>OU974069.1:34684343-35284343 GCA_918843875.1 Diadumene lineata
CCACTTGTTGATTCAGTTGCGATCAATGTAGAATGAGATAGATTATTCATCGTTGATTGTGAAATAAAATTGACGTTATGGCCTGAATAGGGAATTTGCGTAATGACGTAGAATACTACAACTATACCAGAATTCTTTGCCGACTTTCTTTTGTAGCGCAATTATTGCAAATTGTGTTATTAATCTCCACACGGATTTTGAACGTTTTAAAATTTGAATATGAAAGCAAATTTGCAAAGAATGCTGGTAGTGGCATTTAGATGACGCCATAATGTAAATCGTCTATTGCCGCGACGTTTCGACTGACTTCCTAATGCGATGGTGTAGAGTGCATATTGAAAGCCTTCTGTCAGATTATCGTTTGTCGGATTGGTTGTTATGTATATGTGCACCGTACCAAAAAGGGTTGTTTCGTCGGTTCCTGTGGCATCCATCTGGAGAGGTTCACTGTCGAGGAATGACCTGACCTGATTCTGTCCTGGATTGGAATGACCTTGATGTCAAAATGGAGGACAGAATGGAAGAGGAATCTATGAGAGTTCCACCTTCAAAGATGAAGAATTGTAATGTTCACATATCGAATGCTTGTACAGTCATCGATTTAAAAATGGCCGAACGTCACACGCGGTTTTATATGCTCCAAAACTGCGCGTTATAGAATAAGACTGAGGTTATCCTAGTTGCTAATTTGGATTTTCAACTAACATATATATCTAATCGTTTGATTCTTTGATCTGCAGAAAACAACGGGAGAATACAATAACCCAGACATGGAAGATCTAGTTGAGTTTATCAATACAAGAACATCTAAAGGTAAATATATTACGTTTGCTAATCGCTTAATTCAATTGATATTAATTGTCTGTATTTAGGTCAGCTTCTTGAAAACACAGTGCTTTTCTACCTGGCAGAGTCTGAGAGTCGAACCCAGGCCGGTGGATGTACCCTATAGTTTTGATATAAACATTTTAGTTAATCTTTCTTCGTATAAGGTGGCTGTTTTAAGGACATTTGCAATGGTGTCGGTATTTTATCCATACAGATGCTGTATTTGCTGGGGCGATGCCTACAATGGCTACAGTTAAACTATGTACCGGTCGGGCCATTGTCAACCATCCTCATTATGAAGACGTCCGAATACGGTGAGCTAAGAATCATATTTCTCTCCTAAAACTGGACCATTGTATAATGGTCTAACATTGAATGTTGTCTGAGTGCACTGTTTGGCCCTATAAGTATAAGTAAGGTCTCGTTATCACTGGCGACGCAAAAAAAACAAAAACATAATAGACGCAAAGTCACGGAAGAAAAAATTCCCTTGTTTGCGTCGAAACGGCGTCGAAACGATAGTCTTGTTTGAATATTATATCCATTGCTTGCGAAAACTCTTAGTAGTTAACGCATCTCCGATTTCATGGAAATGCTGGTTTATTTCAGTGAGAGGACACACAACGTTTATCAGATCTTCAGTCGTAAGCCTCCTCAAGTAGTATGGAATACGCTCAACGCTATGAAAGTCACGCATGTAGTGGTCGATAAACAATGGTGCTTTGGTAGCCCAAGGTAAGATTCGAATAGCTGCGAGATAACCCCTCTGAATCAAAGCCAGCCACGAATTTGTTGTAAGGGCCCGTTTATCATAAAACGGTTTTGCTGATACCAGAAGTAGAGACTGTGGTGGGAAAACTAGCCGGTAGCTGTCATTAAAGTTTTTTTTTCTATAACCCCAGCCTGCAGAGTAAAATTACATTTTGTTTTAAATTACTGAGGAATTTAATGAAATGACTTAATGATTTTAAAGAATTTAAACGAATGTTTTTTTCCAAGCATTCAAAAGACAAATTTCCACAGCGCTGTAGTATCTTCAAGTTCAAGCTTCATAACCTGTTTGTTAAGGGGTAGATAATTAAAATTAAACCAAAACTAAATAAGTCCTTGTTTTACTTATTCGCGCAATCCATATCCCTTGCATTTTTGCTCGATCTGTATTGACTTTTTTTTGTTGATACTTACAGGCCTGGTTGTGGTATGGCAGATATGTGGGACCGTGAAGATGAAGAGAATAGACAAAGAACCATGTGTTGTCGAATTCTGGAAGACGATCCCTCACCATTTACTGCTGTATTTAGGAATAAACAATATTCAGTTTACCAACTAAAGAAATAATAGATAATATATTGTAATTTTGTAAACAATAAAAATAATGCATGACGTGTAGGTATGCTGCATCGTGTAGGGAGATTTGTAACTTATAGAATATTATTAAAACATTGCAGTTTTCAAGATCGTGTATTTTTCATGTGTGAAATAAAGCCCCCCTAAAAATCCAACGACCATTAAATCTTGTAAATCTTATTTTGATGACAAAACTCTTTTTTCATGATGACATGAATATGACCGTTTGTTGTTTTGTCCCATAGGCCAAAACGCAAGTTATAGCAGGCCAGATTTTTGGCCTTCCACTTTTTTATCGTATGAGAAAGATGTTTAGATATAATTAAAGTTGTTGAAACGTTTTTTAACCAGAGTCTAGATCATTACGCTTAAGAAACCTCAATTGTAGTTACATTCACAAGACTTTGTAGATGCGGCATTTTTGCCTCGTTTACTGAAAACAAAAAGATGTATGCCGGCCCAGTCTGTTAGATGCTGTGCAACGAAGAATTGAACTCTCTTATATTATCAGAGGTATAAAGGAAATTAGCCAGTATCCCCTGGAAAGCCAGAAATGGCGAGGGCGTACGCCAAAGTAAAGTGATGAATGACCGCCAAGACACTATTGCATGACAATTTTTCCAAATGCAGAACTTCAACATGAGAAAGAGCGAAAAAATGTTGCCACACTCCAGAGAAGCTTGTAGCCCCACAGCAGCGTGCCTGCTTAATAGTTAAACCAAAGTTACACAACATGTGGCAGGCGGAAAAACAGTTACTTCTGAAGCCTGAACCGATCCTTTTGTATTGAATTTCCTCCGGTTTAGAGATTTCCCAAAAATTTCCATTTCTTTACTTTCTTTTAATGAGCATATACAATCAACGTTTGCATAAAATACAAAGTTTCTCTTAACAACTACCTATTTTTAGTAGAATTGCCCTAATTCACTATGACATAATATTAAAACAATCTTCCAAAAATCTGTTTTTTTAAACGCGAAAAATCGGGTCATTGGATGGGGTGAAATAAATGCAAATTCGCCCTAAATGTAATTCAAGCAAATATTGACACATATTTCAAAACCAGGCTATTTTAGATTAAATTGTTTCGATGTACGTGAGCATTGTTTTCGAATTTTCTATTGATCTTGGCGATTTTATCCTCAGCCATGTAAACAAGAGGTCATAATTAACTAGGGCAAAAGGGCAAAGGATGAAGTAGACTACAATATAAAACAGACAATAAACACGGAATAGTTTAAAGAAATTTTAAAGCGTTTATTTTCATAACAGAAATTTGGCGCAATAATAACAGGATTGAACAATAATTCTAAATTACACGTCTCGTTTACTAAATAACAACTTTCTGGAAAGACACGGTCTGGTCCAGTTATTTACAAAGAGTTGTTTTCTTCCATATTCGTCGTCATCTGCGCTTTAATTGTACATCAAATCGTCAGTTAGTCAGTCAGTCAGTCTGTTACAATCCAGCACCTATAGAACTAAGGTTGTGAGGTCTTTGTAAAACCAATCCTTGTGTAGTACTTTGTACCATTCTTTACTAATCGATCCAAAGTCCACAGGACTAATGGTAATGTCGTCGTGGTGGTATTTACTTTCCAGCACATGGGCATGGCATTGGGCATGGCACAGGGCATGGTGGTGGTGGTGGTGGTGGGAAGTGGTGGACGTGTTGGTGGACGGTCTGCACGGTGTGGCATGGTGGCATGCATGGTGCTGGTGGTGGTGGTGGAGGTGGTGGTGGTGCTGGGTGAGTGATGTGGGTGAAGACGTGCTGGTCAGTATGGAGAGCAACTGGTGGAGGAGCTGGCATTGGTGGTGGTGGTGGACCTGGTGGAGAGGCGTGGTATTGGATGGAGTGGGACACCTGGGTTTGATGGCATGGTGGGAGACATGGAGCTGGTGGTGGTGGAGGTGGTGGTGGTGGAGCTGGGTGGACAATGTGAGACACCATGTGTTGATGGTGATGAAGAACCTGTGGTGGTGGAGGTGGTGGTGGTGGTGGTGGTGGAGGAGGAGGTGGTGGAGGAGCGCAGCAGGTTATTGGACACGATGGTGCGCATACTGGTGGAGCACATCCAAATCCACACTTTTTACTTGCTGTAAACAAAAAAAAAAAAAGACAAAGTGTTAAAACCATATATACGATCTTACATTATACTATATAAATTCAATATTATAATTATCTATGTGTAAGTTTATACAATATTATTCCTATATTTAAATATGTTTTTTTGGCTGTAAACGAACCGCGCAAATTTTCACTGCTTTTATCAATATATAAACAGACAATCAAATTTATTTACATTGACTTTGCAAAAACAACTTAACCTTTATAACCAATAAAGTGTTAAAAAGTTAACGCAACTATAATAGTTTTTTTACTAACGAAAATAAGTGTAGAAATAAATATAGTACAAAGTTTTCCCATTTTTTCGTTATAAGACAAAACATCGATGACGTATGTTGCATTAACCGATGCATTAACCATTGCAAAACAAACAGGGTGAAGAAATCACTAAGACAGTTCAAGCATGAGTTCCATTACTAATTCGTAGCGCAAAAGAGCGCCCCCGCGAAAACATTGCTGGGATTGCTAAAATGATCCTAACACACTAATCGTTATAGCTTGAATACTTTTAAGGTAATAACAGTGCATATGTTTTTACGTTTGTGTTGTTTTTGCTGCTACCTGCTCAACTAGCGGGTAGTTTCGCAAACATCAGTAGATTCTTCATAAAATACATAAATGCTTTTAATATTTCATGACAAACACATATGGGTCAAGAAATCAGCTTAAGTTTAATGATTTCTATGACCATTGTATATTCTGTTTAGATGAAAAGAAAGCTTGGTGATCCTTGCAAATGTTTTTACGAAATTTGGTACAAATATGATTTAGTCGTAACCCAGTATTTTAAAAAAATATTAGTTTTGATATAAAGTGAAGACGTTCAATCATAATGTCTCAGCTAGTTACAATTCCTACCGATGGTTCAAATAGCAATAAAATCATCAGTAAGATTTATTTAGTTATTATATTTTTATATCAATTAACTTTTCATTATTGATATTTTTCCTAATATAAATTGTTACCTTACCAAGCTAGATATTTTCAGAACAGACAGCTAATACATATATGATGATAGAATATTGGTGTATTGTATATTATTTATAATAATAATAATATTTGATTATTCTGATGTTTGTTCAGTCATATGATCTTACCTTTTACGCTTTTGGCGTCCGTATATACGGCAACAGCCACAACGGCTAATATAACTAGTCGCAGATTCATTATTCTGAAAAGCAATTGCAAGTCACAAAAGTTGAAGTTAGATTTTCTAGTTATCAATAATACCTGATTTGCTTGGCAGGTTGTTTAGAGTTTGCTTACCACTCCTTTGAACCGACAATAAATCAATATCATTTTAGTCGATTATCCAGGTTTGTAACTAAACAAACTTCAACAGCTTAGCCTCATATATATATATATATAAGTCAAAATAATAGAAATAATAAAGGAAGGTATCAGAGGACTGTAAGTACCAATCAACAGACACATGCGCGTACCGACTTACTGAAGCAAAGATTAAGTCATTCACTCTTATCTAATGTAAACAGAAGAATATATTGCCCTGTTTTATCACTGTTATACATTGAAGAACAATTAATAATCACAACGTTGTAACAATCATCAAGAACATTTCCACAAAAAACATCTGTAGCGTAGTTCAGAAGTATTTTTGATTTTCAATATTTCGCGAACGCGCGCCAAAAAAACTAGCAATTGTTTTAAAAGAAATCATTTTTTCTAGTTCTATTCCCTTGTATATATGTGGGTAATAAAACACGTATTTATTGTGTAAGTATAAGTTAATATAATTCACTTATATCAACTTATATAGCAGTGTTTCTAACTTTGATTTTTGATCTTATCAGCGATTTAGAAACACTGAAAAATTACATAAAAATTTTGTTGATTCTCCTTCGTATTGATGAAGGTGAAAGGTACTTGAAGCATCTTTATCTGATGGTTATATTTCAATTGATATTGTTACTCACCTAGTACAGTTTCCTTACACGACTAGTGCATCTAACAAGTACTTTCAATGACATTCACGGTCGCTGGCGAAGTCTATTTCCACTCTCCTCTATGATTGGCTAATGTCAATTACTCATGCGCGTAGTCACCATATATGGCAAATGTTATGGTTCATTACAATTTTGCAGGGCTAGGTCATCTGATCATATTCGGGGTCACAACTGAGGAAATTGTCTTGTTAATAATTGACAGAAGCACCTGTTGTTTCGCCTGAGAACCACTCACAACTCAACAACCGACTTGTACTTATTTAGCAAGTCTTTCATAACGTTCCTTTTTTGTCAACAGAAAAAAAAAGACAACGGATATTTCAACTACCAAAAAAAAATTACCAATAACGAAATTCAACTATTTTTTACTTCTCCAGAATCTCTCAAACTTTTTTTTTTGTCGGTAACTGCAAGGTCGTGATCGTTATGATAGTTTCACTGATAATAGTTTGTTAGTTTTTAATCGCACCTTCACAGTGTCAAGAGCAAAACATCACAACCCAAAAAGAGATTTGTATAAATGAGCAGTCACATGGACTATTGTTAGTGCCAGTGGCCTGTGTAACCCAACGCTCATGCTCTTTGACACATATGAAAAGCGGTTATATTAAAAGCGGCTCCCAATAGATTATATGGTATTTACTCAATTATATTTCATTCTGTTGATGTTTCATTTAAAAAAATAACATAACATTGTTGATGCAAAGTTGTTACATAAGAAACTTATCAACAACTTCACCCTACAGATATACTGAATCTCTCTTTGGGCAAAAGTCGGGACAGAAGTTATTAACTACTCAACGAGGACGGTATTAATCAACGGCAAAGTTCAAATGCTTAGCTACGTTGCTTACTAGCAGATTAAGTCAGTATCGAAAAGAAGTATTACAGCTTCGCATGGATTTTTTTATTTATTTTTTCACGTTTCTGAACGGGTACCAGCGTCCAAAAAATCAAGCCAAAAATCAAACAATGAAAACCTAATAAAACCAATAATAAACTATATATTTATAGATAAAACACTATTTTGACCTATATTCGGTGAAAAGTATAGATTGACACATTTTTTTACAGAAGATTGAATCGCATATGAACTGAACGACTTTCGCAGAAAATAAAACGAATACTAACCCATTCCCCATTCCCAGTTTTTTTATGTTGTTGATATCAATAAATTGTCTTCTACTTGTTGATTTATTGTGGCTTTATTGACGGGTTAAATTGCCGACTGTCAGAATGTCTGATTGCAAACCGAAAAAAAGAGTCCATTCAATTTATGTGATTAGATGCCGAACCAGCTGTTGACGATCTTCAATTCGTTTGCTTTATTTCGTCAAGTGCCATCTCTTCTCCTTATTAATTAAGCGAAGTGGGTTCAAATTAAACGACACAATAAGAGAAAATGCATGTCAAGATCGATAAGTAACGTTATTATTTTATTTTAGGACAGACAACAGTCAAAAATGCATTGTCAGGGTAGACATTGTTTATTTTGGAGTTTGAATGCAAATGGTAAAAATGACCAGATTAATAACTAAGTCGAAACCAATACGTTAAACGAAAAATCAATCCAGAAACACACACGAGCAAACAAAAACCAGGGACCGGTTGCACGAAGCCTGAATAGCTCTATCCACCGGATAAATCCCTATCCAGCGGATAAATTTCAAAGAAATCCTTTGGAGTGGATAACTTTTATCTAGTGGATAACTTTATTCAGGCTTCGTGCAACCGGCCCCTGAGCTTGACAATGGAAAGAGTACTTTCGGAATTTAAGACTCTTCATGCAGTGGTCTGAAACGGGATTGTTGACTTTCCTTACATTTCATTTTCAAGACAATTGTCAGAGACGATCATTTTATTTTGATTATAACATTATATACTTCTGGATCTCGAAAGTGCAGATTGTCCCTTGATTGGGACGTATAATTATCATAGATTGATAATTGTATGTATAAAAGACGATTTCACAAGTACTCTGTCCCTGCATTTTATAAGGCAATCAAAGAAAGCATCTTTATTTTTAATATAACTATAAAGATCAGGTCCTCTGAATGTTAATCCAGACAGTCAAAGACGTGACGTATATTTAGAATACTAGACAGCAGGCTGCCTAAAAGCAACTTCTCGAACTCGTATTAAACTTTCTAGAATGACCTCGTGCAATATTTGCTAAAATGTGACCTGTTTCTGATGCATTGTTATGGCGCTACTTGGCTCGTAGAAAGATTGTCTACAAAACTTTCATTTACGCGCACAAAAAAGAAGGTGTACGAGTTTTGACATCTTCACTGTACAACAAATTGTTCTAACAAGCAACACGTTCATTCATTCTGATATAAAGCGCAAAAATACTACGGGACTGTAAGTTAAGAATAAGCTCATTTGCTTAGTACATGCAAGCAAATAACATACGGAATTAAATCTCATACGAGTTGAAAAACACCCCAATGCTGATGTGTGACAAGCTCCGCAAAATTTCCGATCCTTGTGAAGTTGTATTCATTGTGAGGTTTTCCAACTGTATGTCCAGACGTATGTGCAGACGTAATAACACCAAGTCGTGAGTATTTTTCCAACTACTCTTTAATACACGTTCATTTACATACAATATTGTACGTTGTCACAATATCAAACTGTGCCTGATGGTAACGCTACAGCGTCTATAGTCTTATTTCAAGACAGTACAATGTGTACAGTAAGTCTTTCTATTATAATATATAGACAATGCATGGCTCCTCCAAGCGTCTCTAAAATTTGCTTGTAGCAAAATAAATATACAGTGCGTGGTAAGACTTTTAACCAAACAAAAATTCTTGCATTAAAAATCTTGTCACGTATATTCTGTTCACGTCAAAAAAATCTTCGAACCAAACTTCTTAACCAGATCGTTTCTTGCAGCATATGGCTGGGCAGCCTGGAGAGCAGGCAGCTGGGGCTGGTGGTGCACAAGCTGGGGCACATGGGGATGGCATAGGCATTGGCATTGGCATTGGCATAGGCATAGGTGCTGGCATTGGCATGGCTGGGGCACATGGTGGGGCACATGGTGGTGGTGGGACATATTCCCAGACGTGTTGTTGGCTTTGGACTACAGCTGGTGGTGGAGCTGGCATAGGTGGGGCTGGCATAGCTGGGGCCTGTGGGGCTTGGTGATGGATGTTGTGGTGGTGGACGTGGGTGATGTGGTGGACCATCTGTGGTGGTGGTGGTGGGGGTGGTGGTGGCATACAACAGTATGTTGGACAAGCTGGTGCACATGCTGGAGGAGCACATCCATATCCACATGGCATAGCATCTCTTTTGACTAAGATACAAATAGAAAATATATTAAATAAGTATTGATGCTAAACGTTCATAGACGCTATGACTTATATCCCCATTACTACCATGAACTGCCCAGCTTACTAACAAGACAGTATTATAAAGCTAATGCTCACATCAAATCAAATAATTATCAAATGTGACAAGAAAAAAGTGGATCTATGTAATAGAAGGAAACACGATAGCACTGGGTGTATATTATTCAAGACATCTTTTTTTCTGTTTACGTTAAAGCAGCAGGTCTGTCATTCAGGTACCAGTTATTCTTATAATACCGACAGAATGTGAAACTTTACCGTCCCACTTTAACCAACAGATAAAAATGCCTTGAAAATGATATAAAATGCAAATCAATAATAAGATGATATTTGTTTCTCTTTTCTAGTATCTTACGCAAACTAAGAGTAGTGTCTCAATGATTTCATGATTGTTTTCATTAGTAATTCAAACGTTATCCTCCCGAACAAAATAACCTGCAGTAGCTTATATCCACAAAAGTAGGAAACTGAAACCGTTTTTCTGAAAGATCCCTGCCACACTTGATATAAATTACATCGGGTTATAATGAGCTGTGCCTTTGAATACTATTAACAGTTTTATCAATTGAATAAAAAAGGGTTTTAATTCATTGTAAGGAAACGATATTTGATTATTTCATCATTGATTGTTCATTTTATTTCAACTACTACCGTATGGACACAATAGTCAAGAATAAGAAGTCAATCTGTGCAGAAATGTCTCAATTAAAGTCCTTACCTATTGGGTTGGCGCTAACGCACACAACGACGGCTAAAAGAAGGAATTCTAGGCGAGCCATTATAAGAATCTGTTGAATCAAAGCACAACGTTAATAAAATGAGATTATAGTTGAATAACAATTGAATAATATTATGCAGTAATTCTGACAGTGGAATAACTAGTGATGAGAAAAGTAGTTATCTGTAGTTATCTCACGATGTGAAGTGAAGAATAAACCAAGTAGAGATCGTAGTATCTTGATGAAACATGGTGACAATTGAATGTAAAATAAATAAGTACTATCACCAAAAGACTTGACATCTACTTACAGAGATATAATAAAGAGTTTTTACTAGACACTTAGTCCCAGAATAAACTAAATGTAGCAATGACTGGCTTACCTTAAGTAAGGATGTTGACCACTATATGATCTCCTTTCGGTGCGGGCTGCTTTAGAATGCAAAAGTTATGAATTATGAGAAAGGATGACTGTGATCACTGTTGCTGTTCCAGATGACTTCCTATTGGCTGGTTATTACGATGGGTCATGTGACAAGGGTCCAACGGGTACTATTAGTTCATGGTTGTTGCACTGACATCATTGCTTATCAATGGAGCGTGGTGACATCTCAATCATGAGGTCATCCGTCGCCAACACCAACCAGTCTTTTTGCTTTACATTTCAACATTATTTTCGCGCGTAAATTAAATGCCAGATCAAATTTAAAATAACAAATCCGTGTACTTACAGATCTAAATAATGTACATTTAAATTTCAGCTATGACTTGTTTCTGTTGCAATCTATGTGATATCCCGCAGTTTGGTAATTTGTGAGATGATTTTGATTAATTTTTTTTTTTTTTGTCCAGTATTTTTTTTAGTTTCTTGTTGGTACCTGTCGATTTTATGACACTTGCCGACATAGTCCACCGGTGCCTGTGTCCTAATGGTGGCAAAATAAAAACACCGCATTAAAAAAAACACGAAACTTGACAACTGTATTTCTCTTACATTCTTAATTTAACACTAAAAAATAAGCTTTTAAGTAGACTTTTGTCATGATTTAATGAAGTATTTTTCGTTAGTTTGTTTGAATGGTTGAATGGTTTGGCAGGTTTGGAGTGGTGTTTTTGTGTGATAAGTGCCTGGTTCATTGGGTATATAGACAATAAGTACTTGAAACAAACGTCTATACAATCCACTTGAAACTGTTACATCTCACCTTTTGCTATTTGATCCAGAACAAATCTAAAACATCAAAATGTGTAGTTGTTTTCTTAACCAATGAAATCATACATCCGAACCCACAATTCCTCTGTGACCTACAAGAATATTACAATATAGTAAATTTGAACAATTTTTTGTCTCGTCTTCAAATTTATATTAAAAAAACACACACACACACAAATTGAAGAAGATTCAAGATGAATTGGCAAATATTCAATATGATTCCATTATGTTCCAAGCATGTTATACAGCATAAATTTTACCGAATGTGCTAACAAAACTACATTTTATTGATATAAACAATTTAGTTTTGTACCCTCCCATTCAGGTCAAGATAAAAGGTAAATTTTTCTCCAGATGTTTACTTTCATTGTAGCTGTTTTGAGCAACAATTCAGACAGTACGTGGAACGGTCCACGTGACAAAACACCTAAATGCAGAATCAGTATGCGCTGTATGTATTAAAAGGAACATTTAAGACAGGGCATTCTGATTAATGGCACTAAGGATAATAACAAAGTGTACAGACATTTTGTAAAGAATCTGCTTCACATTAGCATCACATTTTTTTTTTTTTTTTATTTTTTTTTTATTATTTACCTTAAAAAAAAATGAGTTTAATAGTGTAAACGGTTAGGAAAAGGAAATAAAAATCCAAGTATATCAAATTTATCAACCTGGATACTCCAATAAAATTAATAAAATCGTCTAAAGAGTATAATATGCAAAATCGTATGAGCAGAGAAAACATTTTCTGCCTTGTATATTAAAAGTGTTTTGTTTGAACGAGGTTTTAGCTTAAGGCTCGTTATTTGTGCAAGCTCGGACAGAATAGCAATGGTGTTCAGTTGACGTTCATATACTCAATCACATTTACATTAAACTGAGATAACGGTTGCATTTTGTACAACAGGACCTGAGATACTATATTAAGAAAGATGAGAAAGGATATGTGTCAATTAGAATTAGGGCCTTAAATATGACAAAAGTAGGAAGTGGAAATAAAGGAAAAAAGAGCATGTTAAGCGATGAGGTATCACGAAAATCGTGAAGAAGTGCTAACTTCAGTATAGTCAGGATCAGATGGTAAGCAAACTAATAAACTCAATATTACACAATAAACAGACAAAAATTAAAACCATAAATGTTTTATTTATACATTTTTGATTGTTTCGTCATAAAATGGACGAGAACGTGTTACACTGGACGGCCCACAGAGACGTCTGTGATGTACAAGGGAGGCATTTACAAACAGGGATGATCATGTCTTCTACACGAAGCACACATCACTATAACAGTTCTAGAACTTCAAGAACGATATCTATTGTCTAAAAATTTAATCTTTCTTGGATTTCTTGTCTTCTTTCTCAGCGGATTCCTCAGCTTTCTCTTCAGCTTTGTCTTCGGCCTTCTCTTCAGCTGTTTCATCATCATCGTCCTCATCGTCAGCAGATGCAGATGCTTCTTCCTCTTCATCATTGACAGGGTGGATCTTAAAGAGAAACCAACTTATTAACCAAATTGATTCACTAATACATATTCTTAGAGTACAATGCCTATTGCTATAGGTATAAGTATTGCCTATTGCTATAGGTATAAGCATTAATTCATTGATGTGGACAAGGATTCAAAAGTATTAATAAAATGTAAATATGTGATTCGATTCTATAGAATTCTTCCTTGTTTCATTCACATTAGAATATAGGCGTTACGATCATTGTGCAAAAAATAAAGTGCATTGTAAAGTGATTTTCCTTACCTTGTTTTTCTTGCAGCATGGTGGTGGAGCACAGGCTGGTGGAGCGCAGGCTGGGGCACAGATACATACTGGTGGTGGTGGTGGAGGTGGTGGTGGGTGGACGTGGTGGTGGATGATGGTGTGAACGTGGTGGATACGTTGTGGTGGGGATGGTGGTCCTGGCATAGGTGCCATTGGTGGTGGTGGAGCTGGAGCCCAAGCATGATCGACATGGTGTTGGACCTGTTGAACGTGGCATGGTGGTGGACATGGTGGTGGTGGTGGTGGAGGAGGAGGAGGGAGGATCTTGTGATGTACAATGTTTTGTACGTGGGTAACAACTTGTGGAGGAGCTGGTGGGAATCCAGGCATAGCCATTGGTGGTGGTGGGGCTGGTGCCATATGATGTTGATGATGCATTTGTGTAGAGAAGGTATGGCACTGTGCTGGTGGTGCACATGGTGCTGGTGGTGGCATCATAACAACTGGAGGAGGTGCACAAGGTGGTGCAGCACATGGTGCTGGTGCAGCCATCATTACTGGTGGTGGTGCGCATGGTGCAGCACATGGTGGAGCACAACTATCTACACATTTCTTTGATCCTTTGCTGTTCTTGGCAGCTCCTGAAAAACACATCACAATGCTGTCAGTTACATAAATAGTTTAATAAGTACTAGTGCCAGAAATAAAAATAGCATGATGAATACGCATTTAGGGAAAATTTGCCTTTCAAAATTCGAATATGTACTTTTTTGTGGATATATTGTTCTAACTGTAACGTTTGAATAAGTCTGACTTCACTATTTGATTGACTATTAAAAGGTAGATTTTTAACGTTTTCAAAAATCGCTACCTTAAAAACGTGTACAGTTTCGATTCAAAGACTTGCTTGTTTTGAAAAATGAAGCAGGTTGCTGATTTTGATTGTTTATTCTTTGAGATCATTCCTTGGCGGTCCAGTGGTTTCACATGTACAGCTCAGTAACATAAGTTATCGCGATATATATATTAACTATGACATTCATTCTATATCTTTTTTTTTTTTTGTTGAGAATTTCATCGTCTGAGATTTTATCTTGGAATATCTGCCAGTATAGCATATGTATTATGAAGTATTCAAGTATTTATGATTATCAAAAACTCCTGTCAAGATAAAGCGCTACTTAACGACATTAAATCATGAAATTACTCCATACGTGTAGCCATGTTATGATTTAAAAAACTCCCATTTCTATATATGTTGAATGTGGATTGAGATGACTGATGACTTATATTTCATATGCCATGGGTCAAACGTATTCACGCATCATTGCCTATATATCCTATGTTGAAATTGATAACTTATGACTTATATTTCATATGCCATGGCTCAAAAGTATCCACACATCATTGTCTATATCTTACCTTTTGATACTTTCTTAGCCTTAGGGTTTTTTGCGGCTTCTACAAATAGGGCTAACGCCAGAGCAATAAGAAGAATAAACACTATTTTAGAGGCCATCGTGGCTGAAAAAAAATAATGATAATAATGTTACCATAGATTCAAAAATATATATCATTTTCAGATAATGAATAAAAATTTTACGAGAGTGCAGATAGAGAAACAAATAAGTTCCATTTCCAAGAAAATGACTTCATAAGAATGTGTGAATGTCGAATTTGATCTTTGAAGGGCTGCACGTCCTGTATTACTAAAGGTTTATGGCTAGATATTTAGTAGTCCAATATTTACTTAACGTTTAAAAATATAGATACAATAGAGAACCAATTTACTACTGATGGTATTTCACTCCATGAGACACTTGTCGATGAAGTCACAAAGTAAAATACCTTAAAAGTAGATTTTAACTCAAAAATAACACCACCAAATCCAAGAAGTTAAATGTATGTTGTATTCTTTGTCTTTGTAGGCGTTATTATTTGTGTTATTTGGACTTTTTCTCAAGTTTCGGCCATTAAGGAAAATTACCTTCGCAGAAGCTAGTCCAATTCGGGCCCCGGTTCAAGTGAATAATCACAAAATTCTCATAATACGTTTTATGGAAACAAAGAATTGTTAAATAATTGATGATCAGTCGTCATCTCTCTAGCTTCAGGTCATCGATTCAAGTCATCTGAATTATTGAACAATTACTGATCTATCAAATCAAAATAAATCCTTCATTTTTGCCCGCAAAATACTTATCAACGCATGTAACGTTTTCTATATATTCATTTGTTTATTGAGGATTGAAGCGAGTGGCGATTTGCTATGAATTATCATGTTTTAAAGGTATAAATTGCGAGTGGAAGATTTCGAAGGTTTGGTCACGTGATCATGTAACCTGCACGGTTGAATAGCACTACCTGTAGACGTTTACCAAAACTTGACAGTGATACAGATGATCAAGTCTTCTTACACACTAACGCAAATAACTCCCTTTTAGACATCCCATATCATAAGAAATAAATCGCAAGTAACTCTATTGACCCTTTTCGACGTGTTTTCATGCTAGAGATAGCCGGCTTTTTAGGCTGATGGTCATTAAGTGTGAAAGACTCCCGCGAAAATTCTCGTCCATTATTTTGAAATACTGTCATGGTTATGTTATTACATAATCGTTATTTACAGTTTTAGTTTCTTTCAGTTCTGACTTAGTGTTGTGAAATGCTCTTTTTAGAGGTGAATTTTATCAAGTTCAAATCGACAAACACACGACAGCTTTAAAATAGACAGAATTGTCAGTTGATACAACCACATGGTTTGTGAGCTCATTGACCCTGAAAGAATTGTACGACATGTTAAAAGGACTCGATGGGTTTTGAATCCGTTAAGAGGGGCCCTTGAGTACCAGAAAACCGTCGAATGACCCTCATCAAAATCCTCTATCTAATTCCCATCTGGCTGTGAAGAAACGTTATTGAAAACACTTGACAAACATACAAAATGGCTTGCAATTTGCTGATAATAAAACCGATACCCAAATAGAACGTTTACTGATGTGAATGTGTGAATGTGGTGTTGTTGTGACTGTTCGGATCGATAGATCAATGACAATAAGCCTGGTGCTGTTGTCAAAACGTCCGCATGTGGCAC
This sequence comes from Diadumene lineata, assembly GCA_918843875.1. Taxonomy (NCBI): domain Eukaryota; kingdom Metazoa; phylum Cnidaria; class Anthozoa; order Actiniaria; family Diadumenidae; genus Diadumene; species Diadumene lineata. The sequence goes on from OU974069.1 coordinate 34,700,718, forward strand.
TTCTAAACAAACAATGTGAAAGATCATAATCATCGCTACTGTCAGTTCCCGTCATTAGTTAAATTGGTCCTCACCGTATAATCACACAAATAATTATCAGTGACAAAACTAGGGCTTTAAATTCCAGTAATTAGCCGCATGCTCCTTTGGTTTATTCCCAAACAAACAAACTATTTATTCAATCTTCAATTTTTCGTTTAAATTGTCCTATTCTATTTCCGCTTGTTCTTTCATTTCCTTTCTTTCTGTTTTTCGTTCACAAAAAAAGATTGAAACTTGAGTTTCTATGGGACCTGTTGCTTTACAAATGTTTTAAGCGGGCAGCGTTTGACAATCAAATTTCTCAACTGACACACAAGACAGAACTTTTTTTTACAAAAAAAAAACTTGATCATGGTTTACAAAACATGAAAGAATGACCTGTTTCTTCTGCAGGTCTATGATAGCCATTACTACAAAAACACAGATAATTTGTAAGACATTGTCAGACAAATGTTTGTTTTCACAACAAAAAAGTTACTGTAAAGCAGTTAGCTCTATGAATTTAATATAAATGGTCAAATTGTGCATACATATAGCTTATATTTGTCCCGACCTGTACCTGAGATGCAATGACAATTAGCGATACAACAATACAAATTTTGAGATGTCTTTTTGCTAGCTACGGGCTTGTTATTTACGAGATTACAATAGAGAAGACAAAAAAGTTGCAAAAATGTGTAGGCTTTTTTAGAAGATATAATTGGACACAATCGCCAGAAATGATAAAAATGGTGTACTATATCTGTTTGTATAGTTGAGCTGTTGATGGGCTTCCTTTATAATATAAATGGCTGATCTTGATAAATCAAAATATATGTCTCGTTTCCAGTTTCCCCCATTTCCCAAAGGATTCGTACATGAGCGGGAGCTGTTTCAAAGCTGAACTCGATCGTTCCCAGTACATCTGAACCAGAGCTATTAAAAAAAAGGAGAGTAGAACAGCTTCGTCACCAGGGCCACTCTTCTCGCTATTGAAAGATAATAATAATAATAATAATAATAATAATAATAATAATAATAATAATAATAATAATAATAATAATAATAATAATAATAATAATAATAATAATAATAATAATAATAAAAATAAAAATAATAATAATAATAATACGCATCTTTAATAGTAACATTTCAGCAAACGTGAAAAGTAACAATAATATAGCATAATAATAAAATATAAACACTATAAAAAATTGACCATACATAAAAGATCTGTAACTGATTATAAGTACTATGTAAATAAGCATCTGTTTATAAAAAAGTCTTTAAAACGTTCAGTCTTTACTCGTGGCAAAAAGTTATGTTTTCGGTCTCTTAGAGTGCGGTAGCATGTCCCTCAAAGCATATGATTTTCATTAGTTTATCTCTGATCATGTTGTCTTATAAGATCTGAGATGGTAATCTTTCTGTTGGTATATTTGAATTTAGCTGCTCGTTTGAAGAATCTGTCTTTTCTTTCCAGATCTTTACGATGGTAGGCTGCACCCCAAACTTGGATTTCATATGTAAATAATGGAACAATCAACGAGTCAGACAGTTGTGATAGTTGCTCAGGCGAATATCCTTAGGCTTTACACTTCCTAATGATATATAGTCGACTAGGAGCTTTAGATAGCTAGTAAGTTGTCAATGTGAGTGTTCCACGATGTTGGTGTACTTTGAAAGGTTACACCTAATCTTGTTTTACTTAACTAAAATAATGAATTTTCTATTCTTTAAAAAAAAAAAGATCGATTGCCTGACGTTTAGTTTTCTATGACATTGCAACAGGCAATCCAAAAATCTCTAAGTGTTTCGACTATGTGCAAGATCCTACCAGAAATATTGTTTTTAAGCTTCTGAGCAGTAATCTTGCTTTACTTAATTGAAATTATGATTTTTTTTTAAATCAATTGCCTGACGTTTAGTTTTTCACAACACTCCGTCAGGCTGCCTGACGTTTAGACACTCCGAAGAATCTTCGCCATATGTTGCTTGTTTTTGCCTGAGGAGAGCTGTTGTTTCATCACTTTTACTAAAAGACATGGTTCTAATCAATAAATTTAGGTAAGTGTATGATAAATATGTTTTTATTTCATTATGTGTTTTGAAATCGGATTATCCGAATTGGATTTTGCTTTGGTTTGAAATCTCTCGATATTGTGCACTGGAGTAATTACAGCTTATATCAAACGGGAAAATTCTCTTATTGGAGTGCAACAACCACTGAGTTATTTCTCCTGATGAGACCCTAATTTCTTCCTTGTCATTGTGATGTGAAACTTATTGTTGGCAAAATTTGGCTTAGGGTTTTCAAGTGAAATATTATTGATGGTGGTTTAAGCGACAGACAGAATATCGGTTCCATTTTCAAATCAAGAGAATATTATAGCCTTGCAGCTCTAAATTCTATTTTCCCAATTCGTGTGCTACAATCCCATTTATTTCTTTGCAAAATCGGTGATCTGACATTACAATGGTCCGAAGTTTAAATTCACCTTGAATATTGTTGTTCATGAATATTTAATTTTGTGTCATAACATGAATTCTCGAACATCAACCACTGAGTTATAACTTGTTCTCTTATCTATGTTATGTACATTTTATGTTATTAGGTGAGAACAACTGGGAAAATTCGGCAAAGAGACCAAAACATGGCTTCAAATTGACCTGTCATTGACATTCTGGCCTACTGATTCAATGACTTCTGATTCAAATCGCTGGAATAAATATTTCATGGTTGTTTATTTGTTAATGTCAATGAATTAGATATTAAAGAAATGAAATAAAAGTTTATATTGTACATTGTTTTTTTACATCTGTAAAAGAAGGCAAGAACAACAAGTGATAGTAAAAAAAATATTACACAACAAGCGAGATTTTGACAATATAGGCTTTGTGCGCGTCATTCCTGTGAGGAACCCGCCATACAATTGTTTGGCTCAGCAGTTCAGCGCATGCGCAGGTAAAATAATGCCTTGTTTGTGTGATTACTACAAATGCACTCGTGTTGGAAACGGTGTCTTTGTGTGCACACTATCAAAACTAACAAACTATCTCATTGTAGTGAGATTCGCTACGCATTTGTTCTCCTCTTTCTCGCTCTCAGTCCATCAAGGACCACTAACACCCACGGCTGTACATAAATCATTTATCGACTTGCATAACTTAACTTCAAGAAATGGTTTTGGTTTTGTAAGGGCCACATTGGAAAAAAGACATATCAAGTCTTTATGTGTTTACCCTAATAAAGTCAATCAATCAATCAATCAATGGATTGCACATGAGTGGTGCATGTTGACTTGACGGAATGGATATTGTGAAAATTGAAAGAAATATTGACCTCGAAATGAAGATAAAACAACAAACGGGTTTTAGAGTATCTCTTATTTTACGTTTTTACGCCTCATATACTAATTAAACATGCATGTAGGCAAAAAATACCGAATTCAAACTAATAAGACAGTTCCGGTGAATGAAACAATTTTTATTTTAAAGTAAAGAAGTATAATATCGGACGGTAAATCAGAAATCGCGATCGTATGTTTTTTAGGAGTCTATTGGTTTTTTTGTTGATATGTTTGTCGGAGCACGAAAAAATGTCCTGAAAAAATGATCAATGTTGACCATGACAATAAATCACCCAGCAGATACATGTATTCCCTTAATTTAGGAAAACATCAATTTTGGTTTGTTAATTTGCGGCTTCACTGGATTTGTTACAATTGATTAGCGGTTTTGATTAAAAATTTATAATCATTATTTTCATTGCTGTAGTTCTATTTATTCGTTTTGTTTTCTGTTGTTGTTGTCGTTGTTGTGTTTTTTTTTTATATTGACGTTCGACGTTTTATGGCGTCAGCTGGTGCGTACTCGACAGAAAAGAGTAAACACTTCTTTGCAAGCAGGATCCGTTCTTTAAAGTTCCTCACCAACTCTTTGAAAAATCCCTTATACTTGATCCATTAAACTTATCATTAAATTTATCAGAAAAAAGTCAGTGTAATATAGTATTGTAAATTTTATTGTACATTATGAGTCGGAAGAAAATATATAGATTTTTGCAGCAAACATGATTTCCATGAGTCTGCTACTATGAACATGACCTCGAAACTTCGTGAAATACTGTCCCTCTATATATCATAGGGTTACGCTGAGTTTTGATATCATTATACAAAGTTGTCATACTATAATATATTGGCTTGTAATAACGGCACAATGTAATCACCCATGGTTAACACCGCCTACAGTAGTAGTTCATTTTAATTGATTTTGTAACAAGTCATTCAATACATCATGAATAAATGATAAGAACATGACTAGAAGTGCTTCTTGGTGTCAATGTTTGTTGGAGAACTCATAATTGAATTGCATTTTAAATGAAAAAAATGAGCTATTAAGCCTACCTCATCGATACCTCAATCCTAATAATGCTGGGGGGAAAATGTTCGGCCAAACTTATTACTGAGAAAAGTATTTCGTACATTTAAATTTTGCGTTGTAATGAAGACAAAATTCAGTTTTACCTGAAGTGACTCAGTATTAATAGTACTTGCTCAGTGTTTTGGGTTGGATCATTGGATGTTTGATCAGCAAAGTATAACAATTGCATATTAGAACAATATTGTACAACCGATCTTGCGAATATTCCAATTTTTTTTTCCTTTTCGTTTTCTTTTGAGAGTTACTTTTACATTCATTTGCACATTTTACATTCCATTACAGACGGAATTCCGAAAACTTGAACGTCTTCTGTTGATACTGTGCAGTAATGTAATGTCAATAAGTTATCTAATGATTTACAGTATTTCAAATTAGTTATATATAGATTGATGATATAAAAGTTACCCAAAAAATCTTAGCCAAATCAAACTCGGAATCATCGTTGAAAAGAATTTTAAAAATTGTGGTTGTGTGGTAAACCTTACAAGTCAACATCAAAGACCCCCCAAAAAACATTGACCATTGTAAGCAAAACCGTTTTTAATAGCATTTTGTTGTACTTAATGATTGACAAAAATAATTAAAGTTTCTGTTATTTGAACTTTTTTTCGCAAGGTGTTTGCCATCTGTTTTTTCCATGTCCTATAAAAAGCAGGACCGAACGTCGAGAGTAGAACTATTACAGCCCGATAACTCACCAAGACCTTGATACCACCTTGGCATCGTTACAACTCAAAGTAATAATGGCTTCTCTACGTTTGTTTGTTCTCTTGATGGTGGCTGCTGTTCTTTTGTGTCAAGCCTCTGCTGATCCTTTACTTCTGAACGAGATTTTGAGAAGAAATGGTAAGTGTTTTTTTCAAAATCTTTTTTTTTTAATATTGTCCTCTATATCTCCATGTTTTTCCTTTTTTTTCTTTGGCAAGTCATTTTCTTCTTCTATTCCTTGATTCCACTATTTACAAAAAGGTCGGGAATTTGGGTTTTGGATATATAAAAACCCTAGCTAATAACTGTAATAATGTTGGAGCCATCCCGGAAGTGACTTTTCAGGAATTCCCTAATATTGGTGTTAAATGAACAAAATGTTTGGATGCTACGAAAAACGTATCAAAATCATATCTATTTGTTTCTTTGATTAGCTTAAAATGTTAATAGTCTTAATACTCCTTCAACGAAAAAAAGTGAGAACATAACTTCTTAGAAAAAGGGGGAAAAGTCACCCGATTCCCCTTCCCTGTATCCGCCCTTGTTTCAGTACTTTACGTAGCAGTTGTACTCCACTGCCCTGACACATTTTAGATTTAAACTGACATTTTTATGCTATTTTTCTCAAGACCTCAGGGACGAATTCGAAGACCCAGGTGAGTAACGTTCAGAATAATAGAGTGCAAATGGTACTGACTCCTAGGCCGTCGCTACACTATGCCAGATAAATTTGAAAACGCAACTTTTGTTCCGAAACCATGACAAAAATATCTGTTCAAAAAATAGAATTTACATGAAATTGTTTCGGATTCATGCGTTTCAGTGTGAACGGAAGGCCTAACCGGATAAATAAAGTTGCGCTATCACATTTATCCCGGTTTAACACTAATAGTGTGGACGTTGGCCCTACCTTTGGAAGCGATGCATTAAGTGAAGCATTAAGAAAAACATTAAGAATTAAGAAAATAACGGAGAACGACTTCATATCGGTAATTTCTTGTTTACCATGCCCTTGTTTGGATTGTACTTTGGGAATGAATCTTCAAGAATACAGATGGAGTAGTTTCTTAATCTATAAAATACATTCCGGCTCTTCAACATTTGTGCCGGTATTACTGCTGTTACTTATAACGAACACGGTTAAACTTTGATGTATGTCCGCTGCATTCGTATTTAGTGCTAGTTAGCACTATTTGCTACTATCTTTTTTATAGCACTTTAAATAACAGTTAAGGTTTGTTTAACGGGTTTTTCAAAACCACCTCTATTCACAAATAAAAACAACTATTTTAAAAATTGGGACGACTTGATATACGTATGGCCATGGTAATCGTTTCTTCGCAATTGTCATTGTTCTATTTGAATTTCATAGGGGAATGCCAGAATCGATACCGCCAAAACATTTGTGGACAAGTAAGTAGTTTACTGATTAGATTGTTATTAAACTAAACAATTATTGGAAGATGTTTTGATTATATCCACAATTATCAATGTCGAGGTGACTGTTATAGACCGAAGCTGTATGCTGCTTATTTTGTGCCTCCCTTTTTCAAATTAAAATCTCTAAACGTTCAGCGATATTTTTTTAAGGCAATTAACGTGAAAAAAGCTCTGTTTGGTAGTTTAGTAGACTTAACAATAATAATTTAACTAATTTTTACAATTGTGCATCGCTAACTTCATCAAAACGTCATTGTGTGCCATTTTCATGTTGGTGTTGCTGGCGCGCGCCATCATTTCCTACAGATGACCATCAGACCTCATTAGAGCGCGCGCCAATAATCTTTACAAATAATACCTCAATGTTGCAGCGCACTGACATTCGGAATCATTTGCTAGCCCTTGACCAGTAATAAAGCTGATACTGAGTACAATGTGTAATAATTATCGATCGATTCATGCACGGTTTTATCCTGATATATATGACGATCCATCTCCGAAAATTCTCATTATTCGCCGAATCGAAAAATGTCTAAAAAACGAAGGTGAACTGTTTATCTTCAAAGTTTGTTATTGTTGAAAAGTGGTACAAAACCCATGGAAACCACTCTATTTGAAGTTAAACTACAATATAAGGATCAACACAAAACACTGTCGATATGGTACGACTGACTAGCCTCGTTTCTGTGATTTCGCTCCGGTGAATAACCGCGCCCCGTCCACCATATTTCGAATCGGTTTATGTCCTATAGATAACCTGTATGTACTGATTTATCAACACATCATTTTACAAATACATTCGAATGAGTGCTCTATAGCCCAGCGTCCATTCAATTGTATTTTGTTGGTGTTTTTCTATTTTTAGACAATAAGACGTGAAGATTGCACCAGATCCAAATCCAGAATGGGAAAATTTGCAGTCAAATACTGTAAAAAGCTTTGTGGAGTTTGTTAGGTGTGTGTGTATTGAATCACTTGTATAGAAGAATAGTTATTCATCAGGCTGACTCAGTTTAAATCATACGATTTGTCGAGTCTGATCATGATTTGTAGTATAAGACGACAAGTCGTGAGGTTTAAAAGCTCCTAAAACTAGTCGTTGAACATTTTAAAACAAGATTTAGAACACGAGAGACTAGTTTGTTCGTTCGCTCGTTCGTTTGTGTATATCACTAATCATTCAAGCTAAAAGTTGAGCATCGCCATGAGGATCATGTTCAGTCTTTCATTTCCGATTGTATTGTTCATGTCTCTGTATTTTTGTACTTCCAGAAAGTAATAAAGCAAATATGAAAGGCAGGACTGGCTAAACGGACATGATTTATCAATCGCCACAAATTGTAAAATTCAACACACAATGAAAAATAAAGCAATTTTCAAATTGTTAGTTTTTTTGTTTGTTTTTGTTTTGTTTTGTTTGTTTGTTTGTTCGTTTGTTCGTTTGTTCGTTTGTTCGTTTGTTCGTTTGTTCGTTTGTTCGTTTGTTCGTTTGTTCGTTTGTTCGTTTGTTCGTTTGTTCGTTTGTTCGTTTGTTCGTTTGTTCGTTTGTTCGTTTGTTCGTTTGTTCGTTTGTTCGTTTGTTCGTTTGTTCGTTTGTTCGTTTGTTCGTTTGTTCGTTTGTTCGTTTGTTCGTTTGTTCGTTTGTTCGTTTGTTCGTTTGTTCGTTTGTTCGTTTGTTCGTTTGTTCGTTTGTTCGTTTGTTCGTTTGTTCGTTTGTTCGTTTGTTCGTTTGTTCGTTTGTTCGTTTGTTCGTTTGTTCGTTTGTTCGTTTGTTCGTTTGTTCGTTTGTTCGTTTGTTCGTTTGTTCGTTTGTTTGTTTGTTTGTTTGTTTGTTTGTTTGTTTGTTTGTTTGTTTGTTTGTTCGTTCGTTCGTTCGTTTGTTTGTTTGTTTGTTTGTTTGTTTGTTTGTTTGTTTGTTTGTTTGTTTGTTTGTTTGTTTGTTTGTTTGTTTGTTTGTTTGTTTGTTTGTTTGTTTGAACACTTTTGTCTGTTCGAGGAACGAGTGATTAGAAAAGTTACTGTGGGAAATCGTGAAAAGGGGAAAAAATATTCGTGCAAAGAAGAAACACAGGAAGGCGGGATTGGGCTCTCCACAGGAAAAAATCACTATCCCGCAGCGGATAAAATCGCAGTAATTATATGCAGTGTATATAGTGCTTTTATCCGATGGATAACTTTATTCAGGGTTTGTGTAACTTCCACCCGCAAATCTAATAAAATAAAATAAATAAATATAAAAGTTGCTTTGCTTTTATTCCAAGATTCCTCCCGAATAATAAGTTTGAGAAGAAGTCGATTCAAGCCCTCCAATTCAATTCCAAAGTACTTCCAATTAGATCCATACGCCTCGGACTGGAACTGTTTGTGCGGACTTTGAAATCCCATCTAGCCCATTTAATTGTCGGCCTTGCACTGCACTCTTCACTGATTTTCCAATATGGTGCACATTTTGTTGCAATTTTCGCGATGTACAAAACACTTCCTTTATAGTATTGGATAAAAAAATGTATCGAAACTATCAAAGTACATATTGATAATGGCCTATTGAATAAAAAACTAGAATTGAGGGTTTACTCGTGCCCAAGAACGGAGGTTTCTTAAAAAAACTGAAGAAAAAAAAAACAAGAAACAAAAAACAAGACAAAACAAAACAAAACAAATTTGGAAAGGAAGTAAAGTCATTTTATTTTTATTTTTTCGGTAATCATGTTAACCTACTGCCTGAATGTAATTCTTATCCCTTATTCCATTCCCGGTTTTAGGAATTTCTTTGAATATAGCCCATAAAAATAAGGCCAATATATCCCATATGTCCAGTTACTGACAAACACATATCAAACATTTGGAAACACCGCATATACATGGACTCCATAATTACTCGTGCCGTAGGCAACGAGTCTAAAAATGCAAGCCATTGTTTTTCGTCGTGGTATTGTTCGTATTTCTCCGCGATTTCGACTTCATTCCCAGGGTCCTCCAATAGTGAAAGAGAGGAGACTGGTGACTAGGTTGCTATGGGCTCCTGGTCATGTTGCTAAGTAATACTCATAATTTTGACCTAGGAAATAAAACAATTGTTATTCCATTCCAAGAGTATAAAAATTGTAGTATAGTAAATTATATTGCCTTCAAAAAGTGTTCTTAAAAAACGCTTCGAAAATTCCAGACGAGACGAGTGGAGACGGAATGTCTGAAAAGTTGCATACTTACATAGTTAATAATTAACTATTAACTATGATACTTACGAAAAGCCATTCGAAGGCTTTACAAATTTGCATTTTAAACTAAAAAAAAGCTTTCATAACTTCCTCAACTGTTTTTATTTCAACAGAAAACATGATTAAGTTTTTTTCTAAAATTCAGAGTCTCAGGAATGTTTAAAAGTCAAAAAGTTGAGAATACTAAGGTGTGAAAAGTTTGTTTACATGTCGGTCGCTAAGTAAAAGAACGGCATGTTCGCGATCGAGTGTATTTGTCCGCGACTTTTAATTTCCCGAAAAAATAATATAAATAATCCACGTCCAATGTGGTTTCCGAAGTAATTTTAGGCTAACTTGGTATTAGGCTTGGCTATTAGACTTGGTATAATACGCATCTGGTTTTTCGAAGCAATTTTTTGAGAAAACTATTTTGATAACGAATTTTTGAATCTACTTGCTTCTCATCGTAACCGTTCTCGTTGGAATTCCGATAAATCCCCCAGGTCCTTCGGAAATCCAAAATCGAATATCCCCCCTCCCCTTCGGAATTCCAAAATCAAAAACCCCTCCCTCCCCTATGAAAACATTTCTTGAAAACACAAATAAACATGTTTTTTATATCCCTTGTTTCATCATTTTCAATATGTCAAACATTTCATCATTCATCACTATTATTTAAGGGCACGAGTAATCGATCGCAGATCGTCTAGTTCATATTTAAACATTTTAAACATAAGAATGAAAAGAAAAAAATCAACAACTTGACAGTGAAAATGACATAACAAGGGTAACAATAATAAAAAAATGTAATTCACGCAAAAACTGAGTTTATGTTTTACAACAATATGGATTTTATTTTTACAAACATTGTAAGGTATTTTAATAGATTAAATTTTCTTACATTCAACACTACCGAATATACTAATAACAGCAAAAAAGAGTTACCTTATATATCCAGTCACGAATCAACAACATGCAATTATTAATTATCTCTAGCAGATTTCTTATACACGTTTTGCTTATCAAACTTTTTCAGATCGAGCACACTGTCGCTCTTTTCGTTACTGATTCAACCATGTTGGTCTCTTCGTTTTTCACTGCCAGGGCAGTTTCCTCACGAATGGAAGGAGTAGCGACCACATTATTGCTGGTCTCTTCGTCTTTAGCTCCTAAAAGAGCTCCCTTACATTCGGGAGGGGTATTATCATGGTTTGATTTACCTTCGAAGATAATTATCGCCCGCAAAAACAACTTGAACGAGCCAGATTGATGAAAAATCCCTCGTGGTTGATTTACTAGCTACCAATCTTCTTCCCTCTTCTTCTGACAGAAAAGGAACGCCTAGTCACAACTGATTCTCGCTTCGTAATTAACTGATTAACTAGCTTCGCATCGTCAAACGACGAGTAACATAGGAAACAAACGTCGTGTAAACAAAACAAATGTTACTAAAATCGAACCTAGTAATATACTGCTAGTTAGATCTCTTATTTTTGAACAAGTTACTGCAGTTTATACTATTTTGCAGTTTGTTTTGTCGACATTTCAATCTCGTACCCTGAGTCCTCGTTACTTCGGCCAGCGGCTCGAAACAAGGACTCTGGCATAATCCACTGAAAAGTCCAAGGTTTCTTGGACTTCCGGCTGCGCATTCGCCTTTACGGCCAATGTACAAACCGACCAATGGGGAATAGAGATTATGTCAGCTGATATTTAAAAGTAAAATCCGTTGTAATTCTAATGGAATCGATATCCAGCATCGATCGGCGCATCGATCAACATGCGGCGATATCGTCAATGAAAATGGATTTTTCCTAGTGATATTGTGGAAGTTTTGGAACAAAATTCATAGATTGTAATGATTATTTATTGAGTAAACATAATCCGAAGGGATTTTAGGTTAATTTGTGATTTTCGACGAGCTAGAAGAGAAATTCTGTCGGCCGTTGGCAGCCGTGCTTCAAATTGGCTGAAATTCTCTAGGAAGGTAAAGAAAATAGCGATTCACAAGTACAGACTTAATTTTTTATCATATTTTATATATTTTCTACTGCTAAAAACGGACACAAACATCTAGCTTGAGTTTATTTGTGTTTCCGGTTGTTTGCGCTTGCGTGGTTGTCAAAATTGAATGACCAATCAAATTTTAACAAAAATCGGATTATGTCAGAGCCCTTGTTATCCGCTGCTGGCGAGGAAAAACGCGGGCTCTGAGTATGAGATTGATTTTAACAAAAATCGGATTATATGTTAGAGCCCTTGTTATCCGCTGCTGGCGAGGAAAAACGCGGGCTCTGAGTATGAGATTGTCGACATTTCGAATAATCCATGACATTGCGCATGTGCATGTGTAAAAAAAAATAAACAAATTTAACAGGAGTATTTTTTACGAACAACAGCACAAAAAGAACAATAGAGTCTAACTATCGTAATTTCTTGTATAAAGAACAAAACTGATTTGGTATTAGACGTTTTTTTATTTTTTATTTATTGGAGTTAGAAATTATAATAGAGTGCATGCCACATAAGCGTGAAACAATTCGTAACTATTTAGCGCGTAATAGTATTTAGTTATCAACTACATAGTTATCAACTGAATAACAGTGCGCCAAGGCATAAACTAAGACACAAAGAAATTCAAAGACACGTTACAAGGAATGTTGCACGTTTTGTTTTATTGCACATCTTTTGTTAGTTAGTTGATAACTATGTAGTTGATAACTAAATACTATTGAGCGCTAAATAGTTAGGAATTGTTTCGCACTTATATGGCATGCACTCTATTCCCACACGTTTCGCTGAAAAAAATTGTAGAGGTATAAAGGCTGAGTTCTCACCATGCGTGTCAGGTTAATTAGTAGCCAAACGTCCACAGTCGTAAATTTAGTGGGGGGAAGGATAAAGTTACTGTTGTAGAAGGGGAGGGAAGGGTAATGTTGGACAATGACGTAGGTGTCCAGGCTTGTCTGAACTTGCAGAGACTTTCGACTTGGAATAAAAAAAAAAACTCAACTCATTTTAATACTCGTGCCCCCGGCCTAAGGGCTTGGGCACGAGTAAAAACATGTGGTTGTGGATGTCATTGTTCCTGTAGCTTCCACAAGATGGGATGTCCCAAGACTAAAAAGCCTCATCTGCCCTGTGTGTTGGATGGCCGTTGGCTCGCTAGAAGTTCATCCGCCCTTGTAGCAGGAGTTGTTTTTAATTCCTGCTGGGTGTCCTACCACCCTCTGTAGATTTCAACGGTTGCCAGGCAACTGTGTACTAGATATTAGGTAGTGGTGCGTGGTTGAATTAGTACAGCGCACGTTTTCGAACCAACAACAACATCAACCAACAACATCAACCAACAACATCAACCAACAACATCAACCAACAACATCAACCAAAAACTACATCAGCAACAAGTTCAACAACATTTCAACTACAAGTGCAATAACAACTACAAGTGTATCAGTAGTCACAGGTATAATAAAGCTGTACAAGTTGCGTTCGTAATATGTAGTCATTGATCTAAATTCTACACCCTCCTCACCAATACTGATGGGGGAGCCGATTAAAGCCTTATGGCTAGTTCTTCCTTTGTGTGGAAAAAGTACACCTCACAGAATTAGGTGAAACGTACGTTAAGTGTCCGTATGTTATAGTTCTACTTGTATTATAAAAATGGTGCAAGCATCATTTAAGCTTTTATTGCACAGGCTAGTTTTTGAAATTCAAACCAATTTAAATTTGGATGTCTTATAGAACGTCAATAATAAACTTTGATTTTTTTGAGAAAAATTGACCTCACGGAGAAATTAAAATAATCCAATTCCAGCGTTTTTTTTTTGTTTTTTTTTTTTGCCGCATAGTACACTTTTCCAAACACCTTTAAATTATATAAAAACTTTTTTTCTGTTAATAGTCTTTTAAAAGAGTCCTAACTTGCCCTTTACTATTTCAAGAATAACATTTTACGAGAACTTCGTTTTATTACCGTGCCGGCGGCGAAGCCACGCACGGTCTAGGTTTCGGTCTTGGGGGTATGTGTGTATGTATATTGCAGAGTTTTTGCCTTTCGCACGTGGTCCACAGGAAGCCCATGTCCTTTCGGCACTTAGGTCACGTGGTGAACAGACAGCCCATGGACATCACGCGGTTTATTTCTTTAATAAAATCATAATAAAATCTTTTAAATTTACATACATGTCTTTATTTCTTGTGCACGTTAAAGTCGTTTTATAATACCCTCTAATTTAGTAATCAACACTAGTTTCATTCTGTTTTATAAATATCACTTTTAGTTTTTTTACCTCATTTACAACAGGTCCCCAAAGTTGTAAAAAATTCAAAATACAAATTAATAAAATATTTTTAGCCCATCTTGTTTATTAAAACTTACTTTATTTCTGCAAAGTTTTTAAATAAAGACAATCTAAGCTGTTTTAAATGATTTATTGATTTATTGTTTCTACCTATAGAAACTATTAAATTTATATAAGGAGAAACCAAAATTCATTTCAGAATTTTACAGCTTTGGGGACCTGTGCATCTACATGATGCATACTAGCATGCGCGAAGACACTAATACCGGCACGGTTCAGCCACCCAGTGGCTCTAGTTTTGACTTTATTTTGCATTAAAAAAATCGCATAGCGAAAGTTGGTCGCAAATCCTCAGTCATTAATCTAAAGAGAGAGAGAGAGAGAGAGAGAGAGAGAGAAAATTGAATATTCTCCATTTTCAAGTTTTCATGCAACAACAATATTCTGTCAATTTGAATCAAGAATGCTGTGAGGCAAGTCATTTATAAATATGAAACTTTTAGTTCTCACCATATCATGGCATATTCTGTTTATCTATTAGATGACATACTCAAAAAGAAATGTAATCTATTTTTAAATAAATAAAAGTTACTTATCATTTGTCTCACGATGTTAGTCTTTTATGCATTTACATGCTTCATCCACGATGAATTACAATCCTTTTCACTCTATTAATCTATTTTTCTTTTCAACATTTGCGTGCGCTAACAATGCGTACATGGTTTGCATTCAAAATAATCGTCATTCTTGTGCATCTGTATTCAAATAACACGCTGCTCTTGACCAATCAGGGTGCACCTAATATCTCAAATATTATTTAATAATAAATATAATGTAGTCAGTAATGTGCTAATCCCATTAAGACAGTGCTCGATACACTTGTGGTGTAGAGCTAATTAAATAAGTAAAGACGAGAAACACGTTGTTCTACTGTGACTCCGAGTTTCGTGCTTACGCACTCATCAGACACTGTCTGATGAGTGCGTAAGCACGAAACTCGGAGTCACAGTAGAACAACGTGTTTCTCGTCTTTACTTATTTAATAATAAATATACATACCATGCCAAGTGTCAAATGAATTCAAGATCCTTTTATCGCCCACAGCCCATTTTTGAATAGCAGCGGGAACTTTGGGCAATTTGGCCGCTACGTACGCTCATCATCAATTTTTTAAGTAGGTGAAATATTTACATTTTTCCTTTATTACACAAATTATCTGTGTTGGTTAATCTGGGTTTTATTAGTTTTCTCTTATTGAAGACAGAATATGATAATTTATTGTCATTTCTAAGCAACTATTTGAGTTTTTAGTGTCGTTTGAGTTTTATCCGCGGATTTGAAGCGTAAGGGCCCTTTTTAACAGTAATTAAAACAACATTAAAGGTGGTGTCACAAGTCGAATGAGACAGATAACAAGCTTCTGTTATGAATTTAAGTTAATGGTACTTTGCATATTTTTATTCTATGGTGGCAGGGCTTTTAGTGTATGTGCTCCAGGATTATGGAATCGGATACAACTTGAAGTACGTGAATCGCCATCGTTAGATGTCTTCAAGTCGCGGCTTTTAATAATCAGCTGTATACATAATTCTAATAAATAATATAGTAAAAAACCCCGGTGAGGATCTGTGCGCATCGACAATTTTTTTTTTAACATTCACTCATTCATTCATTCATTTCATCACATTTTTCCATCTCGATTATGATTAATCATTTCACCCGCTATTTACTTTGCAGTCATTTTGGTTAGGTCGATAGAACGATCCAGGTGGACATTTGCAGTCGTATTCACCGGATACCTCGGTACTAGGTGCGCATGTTGAACCAGCTGGACATACCGCATCAAGACATCTATTCAACACTAGAAATAACACCAGAATCACATTAATCGAGAATATGATAATGAATGTTTTGCAAGTGATATAAAATACAGCATTAATTGCCGTCAAGCACTATGACGTCATGACTTGTTTACATGAAAAAAAATGCATCTAGTTTTGGCGAAATATTTTTCCTTTAATACATTTGGCATTGTACTTATACTTATAATTTGTTCCAATATTATTAATGAACTTTTACCCTATTTTTCATTGATTTTAAGATGTTAAATCCCCTCTTTTGCCCATGATTCTTAGCAGTAAAACAATAGATTTGTTTACATGTGACGTCATAGTGCTTGTGGTGAATTATAACTAGTATAATGCAAGAGTGAATCAATGGAGAGGTCGAGGTTGAGGTTTTCACGTTTGATAGTTAAATATTCCGTTTCGTTCCTGGACGTGTGAAGGTCAATGTTTAGTTCGTCTGATGGCTGACCTAGTTATTACATTGAGTAATATTTTAAATGAATACCACAAAATCGCATCCTTGACGTCTGGTGCAGTGTTCAAATTATCATTCACATTGGAACGATATATAGATCCCTTGCATGTGACGTCAAAGCAGTCCCATCTCGAGTGCAAAACAAAAGATTTTTCCACTCGTGGAAGCTGAAATCCAGTGTTTTGTCCTCCAGATTGAGCTGCATTCCAACGAACTGCAAGGAGTCTATAGTTTCGTAGTTTGTCGTGCTTATTATATGCCGATGTGTACTTGCAATTAATGGCTACGCCCATCGAGTAAATTAGATGTATCTTTATTCTTTAATGATGTTCACAGTATCAAACCAAACAGGTACTTGTACTTACATTCGCATCTTGTACCAACGTAAGGGACAGGACAATTGCAGGTGTAGCTTCCTACATTGTTGATACATGATCCGCCATTTAAACATGGGTTAGGTTCACAATTGTTAATTTCTAAAAAATAACACATTCAATCAGTTAACCAATCGAATTACTCTCGCACAACTAACAAACTGAAGGAAACAAACTGAAACAATCGATCAGCCTAATCAGCTCTGTCATTCCATCAATCAGACATTCAAACAAACAAACAATCAATCCATCAGCTAACCAAACAATGAATCCAAATAATATTGGATTCATAATATCATGTGTATGATCTAATATTCTGCAGTGTTTTAGTGCATCACACGAATATACATCATGTAAAAAGTTTTTCTGCCTTCAACGTCTTACCAACGCTGCAAGTGTCGCCTTCATAACCTGGATTACAATTACAGGAAAACTTGCCAATTTGGTCTACACATGTACCGTGGACACAAGGATTCGACGCACATTCATCGATGTCTGGAAAGAAAATCGCAATGACAACATTTATGTCGTTGTCAAGATACTTGCAGATTTCATGAACAGATTTAGTTTTAAAAAGAGATGCATAATTGAAAACGGAACAGGAATACCAAGCACTTCTATCAGAAGTGCACGGCTTTCTGTCACGTGACCGAACCCAGGCCCCTTCACCTCGACCCCAAAATTCGACCCCAAATCTTCCCAACAAAGAAAACAAACAAAGGTATATGTAAAATAAACATTCATACATTTAATCTAAAGTGTATTACTACTATCTTGAATATTACGGTTTGTCCCTTGACCGCCGACCGGTTAGCTCAGTTGGTAGAGCTTCGGACCACTGTGCGGGAGGTCACGGGGTCGATCCCTGTGGCCGGACCAACACTCAGGGTCTTAAAATAATTGAGGAGAAGTTGCTGCCTTTGTTTCTCTATCTGCAAATGGTAAGATCTTCACGTCCTCTCGGATAACAACGTAAAATCGGAGGTCTCGTCTACTCTACTCTAATCCAGCTAAAGGCCTATGTACTGTTTGGGTCGCTGAACTCTAACAACTTCTGATATTAACTTAGAGGGACTCTGAATGAGCCTGCTCCTCTTCTTAAATTAGGGACTCTTGAGTGAACCTACTCCTAATCACTTTGTCTTTCTTTTTGGTTGTTGTTCAGTCGAAGCGTTTTCTCTGATCTTACTTCTAGTTCTTCTGCGAGTCGTCGAGCCGCGTTGGGCGTATATATACCCAACAGATATATAAATGAATACATCTTATTTACATGATATAAACACATTGTACAAATACACTAGGGTTATATAACTAAATAAACTTGAAACTAATTAATTCCTAAAATTACTTCAACGATCATTAATAGTATTGTTCCAAAAGAACATTCCGTGAACGGACAAAAGAAAGCAAAATATAACAAGACTTAGTTAAGCAATAATATGCAAATACGAAAAGTTGAAAGAATAAAAATTAATTTCGTCACAGGTGTGATGGTACGGAGTAATGACAATACTGGTCTTTCACCTCTGTGACTCGGGTTTGAGGCACATCTCGACGCGGGTATTATGTGAACTACTGATATGAAATGTTTATATGTTATTTTCTCTCATGCCACGACGTGAAAATAGCGTTCTAATTGATTGAGAGCGCCGAGGAGAAATTAGATTACGGAATGCTCGAAGTGAGTTTCGTACGTCGTTCTGAGGCAGTTGCCAAGATCCAAATATTTTCCAATTATAAAACAGCCCAACCTAACTTTAATACGCATCTTATCTCACGACACCACTATATCTACTGCCAGGAGTATACACAGTCGGATTCGGTTAGTGTTATTAGTTTGTTGATATTTCACTTACCTATTTCACAGTTGGTACCATTAGTACCACTAGCACATTGACATTCATAACCATTGATTCGATCAATACATGTACCAGTATTTTGGCATGGGTTACTTGCACACTCATTGATGTCTAGAAAATACATCAATGTAATTACGAAACGTAATATTTAACACTCATTGACTTCGCGTAACTCACTTTTAACATGCAAATGAGCACAAATCAACATGATGCACGCGAAGGTCTACGCGAAGATCTAGAATATGTTTGATGCTCAAGAGGGCTAGACCGACTACAGTAAAATGACTGTTGATCTTACAAAAAGCAACCCACAATTCTGATTTTTTTATTCTTCTCATTATTTTTTACTCATCAGATCTGTGTTTAGAAAATACATCAATGTAATTATGAAAAGTAAGAGTGGAGTGGAGTGGATTTTTGACAATACTATCATAATCACGATGAAATCTCTGCAGTGTTTTAGTGCATCACAAGAATACATCATGTAAAATGTTTTTCTGCCTTTAACGTCTTACCAACACTGCAAGTGTCGCCTTTATAGCCAGGATCACAATTACAAGAAAACTTGCCAATTTGGTCTACACATGTACCGTGGACACAAGGATTTGACGCACATTCATCGACTTCTTGATCTGGAAAGAAAATAGCACTTTCAATATCTATTTCCTTGTGCAGATACTTGCACACTTCAGCAACAGATATAGGAATTTTGCAAAGAGATGCATGATTGAAAAAATGGCACTGGATTCCCAAAACAGTTATATCAATAGCGCACGCATGTCATGGATGACTGGCGAATGGATTTTTCTGGCGGGTGTTTAAATTAGGGACACAAACGATTTTATTCCTCGAAGCCGTATAAATCATTATCCTATCTCATATGTCCCTCTCATGCAGACATGATGTATACATCAGTCAAATTCAAATTCTCAGTCACACTGGAATGATATAGTTTCGTAGTATGTCATACTGATTGTATGATGTTAACTTGACACTAATGGCTACGCCTATCGAGTAAATTAGATGCATCTTTATTCTTTAATAATGTTCACATCAGTATCAAACTAAAAAGGTGCTTGTACTTACGTTCGCATGTTGTACCAAAATAAGAGGCAGGACATTTGCAGGTGTAGATTACTATATTGTTGATACAGGTTCCACCATTTACACAAGGGTTAGAGGCACAATTGTTGATTTCTGAAAAACAACACATGCTTTGAACGAGGTGCTGTCGTATGTCAGTTATATAAAATATTTGATCATTCTACCGGCTCTTTGAGTAATAACATATACCTATTAAAAAAGGTTGTCCTTGGATTTTCTGAATACTGCATACTGAATACCAAGTACTCAATACCGAATACTGTATTCCAACACATTAAAGCGAAAATGTAGACTGAATCTAAATCTTCGTAATATGGAGCCGGTATGCTTGCAAATTAACATGAGTATATATAATTATGCAATTAGATGTCGTCAACAATGTATTTCGGTATTGAAATGCAATATTCAGTATTCGCTATTCAGTATATGGTATGCAGAAAAATCTAAGGACAACCTTTGTTGAAACAGATATAATTCCTAAGTTGCTTCCATTAATTAAACACAGCAATTAATCGACGTACTTAGTCAATCACCCAACAGTTAACCTAAAATCAATCAATCAATTAATCAATCAATCGACTCACTTGACCAACTAACCAGCAGCAAGCCAAACAGACAATCCAAATTACCTCTGTCACTCTAATCAAACAATTAATCAATCAATCAATCAATCAATCAATCAACCACACAGACAATCAATCCAAATTAACTCTGTCACTCTAATCAAACAATCAATCAATCAATCCAAACTAACTCTGTCATTCAATCAATCAATCAATCAATCAACCACACAGACAATCAATCCAAATTAACTCTGTCACTCTAATCAAACAATCAATCAATCAATCCAAATTAACTCTGTCATTCAATCAATCAATCAAGCAAACAAACGATTGATCCATCAACTATCCAAACAATTAACAATTTTTGACAATAATATCATGATCATGAAGAAATCTTTGCAGTGTTTTTGTTCGTTACAAGAATACATCATGTCAAATCTTTTTTCTGTCTTTAACGTCTTACCAACATTGCAAGTGTCGCCTTCATAACCAGGATTACAATTACAAGAAAACTTGCCAATTTGATTTACACATGTACCGTGGACACAAGGATTCGACGCACATTCATCGATGTCTGGAAAGAAAATCGCAATTACAACATGGATGTCGTTGTCAAGATAATTGCAGATTTCAAGAACAGATGTAGCTTTGTTAAAGAGATGCGTAATTGAAAACGGCACAGGAATGCCAAACACTTCTATCAGAAGTGCACGGCTACCTATGGGGTGTCATGGTACGGAGCAATGACAGTACTGGTCTTTCACCTCTGTGACTCGGGTTTGAGGCACATCTCGACGCGGGTATTATGTGAACTACTGATATGATATGTTTATATGTTATTTTCTCTCGTACCACGACGAGAAAAGAGCGTACTAATTGATTGAGAGCGCCGAGGAGAAATTAAATTACGGAATGTTCGAAGAAAGTTCCGTACGTCGTTCTGCCCCAGTTACCAAGATATCACCAAATATTTTCCAATTTTAAAACAGCCCAACCTAACTTTAATACGCATCTTGTCTCACGACACAATTGTACCACCAGGAAGTATGCGCAGTCGGATTCGGTTAGTGTTACATGTATTAGTTTGTTGATATTTGACTTACCTATTTCACAGTTGGTACCATTCGTGCCATTAGCACATTGACATTCATAACCATTGATTCGATCAATACATGTACCAGTATGTTGGCATGGATTACTTGCACACTCATCGATGTCTAGAAAATACATCAATGTAATTATGAAACGTAACATTTAACACTCATTGACTTCCCGTAACTCACTTTTAACATGCATATGAGCACAAATCAACATGCTGCACGCGAAGGTCTACGCGAAGATGTACAAATATGTTTGATGCTCAAGAGGGCTCGACCGACTACAGTAAAATGACTGTTGCTCTCACAAAAAGCAACCCACAGTTCTGATTTTTTTTATTGTTCTCATTATTTTTTACTCATCTATGTTTAAAAAATACATCAATGTAATTATGAAAAGTAAGAGTGGAGTGGAGTGGAGTGGAGTGGAGTGGAGTGGAGTGGAGTGGAGTGGAGTGGAGTGGAGTGGAGTGGAGTGGAGTGGAGTGGATGGTGTCGTCTGGCAGTTCAGGATAACTGATAACTGGCTAATCAGTCTCCCGGTGACGTCACATTTCTGTCTCCCGGGTGATTGTTTTTCGACTGCTGAATAAAAAAGTTTGCGAGCCGAAATCTCCCTATTTTCGCCGACATTGCCACAACATTTTCAGTACCATTTCAAATCATTCGATGCCGGTGAAATTATTGCAGGAAAACCTAATAAAAACGGAGTATTAAAAATAAGAGATGAATTTTTACTCGTATCAGAATATAAACAAATGTATAATTAAGTGAGTTAAAATATATTTTGTTGCTCTTTGAGTTTCTAAAATGCTGTGAGAAGCCACACATATTGAAGTTATGTAAGTAAAATTGGAACGTGCTCTGTTGTATTTCAATCCATTCTACGTTTGTCTGCATCGTAAGCGTGACTGGGAGGCTAATTAGCCAGTTTTCCTGAGCTGCTTGGTGTTATATTGTGAGATGTGTTGTGATGTGTGTGACAGTGGTCCGAAAATGGTATTTTTTATACTTACTTATAATACAATTGTCTCCTGTAAAACCAATAGGACACACACACGTGCCAACATTGTTAACAAAGTCATATCTACACGTTTGTCCTTGTTGACAACTGCATGTATTCTGAAACAAAAAAATGCAACAATTGATTGGTTAAAAAAGAACCAGCACGACGATAATTTATTTTCGGAATAAAAAGGTAAAGAAGATTTGCTTAACATACATAATGCACACACCCCATCCAGAGGCGGATCCAGGGGGGGCATGGGGGCCGGTGTCCCCCCTTTTGAAAAAAGGAACAATTATTAAATATAACTGGACTGATTTTTAGATACAATGTGTGTAAATGTATATAATATAATGAAAATTAATTAGCAAATTTGATGGTGACTTCTCTTCTTATATAGCCTTTTAGCTTGAATATCAGGCTTCTTCAAAACGCTTGATACCCAGGATACTTTTCCTTGTACAACTAACCCAAACTGTTTGAGCTGATGAGCAGAAATCATTTTGTACTCACCCTAGCACTCCTGTAGATCACATTGGGCTGATCTACAAAGTCACCTGGATGCATGATATGGTCAGACTCGCTAAGGTTGCATATGCTCATGGATGTATCAAAACTGTACGAGATACATCGACTATCAAGAAAACAAAGACTTTGGCATCTTAAGTCATCAAACGTGACTAAAGTTTTGATGACGTGGTTGATGAAATTCTTTCCTTCAAAGGTAGAATCAAATTCCATTTCCTTGTTGCATAAATTACTCTCACATACGAGAACTATGAACAGAAGAAAAAAACAATCAGATTTCTGTAGCCTAAACGTAACTTTTATTTGGTAAAAGGAGTTTGGGAAAGAAATCGCGTGTAGCCTAAACTTGTGTAGTCTGAACGTTACTTTTATTTCGCTCCCATCTCCCATCACTCTTTGCGTGTGTACTATGCGTGCGCGAATCATGTGAAGCGACTTGATACTTCGCTTATAACATAACCAGAAATAAAAAGTGCTTGGACTGAGATGAACTGTAGTGTACGCAAGATGCATGCGGCGCCATCTAAGTTGATATTGGATTTAAGTAACTATGAGTTGTTTCGGTTTAATACCTCATGTCCTTTTACATACGAATATCTCCTCAAGGTCTATCGTTTTAATCGGCTGCTACTCAAACTAGCTGAAAAGCTTCAAATTTTTATAATCCCGCAAGAATACATGAACAATAGAGATAATTAGTAACCTATTCCAGATACTCCCATTCATGCTCAGTTGAAATAAGGAATGGAATGAAATATTAACCAGCGGTCTAAGCCAAGCTGGAACAGCTTGGCTTAGGGGTGTTGACTACGATCCACGTGAACCAGGGTTGGGTGGGTGGGCCGTCAATCCCGCTCTTTCCGCTGGCAAAACTAAGCAAGAATGAGTGTATCTACCCGGGGCGAGCATATAGAGAATTTGTCTGCGCATGTCAGAAAATTTTAGCTCGCGGTCATGTTTACATTTTTTTCTACGACCAGGGAACTTTTGAGTTCCAATCGCAATCTTAGTGATCTTCAATTTAGGAAAATATAAATGGATACTTAAAGTCTATCACTTTGTAAGGTGCTGTGACTAAGTCAAGTAAATGTGGAGGTTTTTGATCTCAAAATATTTTTGAGCAAAAGTCCGCAAAACGAAGAAGAAAAACACAAACCTACTGCATTCGTGTGAGGACTGCTGCCATAATAAAAGAAATAGCAGAAAACTTTTTCCACAGATAAAGAATCAAAGGTCATGAGAATAGTGTTGTACAAAATGATTTCTAATTGAGGATCGATTTTGTGCGGTGATGAGCAGATTATTTGCGCATTTTGCAAGTTTTGGTCAACTTTCCTTCTTGATAAGATGTATGTTTGCGGGGCTGCGCCGAAGCTAAATATAACTGATGCGAGTCGTCAAACCACATTCTCCATCACAGCATTGTTATTTTTTTAAGAAAGATTGGCCAAAACGTGATATTGCGATATTTGTTGACGCCATGGTTGTGTTTCTCCTCTCAAGCAAATTCGACTGATTTGAATACCGAACCTGAAATTAGGTTAGAATGATCTTGATTAATCCAAATAATTGTGAAAACACAGATGAACCACCAAATTTTGTAATTTTCTGGTCGGGCTTTTGTTGATATACTTCTATCTTCACTAAATATAAACTTTAACTCAAGCACGGAGAAGATTTGTCAGTCTTACTCTTTGGTCAATTTTTTCGCATAAATTTGAAGAAAAGTCGAGCTTAAATGTATGCGCCGCTAAGTTTTTCCTTGGTATGCTTTCTTTAATCATCTTAGATTAGTATTATACTTTTGGTTTTCAATAGAGTTTTGGCCAAAATCTTTGATCGGCAGTCGAAGAAGACCTAGTCTCGTTGTGAAAGCGGTAATATTGCAGAATCTTGCAGATACTTCATGGTCATAAACAAACAAATTGTTATGCTAATGTCCAACAAGAACTATAATAAGCCGTACGGAAATAACGGCCAATCACTGTATGGTTGGAACAGAGACTTTCGTCACCTGAAGTATCGCTTTTGTGAATTGGGATTAAAGGGGATTTAGAAGGTATTTTCCTTTCGCGTGATTATAGCGGCTTCTACTATTAACTTACGACATGCGCAGACAAATTCTCTATATGCTCCCGGGGCGTATTTATATCCATTTCGTAGCGTCATTCACGTGCACACAAATATGCAGTTGCGTTAATGCCAATAATACACCTATGAAATATTGCTATAATTAGAACTAAATAATGTGAATGCAGCTGGAACGTGTTCGTTATGAATAAATGCAATACCATGATGTAAAGCAATGGTGAAAATAAGAGTAGCCAATACTAAAGAAATACCTATTGTCATAATCGTTCCCTTTGTTTCACTTTGTTTCGACGCTTCCTTATTATTTCTTATTTACTACTTTTATTTTTAGTCCACTATTTAAACACCTCATTCTTTTATTATTCTTCACTTACTCCCACGAACGTCCGAAACGTCAGTTTCTACTATAGCCTTCACGGCGAATCAACTCACAAACTCTTCGAACTATGTCATATGTATGTTACTTGCACTCTATCGCTTATCATTAATTATTCTCATTTTCACTTCAACTTTTATTGTTCTTGAAATAGAAATGATGTGCAGGGATCTACAGAAACAATCGCCCCCTAGTGGAAAACAAAACAGGATTAAATGCTGAACAATATCAACGTTAGCGGGACAATCAGGTAGTTTGACATCACTAGTGGCACACAATCAAAATTCATCGAAGAAACTAACCTACATTGGCTATGTTTAGGCATAAAATTGATTAAAACTTGTAAACAATCAAGATTCGCAAAGCCACATATCTAAACGTTGAATAACATAAAATAGCTTAAATTGCTATAATGAAGAAGAAATGTTTGCGGAAGTGGTCGTATTTTTGTTTATTTATTTAATTTATTTACCATTAATACATGCAATCCCTCTCTTCGAGGCTTATTTGCACGGATTGAGACAGACACTGAGGGTGGTCACTGCCAGAGATTTGTTTACGTCCTCAGCGGTTCTTTTACGTCCACCTTATAACATAGTCAGAGTGAAGGCAGACGGGACCTCCGGCTTTACGTCCTTATCCGAGAAGACGAGGCACTGAGAGAGTAAAATATCTTGCGTGATCGCCCGGTCTGCGAATCGAACCCGGGCCACTGGACCCGAAGTCCAATGCCCTAACCACTAGGCCACCACGTCTCTCTCTTGTTTGTTTTGTTTTGTTTTTGTTTTGTTTGTTGTTGTTGTCTGAAACGTCATAAGTATGTTATTTGCACTCTATCGACATGCAAATAATGAAAAGTGCAAAATCACTATGTGAGAGAACACACGTTCTCCAATAAAGACAACAACAAAAAACGAGCTTGCATGAAAACTTGTTTTGAAATGAGATCATTTTAGATTAGTTTAACGAGTTTGGTTTAAAAGAGTTACTTGCAGTCTTTTTGGTTGTGGCTTTCGTTGTCTTATTGATTTAAAATTCTTTCCCCAAAAAATATAAAAAAGCAAAGATTTTTCTTGCTGTAAGTATTTTCGACTAAGGGCCTGTGTATATGAGGCGAGCCAGCCCGGTTAAGCGGGCTGGTTTCTTTTGTTTTCACGCTCTGATAGCTTGAATACAAAATAAATCAGCCCGCTAAACCGGGCTAACAACACCCAGCAAGCAAGTTGAGAATTAGTATAAAAACCCGGGATAAAAAAATTAAGCTTCTTTATCATTATTGATCATAGAAATGACTTAAGAAATTTACAAAACAGCTACACTTTTTTAAAACCCAAGCTATAACCAATCAGATTGCTCCGTTAAGGATTGTGCTTCCAAGATTCACGGGCAGTTATATAATAAAATAACTTGTTAATTTGTTTTGGAATGTTATTCATAGAAAAAAGCCCGGGGGGGGGGGGGGGGGGGGGGTGTACTACCCTATATTTCCCAGACCGGGCGATCACGTTGTGTCCTTGGGCAAGATGCTTTACTCTCTCAGTGCCTCGTCTTCTCGGATAAGGACGTAAAGCCGGAGGTCCTGTCTGCTTTCACTCTAACCTTGTCATAAAGTGGACATAAAAGATCCTGTTGTATCTGTCGCAAAGAGTAGGGGATCGTCTCCCGGTACAACAGTCTGGTCTCGGAGGCACATATCACTAACAATACTCAAGATTGTAAACTGCTTGGCTGCGATTCGCGCCGACTTGATATCAGTCCGACAAGTCCTCCATTGCTAAGAATTGTTATCTGAGACGTTTGTTCTCAGAACATGCAGTTCCCGCTTAGGGAAGACTCATTATTATTATACGGGGATGATCCGCTGAACAGGGTATGGTTTTTCGACCTTGGTGTCATGAACAGGGTATCCAATTCTACTCTATTGCCGATTTAATCCAAACTTCCTGTCATACTCAGGGCCCAAAAAAAAAATGAGAGAAATTATTTTGCATTCATGAAATCGGCAGGAATAAGATCGTTGACTTTAAAAAAAAGATAAGAGCAGCACGTGTGTCTGAATTGACATATTTATACAAATCATATAATGTTCGTAAACAATTGTAATTTGTCATAAACAGGATATGGAAGTTAGGTATTTTTTGTCATAAACAGGGTAACCCCTACAAGATCCCAGCGGAACACCCCTACCCAGATCTGAAGGGTGTACCCCCCCCCCCCCTCCAACAAGTCGTTCATCTAGAACTGGAACGTTATGCACATTCATGTTGATATTCAGTGCTATATTATTAGATCCTGCTGTAATAAATTATTTAATAGTTGTAGCAACTTCTCGAATCTTTTGGTTTGTTTTAGACTATAGCTATGGTAACCGTCATTTAATTGGTAAAGAAAAGGTAGAACAAGAGCAGAGATTCAATAAAAAATATAAATAAGAAAACACAAAACAATGATCAAAAAGTTACAAACAACAGACGTCGATCAATTCAAGAATTTTGCAACTCGGTAATAATGTTTAGTTGGATTTTATTTGAAACACAGAATAAAATGGTTTGCGTATCATGAAACCCTATTTTTTATCACTTTGTAATCAAATACCCGCCTTGGACCAACTGTGATATTACGTAATTGTTGTAGCAATGGTTACTGTTTGAATAGTTGAAAAATATGGATAAATATTTCGACAATCTTTGCATTTGAACTGCAGATTTTTCACAAAATATTACTACGATATCAATGAACGTAAATGTTGCATCGAATGTAATGGGGCAGATTTTAAAAGTTCTACCTACTGAGGGTCGTTTTTCTCGCTGTCCGACGTACAAAGCGAACTGTGGCAGACTCAATCTTTTACTGAAACGCTCCATGAAACATTTAAATTTACTTTTGTATTTTGAAAGTTGTAAACGTTTTTTCTCTTACTCAATAAATTAGTCTTTTGAGCTGTTGTGTAACCTAGAATTCATCTTGTTTGTTTTCGTTTAGTGCATAGATCACTGAGGAAACGACGCGACCCGGGCACGCGACCATGTCAAATAACCTAATCAACATTCTTCGTTATTAACGTTATATGCAACTGTTAAAAAAAACAAATATATATAATATTAACACTTTTTTTCAAAATGATGATTTGATTGAGAAAGTTATTGGTATTTTAATTGGTCTACTGGATTTTACCAATCATTTTTTCTTGTGTTTTAAGATTTTATCATCCAAGAGAAAAGTTTCGCAGAAAGGGTTTTTTCTTGTTTCTCTTCTATAATTGACTTATAATTAATTTGTTTTTCTTTTTCTTTTAATCATGTACTGAACTTCTTGTCAGTTTTCTCTATATTATTGTCGCTCGAAAGTAATTCGACTTGAGGATACTTTGCAAGACGTGATGCCGAATGACCTCCATCGGACGTTACAGTACATGAAAACAAATATCAAAATATTCATACGAAGCTCTAAATATAAATTTCTTCTAGTTACCTCTCAAAGTTCCAAGATTCATAACGGCGTAAAGCAAGTTCGTAAACCAAGTCATGTTGCAATTGCTTGATCGAGAGCTATTCAGTTCTGTTCCGACGAACAAGCCAAAAACAAGCAAATAAATGAGTTGTTGTTTTTTCACTGACGGGTGATCATTAAGTATTCTCCATTTCACTTCAACGTTTATTGTTCTGGAAACAGAAATGAAGCGCAGGGATCTAAATTAGTCATGTTGCAGAAACAATCACCCCATAATGGCAAACAAAACAGGATTAAATGCTGAACAATATCAACGTTAGCGGGACATCAGGTAGTATGACATCGCTAGCACACGATCAAACTTCATTGAAGAAACTAACCTACATTGGCTATGTAGGCATAAAAATGATTAAAACTTGTAAACCCGCAAAGTACAGAACAATCAAGATTCGCAAAGCCGCATATCTAAACGTTAAATAACAAAAATAACTTAAATGATTGTATGATTTGTCGAATTTTTTTCTATTTAAACGAGTAGCATATAAAGAATCTGTAAAGGGTTTGAATAGTCAGTTCAAACTGTAATCTTCCTAAACATATCCATCAATGCGCTTGGTGTATTTGCTAATAATTCTTTATATGGTTAGTAGAGAGGACTTTACTAACTATAGTTTAAGCGACCACAAAGTAGAATTCTGCTATTGGAAATCACTACGATAAAAACTATTTAAAGATAAGAGACAGTTCTCAATTAGCGCTAAACTGCAATCATTTGATGGTGTTTATGTTTTGTTTCTTATTTCTATGAAACAACAAGATACAGGTGTTTCTTAATAGAAACAACACGATGACAGATGGTGCAGTGCACGCGAGTAGCACAACTATGGCCTAAAGTTCGGGACATCGATTATACCCTGCTATATGTCAATGGTTCCAAATTTGAAATTATATTGAAAACACAGGCTTATTGGGTACTTCTAATCCTCGAAGTGGTGAACAAAGGAGAAACTGGTTCAGAAACTTTTGATGAGTTAAGCCTGGTTTCCACATAATCGCAAGCGATCGAAAAAAAATCGATTTTTGGGAAATCAAAGTTTTTTTATCCTACGACCGGTTTTTGAACGATTTCGATCGCGATCACATATGAATTGAAAACGGTCGTAGGATCGAAAAACATTGGTTTCCCTATAATCGAATTTTTTTTTTCGATCGCTTGCGACCGTTCTCGATCGTTCTCGATTATATGGAAATCAGGGTAGTTACAAAGTTAATCCCTCTATTATTCAAAAAACGCAACAATTATCATTTTTTAGAACTTATTAGCATAAGATAGCTCGTTATGTGAAAACGTTCTAAAATAACTTGTAATTGTCAACAACTTGCGCAACGTACCTGGCCGGGCCAGTGGACATTGACTATCTATGCATGGAACTATCTATCGAAAGAAATCCCAAGGACAAAAAAAAAATAATAAATTAAAAAATATCTAAATCCAAATTACGAAGTAAAAAGTTTATTTATTAACTTTTCTTATGCAAATCCTCTTTATCCTCCTTCGTGGTAAATTACTAACTACCTTATTGTAGCTTGTATTGTTATAGACATATTGTAATCTTTTGATGTTGACGTTTTACATTTAAGCATTAGAAGATGATTTGCGTGTTCCATACTCTGTTAAGGCCGGTACCCATGAGGGAGCTTGCTCCCGCAACACGCGAAAAACTGAGTTCACCATACGTCGTCAAATGCAAAAATCGACCAATCAAAACGCACCTTACATTTCCAACTTACGAGTTGGTTGAAAAAAAAATAGCCTTGTTTTCGATGGAAAAATCGACAATAATTCGTCTCAAAGTGTTAATGTAAAGGAAAGAATGGTTAATCTGGTTAACGTGTATTTTAAAGCGGATTTCAGTGATCAGCTCAAGGAAAAAAGTCTAGAGTCGAGCATAAACGCTTCAACTTTTAAAAATGAGCATGCTTTAAGCGGCGTTTACACGAGCAATTTTTCCTTGACAATTTTTCCTTGACAATTTTTCCTTGACAAAAATTGCTCGTGTAGATGGAGTAAAATAGACAATTTTTCCTTGACAAGGAAAAGCGGGCGTGCTGGCTTTTCCTTGACAAGGAAAAATTGTCAAGGATGAAATTTGTTCGTGTAGACGGACAACAAGGAAAATGTGGCAAGGAATATTAATGTGATTAGTTTCCAATTTCTTCGCACGATCAGTCTCCAAATCAAAACATGGATTTGGATTTCCCAACCTTTCATTTTTTTCATTTTTTTTTTTCTATTGGTGCATGTGAATAAAAATCATTATTATTTGATGAAGACAAAACGAATGTCGGCTCTAACTAATAAATAAAGGAAACTTTACAACTGGCAAAATTCAATTCTTTCGAATTTTAGTTTATTTATTTTTTGATGTAACAATTGGAGTTTTTAATTGGGCCAATAACCGAGCGTGTGTGATTTTAGTCGGTGGAGATATGTTTTCGTCTTTATCATGATCAATGATAATAATAGTAATAATGATAAATTTATTTATATACCTCACATATCCTATGCTCAAGGCGCTTTACAAACAAATAGTAATAGTTACAAAATTTTACAATAATTTACAATGGTATGAATATATCTAACTAAGTGACATGCATAGACCAAACGCAGGGAATCCATGAAATAAAAACAAACTAAATACTATCCAATAGCAGCGATTTAGTCACTAAAGTGATTTTCATATGTTTAGTTTATAGTAGTTGATAAAGACAACAAAAGAAAACAATGGCTATAGTGTTCACTAGTAAATTAGTTTGCCTTATTTAACGATTAGAATGATGATGATGACGATGATTTTATTTGCAGTCATCTTTATTATATCGATAGAAAAATCCGGTTGGACATTTACAGACGTATCCACGGGGTTCGTCTGCTTTGGGCTCGCATGTTGCGCCACTCTTGCAAACGTTTCCACTATTACATTCGTTCCACCCTGAAAATAACACCAGAATAAAATTAATAGACCAAATTCAAGTTCTTCATTGCTCAGGCTAAGTCTAAATTGTAGGTAAGTTAAGACAAAACGATTGGAATTTATGTTGTTTTTGGATTGGTGCATTCCCTAGGGATGTGCCTTGTACAGAAGAATACATCACTGACATACTATCGACGCTTAGCCTGAGCAATGAAGAGCATGAACCTGGGCTATTGAAGCATGTCACTCATGATAAAATGTCTATACATGATCAGCATTTATATGGTGCATAGGCCTTTTCTGAGTTTGATAAACAGCATGTATTGTGGACTAGCTTCTGTACAAGCAACACCACATAAGGCACAATGAACAAAGATGTTTGTACTAGACCATAGTACACCATGTTTATTATTTCAGAAAAGGTCTATGGAGAAGTGTCAACCAATTTAGGGCTTTTATTCCTCCGATATAAACAATTTAGAAACATTATACAGTAAAAAACCCGCGTTAAGAACCTTTATTTTTCCAAGTGAGCCCCAACAGGTTCTTATATAAAGGGTATAAAATTGAAGATTTGTAATCAGGTTTCATAGTGAAGTATAGTGATGTTGTCTCTGATTATTAAATAAGTTAAGCAGACGTTTCGATTGATATACTCTTGGGAGATGTATATGTTCATTGATGGAGTTTTTATCGCCTTTTGAATACCAGTATATGAAAAACTCTTCAACTCTGCTTAATTTACATATATCCATCCACTGAGGAAGATTGTAGTATCGCAATCGAAACGTCTGCTTAACTTATTTCATAATCAGAGACAACATCACTATACTTCATTATATAAATGGTGTTTAACACAAAATCTAGGTTCTTGAATAGCCGTCCTTATTAATTTGTACTGTCACTCAATTAGACTGATTCCATAAGTCGGCCCCAGTTCGCTCTCTGTTGAAAAGTTTTTCGCTCTCGGTGTGCGACTTATCAAATTTACTATGTCAAACTGATCCGCATTCTGAAAAATGGGATTAATAAACCAATTGTAGCACTTGTTACATTCTTCACAGACCATTGACCAATCACAGGTGACATACTAGCTTGAAATGTCTGGAAAATGACTTCCGTTGAGTCTCGAACTCAACTGTGATGTCGCAATTTTGCCGAAATGTTATTCTCCGTAACGATCAAGAAATAACAGTTTGCTGTATTGAAGAGGCACCAAGAAAACGTAATTCGAGAGGCTGCTAATTTGGAGATAACCGAAGCAAAGAATTTAAAAATGTGAGTCAATTGTATTGAAAAAAAAAAAAAAAGAGATTCACAATGATTGGCCCATCGGAATGCGTTACAAATTTAATATTACTAGTTGAAGGCGCTTGTTCTTGAAACCTTCGCATTTCCCTAAAGTGCTTTGATTGTTGAGAAGCAATGCTAGTATATATTCTTAACCTCTCCCGTAATTTAAGTAAGTTTTGTGTGGATTTAATTTGGACAGCATGATATTTGAAACAACCGATCCCTGCGTTGGTGCGTTGATTTGAACATCTCTTTGCAAATTTTCCCAAGTCGTTGTTATTTAACTCTTTCAACCCCTTTATGACTTTGTTGAATTAAGCCAATAAAGTGAGTAAAACACTTTTTAAGTTTATTTTATTCACAGGTAGCCCAAGCTAGCTGTTTGTGACCGTTTTTAACAATAAAACGAAAAAAATAAAATATGATAAAAATTAAAGTCTGTATATGTGTATTGTCTATTTGTTTATGTTCCGGTAGAGTTTCAGCCCATTTGGAGCAATATTAAGCGATTTATTTAAAATTACCCACCAACGTCCTAAGAAGAAGGGAAGGTAGCACACTCAATCGACCTCGCCGCTCAGAAGCCGTCAGAAATCCACTTCTAACTCATCCAAAACTATAAATTACGCCAAAATTCTCTCGGATTATGTTGTTCGAATAAATAACCCATCCACTCTACGAATTTCATTTCAATACTTCCACTATTTCACTTCAAAAAAACAATTCTCCTAATCGAAATCGCCTTAAGGGTCCTGATTACTTAAGCAAAAAGTCATCACGATTTTTTATTAGAAAGATATTTTATAGAGAATTTATCAATTAATCGAAAAATGGATAGAAATCTATATGGTCCCGAGCCCGTTTTTGAGATAAATTTTTTTGAACGGAACCATGTTTTGACATTTTTGACGAACAAATGACGAAAAATGCATTTTTCACAAAAAAAATTATTACTCAAAAACTAATAAAGCTATTGGCGTAGTGTTTACAGGCAATCTCAACCAGACGTTATTTTACACAAATATGGGAAAATAAATTATATATGTTTTACAATTTTGTCAAAATTTACAGTTTTGTTGTCGTCTTTGACTTAAAATCGCTTTGAAAAGTGAAACCCTAAACTACTTACCATCGCGTGAAATGTTGAAAAGTCATCAGGATTTTTTCAAATCTTGACAAAAGAGAGATTTTTACAAAATCTTTCAGAAAAAATGAAGAAAAATATAGAGTCCCGCGCAAAAAATTAAGGTTTTGGCTGGTTGAAGTACAATTTTCGAAGGCTCCTTGTGTTATTCTTATGTTGGCTTTTGGCGGGATTTGGCGCGCGCGCGGCGTTCTCAGCGGTAAATTGCTCGCGGGCACAGGTTTCAAGCGTCGTTGTTCTAAAGTAGTCAGGACCCTGAAGTCGATGCTTGGTTCCATCTACCCCGTAACGGCTTCAACGGATTTTGACCTTTGGTAACTACCACCTCCCCCAACGCAAAACTACTATTGCAAACTGTTTACAACAATCTCGTACCCTGAGTCCTCGTTACTTCGGCCAGCGGCTCGAAACAAGGACTCTGGCATAATCCACTGAAAAGTCCAAGGTTTCTTGGACTTCCGGCTGCGCATGCGCCTTTACGGCCAATGTACAAACCGACCAATGGAGAATCGATATTATGTCAGAGCTGATATTTAAAAGTAAAATCCGTTGTAATTCTAATGGAATCGATATCCAGCATCGATCAACATACGGCGATATCGTCAATGAAAATGGATTTTTCCTAGTGATATTGTGGAGGTTTTGGAACAAAATTCATAGATTGTAATGATTATTTATTGAGTAAACATAATCCGAAGGGATTTTAGGTTAATTTGTGATTTTCGACGAGCTAGAAGAGAAATTCTGTCGGCCGTTGGCAGCCGTGTGTGACGAAGGGCGAAACATTAAATAATTTCCTAACTATTGCTTCAAATTGGCTGAAATTCTCTAGGAAGGTAAAGAAAATAGCGATTCACAAGTACAGACTTAATTTTTTATCATATTTTATATATCAGTTCTACTGCTAAAAACGGTCACAAACATCTAGCTTGAGTTTAATTGTGTTTCTGGTTTTTTGCGCTTGCGTGGCCTGGTTGTCAAAATTGAATGACCAATCAAATTTTAACAAAAATCGGATTATGTCAGAGCCCTTGTTATCCGCTGCTGGCGAGGAAAAACGCGGGCTCTGAGTATGAGATTGTGTTTACAAAAGATTAACGAATTACAGTTGAAATTTTTCGAACATAAGATGTTGATACAATGTCGCTTTCCCATTGGTCGGTTTTGTACAATGGCAGTGACGTAGTTTTGCGTTGGGGGAGGTTGTAGTTACCAAAGATCAAAATCCGTTGAAGCCGTTACGGGGTAGATGGAACCAAGCATCGATTTACGCCGATTTCGTTTAGGAGAATTGTTTTTTTGAAGTGAAATAGTGGAAGTATTGAAATGAAATTCGTAGAGTGGATGGGTTATTTATTCGAACAACATAATCCGAGAGAATTTTGGCGTAATTTATAGTTTTGGATGAGTTAGAAGTGGATTTCTGACGGCTTCTGAGCGGCGAGGTCGATTGAGTGTGCTACCTTCCCTTCTTCTTAGGACGTTGGTGGGTAATTTTAAATAAATCGCTTAATATTGCTCCAAATGGGGTGAAACTCTACTGGAACATAAATAAATAGACAATACACATATACAGACTTTAATTTTTATCATATTTTATTTTTTTCGTTTTATTGTTAAAAACGGTCACAACAGCTAGCTTGGGCTACCTGTGATTTTATTTTGTCGTAATTTAACTGCGTCATATTGAAATTTACAACGGCGCGCCATCTGTCTGGTTTGGCATTTGCACACTTTTATATAGTAAATTTGATAAGTCGGACTCGTGAGCGAAAAACCGTTCTGCAGAGAGCGAACTGGGACCGAGTTATGGAATCAGTCTCAATCACTCAATGTACTCAAACAAAAAGTCCAGATTTGAATGGTCTGAAGTAAAGATTGGTAAAGATTAATATGAAACAATATGCTTTATATGTACAGTATAACACCCAGAATGCCATATTTCATTTACAAGAAAAAAGTTTGAAGTGAATTATATATATTACTTTGGAAATTAAAAACCTACTTTGAAATTTCAGGCTCACAGGTTCTTCAATTTTAGGTTGTTTTATTTGGGTTTTTACTGTATTTCAAATGAATACCACAAAATCGAAACCTCAAGGTAGTTCGGGACCCTTGCTACTGCGCATCCTGCTCGCGCATGTGAAATCAAATAAAATTTCTCGTGCGATTAAAAAGAAATTTTGCGTTAGAGCCAAAATATGGTCATTCTTCAACTTTTTGTTAAAAAATAACATCATAGCATTACGTACGGGCCTCAAAAGCAACTAGTGCCCATTCCCGCGCGTCCAAAACATTGAAATCATCTTATTTTCCGCGCGTTTTTTGCTTATAGCTCTAAAATTAGCACGGTGACACCCAATTATTTTTCCATTTTTATATCTGGCATAAACCCAGCTGTAAAATTTTGAAATAAAAAATACATGGTCTTCGAGACCAAAACATTGTAATTTTGACTTTTTTGTGGTAAAGTGTGCAAAAAATTAATGAAGCTCTTCATTTAAATCTCCGTAAAATATCTCAGTCGATGTCTTTTCCAAGGAATAAATTCATAAGAACTATAGCGAAGGGAGCATTTTGTTAGACTCTTATAGCAGATTTGTGAAAAACTTTCAAATTCGTTCGCAAGAATATTACTTTCAACAAATTTGATGTTACTGCTTTTAGTTGAAATGGGGCAAAAATGGGCCTTTTACCACCCCCCCACAGTTCCAAAACAAGCGCGGTGACCCCTATTTTTTATTTCATTTTTGTTTTTCATATGTGTCAGTCCTTATGTAGAAAACGTTTAAAAAAATTCTATCGGCGGGAAGTGTGGATCCCGAACTACCTTAACCTTTCCAGGAGAGTCATAAAAAACAATGATATTATCAAAAAACGCATTGAAATGGATGTATCCAGAGCAGTGGAGGTTTTTTAAATCTTTTTACATTCTCGAGCCCAAACCCTTCTCTACATCCTAGCGGAAGGGTCTGCGTTCTAGAATCCTATCTTTATTGAAAAATATTATAAAAATCTGTAATATGCTACTTAGGCGTGAAAAGTTTTGCATATCTCATCAACTCTTTGGAAATGTCACTGTGATAGGCACTTTAATTCAGTGTATAATAATGCTTTCTTAGATATCTATATTCTTATATATATTTTCTTAAACTTTGGACTGTTGACTGATAAAATGCTTTTGCAAAGGGTGTAATAGGAGCAAGGGGCACGGGGCCCCAACAAAATATTGGTTAAAAGATATTAATGCATGAGTTTACACAGTTAAACAAAATTGTTTTTCTTTTTGGGTTGGGGGATGTGGTTAGGGAATTATAGTGTTACTGTTCCGCCGCCCCTGGAATTATATTTCATGAATTTTATTGATTGTGTATATTCCATACATCATTCAAACTGTCAATTAACGTAACAGTGGAGACATGTAAACATGCAAGCTCTTGACTACGCTCATCAAGTGAATTGGGCGCATCTATTTATTGTTTAACATGTTCATAATATGTTTACACTTCTAATTTAAAAGGTGCTTGTACTTACGTTCGCATTTGGCACCAATATAAGAGAGAGGACAAATACAGGTGTAGCCTACTAGAATGTTGATACAGGTTCCGCCATTTACACAAGGGTTAGGGGCACAATTGTTGATTTCTGAAAAACAACACATGGTTTGAACTCTGTGTTGTCAGGTATGGATGTATATTTAAAATATTTGATCATTCTACCGGCTCTTTGAGTAATAACATAATTCCTAAATTGCTTCCAACAATTAAGTGAAAACAAAATCATCGGAATCAATCAATCAAATGGCTAAAGAATTTCCGATTTTATTAATTGATCGCCCAAAAACACTAATGAATGTTCAGAAATGCTAATTATGAACATTTACAATTTTTGTTGTTGATTGTACAATTCTATGTTCTATTATTCTATTATTTATTACATGTAATGATTGCTTTGATTGAGAACTTGTTCACGTTTGTTGAATATCTCTATTCACGCTAATGACAATGCTTTTCGAGGGAAAGTTTCATTGCGCTTAATGCATGAACAGCAAAAGGTGTATACTGGTTTTCGTTTTGTAGTTAGGCTGCAAATAATATACCAATGAAATATCTGGTATCAAATAGTGCTAATTAGCTCGAACTAAGCTTGAACGTGTCCATTATGAATAACAGCACAATACACAAATGTACAACAATGAATGCGAGATAATGCATTTGATAGATCAAAAAACGATTCTGATTTGGATTTCTAAAGATTATTTCAAAACTCTGAAGTTGCTCTCCGTTGAATTCTTCTGCCATGCTGACTTCCAAAGTTAGCACTAATTTAACTATTTCACAGGTATAATATTTGTGCTCTCATCTCTTTTCAATATTGTAAATGGTATTACACTTAATTTTCGCGTCACTTAAATTTCGTAAATTTCGCGATTTTAAAAAATACTGCGAAAATCAAGTGAAGAATTCTTCTATAATAATATCATGTGCATGATCTAATATTCTGCAGTGTTTTAGTGCGTCACAAGAATATACATCATGTAAAATGTTTTTCTGTCTTTAACGTCTTACCAACATTGCAAGTGTCGCCTTCATAGCCAGGATCACAATCACAAGAAAACTTGCCAATTTGGTCTACACATGTACCGCGGACACAAGGATTTGACGCACATTCATCGACGTCTGAAAAGAAAATCACAATGACAGTACCGAAAACAACTAGTTTTAAGCCTGGTTTCCATATAATCGCTCACGATCGCCGGATCTCTGAAAATGATGTCAGCCATCGTCAGCGATTATATGGAAACACTTTTCAGCGATCGAAACACATGGAAACAACTGACAGCGATTGCGAGCGATCCTCGCATCAGTAATTTCAGCGATCCGGTGATCGTGAGCGATTATATGGAAACTAGGCTTTACTTTGTTGTACAGATACTTAATAAGGTTGTTGAAAATGGCGCAAAAACACCACAGCGCTTGAAGTGCATAGCTGTTCGTTGGTTTATAATTCCATGCATTTCAAGCCTAGCTTCGACAAAAAGCAACATATAAGTCGAAAGATGTATTTAGTATTTCGCCATATATATATGTGATCTAGTTACAATTTAGGAACATACATAGGCAGGTAGGCCTCTAGAAGCTATTAAGCTTAAAATAGATAAGATACAGAATCTAGAGTTGGTGGCGGTAGAGTAAGGTGATGTCGCGCGCAATGAATTTAGCAACCTCACGCAGTCAATACTGGGTATTTTCTTACATATGGGTACCAAGGCTTAGTGATGATGTGGGAAAGAGAGAAGTATTTCTCACATGACTTAGTTATAACAATAGGAGGATTCGGTTAGTGTTATTAGTTTGTTGATATTTGACTTACCTATTTCACAGTTGGTACCATTAGTACCACTAGCACATTGACATTCATAACCATTGATTCGATCAATACATGTACCAGTATTTTGGCATGGATTACTTGCGCACTCATCGATGTCTAGAAAATACATCAATGTAATTATGAAACGTAATATTTAACACTCATTGACTTCGCGTAACTCACTTTTAACATGCAAATGAGCACAAATCAACATGCTGCATGCTAAGGTCTACGCGAAGATCTACAATATGTTTGATGCTCAAGAGGGCTAGACCGACCACAGTAAAATGACTGTTGCTCTCTGACAAAAAGCAACCCACAGTTCATATTTTTTCTTATTTATTTATTTATTTATTTATTTATTTGTTTATTTGTTTGTTTGTTTGTTTGTTTGTTTGTTTGTTTGTTTATTTGTTTATTTATTTGTTTATTTATTTATTTATTTATTTATTTATTTATTTATTTATTTATTTATTTATTTATTTATTTATTTATTTATGTATTTATGTATTTATTTATTTATTTATTTATTTATTTATTTATTTATTTATTTATTTATTTATTTATTTATTTATTTATTTATTTATTTATTTATTTATTTATTTATTTATTTATTTATTTATTTATTTATTTATTTATTTATTTATTTATTTATTTATTTATTTATTTATTTATTTATTTATTTATTTATTTATTTATTTATTTATTTATTTATTTATTTATTTATACACTCGTTTGCAAGAACGTTGTAGTATACATACAAATGATGAAATAAACAAAAACATTGCCAGCATAGTCCAAAAATGTAAATCAAAATGGCAAACAGCTCAAATAATTCTCTCGGGAATAATTTACCATCAGTTCAACAATACAAAGAACGAGTGACAGACGTCATTAACAAAACAACCGAATCACTTTGCCAAAAAGAGAGCAGTGTTTATTATATGGACAATAGACGTGTAACGTTGAACAGAGACGGAACAATAGACAATGAAGTTTATTACGACAACCTTCATCTAAATTCACACAAAGGAGTACGCAAACTGGCTGCTAATTTGAAAATTCACCTTAGCCTAAAGTCGGCCAAAATATCCGCTCACAGCCATGATCAAGTGAATCTCAGGCAATCAACAAACGGAATGAGGACAATAAACAAATTTAACACATATAACAGTCGTCAAGAAGGGGATAACAACAGTAGAGGTCGCCCACGACCTTTTACTAACCAACAACAGACACGGAGAAATTTCAGTCATGACCCCTTCAGTCAGAACGGCAACTTCTGGGAAGCAATCAGACCTCTCGCCAACTGGTTAAGCTCACTTGGTAATCACTATAACTAGACCGTTGTCAGGCAAATTTATCCTTAACTTTTGAACTCACGTACCACTGTTATAACTTAGATATATTAATCTGATATAGCTCAAATATGTCAATGCCACTAAAAATAGGTTTCTGGAATATTCATGGATTTAAATGCAGAAATCTCGGCAATAAGTTAAAACTAAACGAAGTTGAAAATGATATTTCAAAGTATGACATATATGGGTTAGAAGAAACACACTCAGAGCTGGGTAGTGATTTATCAATTGATCTTTTCAAATGCTATTCTAAACATAGGCCTGCAACAAAAAACAAACTACACGGAGGAATATCAGTTTATATCAAAAAGAATATAGCCAAAGGTGTGAAAATAGTTAATACAAACAACAACAACATCATTTGGTGCAAATTAGATAAATTCTTTTTTAATTTACCAAACAACATCTATCTAGGGACAGTCTATTTCAGCCCTACAAATTATGAAAATGCACATGACGATGACTACCTTGCTGATTTAGAAAAAGATATTATTGATTTCTCTACAAAAGGAGATATTATATTACAAGGTGACTTTAACGCCCGAACAGGTATGTTGCAAGAATTTGTAAATGACGATGAAAATAGTAGAATTTTCTGTGAGTCCTTACCAGATGACTATATTGAAGATGTCCCAAACGTAAGACAATCCCTTGATAACAACACTGCAGATGCACGAGGTAAACAACTAATTGATTTATGCATCGGAAATAACATGCGCATTCTAAATGGGAGACTAATCGGCGATAGTAGAGGGAAAAAAACATGCTTTCAACATAATGGTAGTAGTTTGGTTGATTATGTTATTAGCACACAAAATACACTCCGGCATATACGCTATTTCAAAGTGCAAAATCTGAAACCACACCTCTCAGATCACTGTCAGCTATCGTACAACGTAAGTGCTAAATATACAATACCAGAACCAGAATATATTGATTGTACAGCAGGTACACACAAAAGAATGAATTCTAGTGAAACGGCAAAACAGAAAATTCCAAAATTACTTGAAGAGCATTACAAAGCAAAACTAGAAAGTATATTTACAACAGTTAATAACGACACAAATGAGCGTTACATTGACTCGTTAGTTGGCACATTTACTAGGACAATTCAAGAGTTAAGCGAGCAAGCAGATTTTCATTACAAAAAACACTCCAAGGAGCCCAAAACTGAAAACCCTTGGTTTGACGATGAATGTAAAAGAGAGAAAAAATCTCTACTCAAACTGGGCAAAACAATTAGCAATGACCCTAACAATCGGTTCATTAGAAGAAATCTTTGGATAAAAAAAAAAATATTTTCGAAAACTATGTAAAAGAAAGAAATATTCATTCTATGAAAACAAAATCAAGCAATTAGATTTTACCGATCCTAAAAGGACATGGAAACAAATCCGGCAAACCTTTAATCTTAAGGGAACAAAAAATTGCACTAAAGAAATAAACATCAAAATAAAGGATTTTTATAAAATGTTTAAAGAACAAAATGCTGATGATAACCAACGAGAGATAGGTGAGCCAAGAAACTCAGAAACTAGGAATCAAGCAAATGAACCAGTGCAAAATGACATTCTGAATACTCCTATCATACCAGATGAGATAGCGAAAGCTATTACTAATTTAAAGAAAAACAAATCCCCTGGTAGAGATAACATACTCAATGACCTCCTTAAAGCTGGAAAAGAACAACTTTTATCACCTTTAGAAAAACTTTTCAACGCAATACTTACATCGGGTATCTTCCCTAAAGAATGGAGTTATGGTTTTATTATACCAATACATAAAAAAAGTGATACAAGTGTGGTAGAAAATTACAGAGGGATAACCTTACTATCATCTCTCGGTAAACTCTTTACACAAATACTCAACACTAGACTTATAAATTTCCTTGAGATAAATAAAATTCTGAACAAAGAACAAGCTGGTTTTAGAGTAAACCACAGTAACCACTGATAACATACTAATTCTTAAATCGATGATTGATAAATATCTCAAAAAGAAAAAGGGAAGCAGATTGCTCTTTACATGTTTTGTGGATTTCAAAAAAGCCTTTGACTCAATTCCTAGAAAAACTCTACTAAGTAAGATTGAGAACATAGGGGTGAGGGGAAACGTCTTGTCTTTACTTACTTCTATGTACTCAAACGATGAATCAGCTATCAAAATCGATGATAATGTTACTTATAGCTTCAAATGCTACAAAGGCGTAAAACAAGGATGTATGTTATCTCCCACTCTTTTTAACATATATCTACACGACTTACCGGAAATATTTAACGAAGAATATTCAAATTTAACTGAAATAAACAACTCTGGCATAAAATGCCTGTTATATGCTGACGACCTTGTAATGCTGTCTAAGACACAAGAAGGCCTTCAGCACCAACTTAATAAACTGAATCTTTTTTGTAACACCTCTAAATTGAAAGTAAATCTCGATAAAACTGAAGTTATTGTTTTCAATAACAATGGAAAGAGATTAAACAAGTATAAATTTTATTTCCAAGACACAAAACTCGAAAATGTTAAAACATATAAATATCTAGGCCTACTATTCTCTTCTGTATGAACATTTTCTGCCGCCCGAGAAGAACTTAAAAAAATCGCACTAAAAGCCCTTTTTAAACTCCGCAAAGATATGGGCAATTATTTTAGAACAGACGTAAAACTTACAATAAGATTATTTAATTGTCTAATAAAACCAATCCTGTTGTACGGTAGCGAAATCTGGGGTGTGGACGAGAAAAAGAATTTAAAAACTGATACAATTGAATCTGTACAAGTAAAATTTTGTAAAATGTTTTTGGGTGTCAACAGAAAGTCTTCAAACAGCGCATGTAGATCTGAGTTAGGACTTTT
The DNA here is from genome assembly GCA_918843875.1 of Diadumene lineata. Classification (NCBI taxonomy): domain Eukaryota; kingdom Metazoa; phylum Cnidaria; class Anthozoa; order Actiniaria; family Diadumenidae; genus Diadumene; species Diadumene lineata. The sequence goes on from OU974069.1 coordinate 34,744,609, forward strand.
CCCCTGAGATCAGCAGCAAAACTAAGAGCAATAAAATTTTGGATTAAATACATGAATAGAAGCAATGACTCTAAACTATCTCATCAAACAATAACTGATAGCCTAACAGACACCTCAAACAAATTCAGCTGGACAGAAAAAATGAAATCTCACCTAAATAAATTAGGCTTCACTTACATGTGGCAAGAAAACATCAATGAATTAATGACAGAATACCAAATCGCCCAAATAATGAAAATTATCAAATAAAGAATAGAAGACCAAGAAATTCAAATCTGGCACGCTGAATTACACAATGATTCTGGTAGAAAGGGCTCACAGAAAAACAAACTTAGAACCTACAGAATATTCAAAAGAGATTTTAAGCAGGAAGAATATCTAAGCGAAATCAAAAATATCAAACACAGGATAAGTTTTACAAAACTAAGAATAAGTGATCATTGCTTAGAAATAGAGAGATGTCGATATACGAGACCATACACAAATCCAGAAGATAGAATTTGTAAACAATGCAATAATGACATTGAAAATGAACTGCATTTCTTACTAATTTGTCCCTTTTACGCAAGTGAAAGGGACGAACTATTCTCTATATTAATCAACGAAAACAAGAAGTTTAATTCTTTCAGTATTGACGACAAATTTGAATATATTATGAATGCAACCCAAGTCAACCAAAATTTAATAGCTAAATATATTCATCGCTGCCTTCAAAAAAGAAACGGCCAATGATCATTTATACAATCATATATCACAACCATGTAAATATTTGATATAATGTTGTGTGTAACTTTTGTAAATTATATGTTTATGTATTATGTATACTGTATGTAATCTTTTTATTAACTATATCTACCCGAAAGACATTTGCTCTAAGGAGGTTAATAAAAGTATCTATCTATCTATCATTTATACAAATATCTAATGAGATGCAAAACGTAAAATAAGCCGCTTTTACACACGAAACGCACTTTGTTATATTCTTTAAAATGTAATTGACGGGAAAAATATTTTTTGACATTTATTGGATTAAGCAAACAATAAATAAAGCGAGTTTTCTGTTTTGCATATCATTAGATACACAGAATAAATTAGATATTTGTATAAGTGTATACTACAACGTTCTTGCAAACGAGTGTATATATATATATATATATATATATAGTGTAGTATACATTTATACATTTATACAAATATCTAATGAGATGCAAAAGGCAAAATAAGCCGTTTTTACACACGAATCCAACTGTTTTACAATCTGTACGATAAAATAGACAGGAAAAATATATTTTGACATTTATTAAATGTAACAAACATTAAATAAAGCGAGTTTTCCGTTTTGCATATCATTAAATATACCGAATAAATTAGGTATTTGTATATATGTATACTACAACGTTCTTGCAAACGAGTGTATATATATATATATATATATACACTCGTTTGCAAGAACGTTGTAGTATACATTTATACAAATATCTAATTTATTCGGTATATTTAATGATATACAAAACGGAAAACTCGCTTTATTTATTGTTTGTTTCATTTAATAAATGTCGAAATATATTTTTCCTGTCTATTACATCGTACTGATTATAAAACAGTGCGTTTCGTGTGTAAAATCAGCTTTTTTGCCTTTTGCATCTCATTAGGTATTTGTATAAATGTATAAATGTATACTACAACGTTCTTGCAAACGAGTATATATATACACTCGTTTGCAAGAACGTTGTAGTATACATTTATACATTTATACAAATATCTAATGAGATGCAAAAGACAAAAGAAGCCGTTTTTACAAACGAAACCAACTGTTTTATAATCTATACGATAAAATAGACAGGAAAAATATATTTTGACATTTATTAAATGTAACAAACATTAAATAAATCGAGTTTTCCGTTTTGCATATCATGATATACCGAATAAATTAGGTATTTGTATATATGTATACTACAACGTTCTTGCAAACGAGTGTATATATATATATATATATATATATATATATATATATATATTGCCCAGATGATCAACACGGAACGTTTTAATTGTATATTTTGTTTACAAAAGTATCTCCACAGCAACGAAACAATGACGTCATTGGTTTTATTAATGAATGAATGAATGAATGAATGAATGAATGAATGAATGAATAACTTTAGTTGACACAGAATTCAAGTATACACTTATTTACATTGAAGCTGTGTATAAAGAAAACATCTATAAGTTAAAATTATGATTTATTTACAATAAAATTATGATAAAAATAAATGAATAATATATAATATAATGTATGTATAATAAATATAATAATAGTAATAAATAATTTATTATTATATATATGGATCGTAACGTTATAATATTATATAAAAAAAATAGTACATTATGTAAGGGCTAAGTTTTTAATCTCCAATAGTTGGAGATAAAAGATTTAACAGATTTCGATGTTTTAACTTTATCAGGTAGATTTTTATACAAAATTGCTGCGTGAAATTTAAATGATCGCATTTGATGAAATCTTATTTAAATGAATATTGTTTTTTCTTCTAGTATTATAATTATGAATGTCAGTGTTCTTTGTGAAAATGTTCTGTTTTAGGGCAAAAACCATTTATTAAGCATTTATAGACTTGTATATACTTGTGAAAAGACCATCTATCAGTTAGTGGTATCTATCCGAGTACTTTTAAGAGTTGTGATGATGGTGTTTCACTGATTTTTCGCTTCAGGATAATACTGATATGCTTTGCCCTTTTTACGCCCATTTTGATCTAAACTTAAAAATTGACTGGCATCAGGGCAATTTTCGAGCTTCTACTTCAACGCTTGCGAAGTTAGAGAAAGGTTCTATAAGCCACTTTTGAATTATTCGAGACAAAGTTTTTTTTTCAAACCCTAAATTCATAATTGTTTGTTATTGTTGCCAGGCAGCTGTCATACCGTCCAAATATTGGTCAAATATCAGACTACCATCTTGCAAAGTTTTAGCACCAGCACCAAAATGACTGTTTACGTGAGTTAGGGTGTCCCTAGTAGTAGGGATGAAATATTTTGTTTTCTAATTAATCCCATAACAAAAGATCCCTACTAAGTAGTGTCACCCTACCTCATGTAAACAGGCCCTAATTAACCTTTGCAAGAAGGTAGTCTCAGTCTTATTTGACCAATATTTGGACGGTATGACATCTGGCTAGGAGCATGCTTAAACTTACTTATATTGCAATTGTCTCCTGTAAAACCAATAGGACACACACACGTGCCAACATTGTTGACAAAGTCATATCTACACGTTCCTTGTTGACAACTGCATGTATTCTGACACACACACAAAAACATAACAATTATGCATGAATAAAATGAAATGGCTCATCATCAAAACATTTTCCCACGAAATGAGTAGATTTGCTGAACATGCTCAATCACATGAATACATCAGACTATCCTTGCAAAATGTTGGCGTTTATTAAGCATATTAACTAGTTATATAACTTGTCGATGCGTTGTGATTTGAGAAATGAATGTGGAAGTCACTGACTGACCGTTCTCAATGGAAAAAAGGGTAACATTGTCCACTAGACATTTGACTAAATTTCCCCCTAAAGGAACTGTTTCAAATCAACTGGACTAATTTTCAGGTAACAGTAATGTAATAAGAATTAGTGAATTTGATAGCTACTTCTCCTTTTACGATAAAAAAAAACGTTTTGAGGTGTTGAACAGCAATCATTTTGTACTCACCCTAGCACTCCTGTAGATCACATTGGGCTGATCTACAAAGTCACCTGAATGCATGATATGGTCAGACTCGCTAAGGTTGCAGATGCTCGTGGATGTATCAAAACTGTACGAGATACATCGACTATCAAGAAAACAAAGACTTTGGCATCTTAAGTCATCAAACGTGACTACAGTTTTGATGACGTGGTTGATGAGATTCTTTCCTTCAAAGGTAGTATCAAATTCCATTTGCTTGTTGCATAAATTATTCTCACATACGATAACTGTGCAGAAAGAAAAAAAAGATACCAAAACTGATTAGACATCATATCGTGTGATGGTTAACAGCCATAATCATGACTTGGGTTTCCTGAACGTTGGCAAGAGATTCAATCTCAATCGTTACTTTTGTATCGCAAAGACGTTTGTGTAAGGAACCGCGGCTCAATAGCTCACTTTCTATATTCTACGGTGGCCGAGAAGGGTCATGCGAAAGTGAAAATGTCGCAAGTCAAAAAGCGAAAAATCAAAACTAACTGGTGACAAAATGAGTAGTTCTTAAACACAAAATTTAACTGAATTGAAAATTAAATATCATTGGTTACAAACTCAGTTGTATTTTATTTGTTATTTGACTTTCACTTTGGTCACTTTTGCTTTGCTCACTTTGACTTGAATCACTTTTGCTTTGCTCACTTTGACTTGAATCACTTTTGCTTTGCTCACTTTGACTTGAATCACTTTTGCTTTGCTCACTTTGACTTGGTTCACTTTCGCTTTGCTCACTTTGAGTTGGTTCACTTTCGTTTTGCTCATTTTGACTTGGTTCACTTTTGCGTTCGGCGTGGCCGAGAACCGGCAACAGGAAATATTCCACTAGGCGTTCCTGGGAATACCACAGGCAATCCACCAAAACGTCAAATATTTTCCCGCTCTTGATTATTTAATAATTTTTTGTTTAATTTTCTGTTATTTAGCGTGCGAAAAACTACCATTTATAAATCGCAAAATGTCCAACTCTTTGAAAAACTGCGATTTATAAATCGCAAAAATTTCAAACTCTTCAAAAAAGTGCGATTTATAAATCGCAAAAAAAATCAAATCTTCGAAAAAGTGCGATTTATAAATTGCAAAAGTTCAAACCTTTCGAAAAACTGTGATTTATAAATCGAAAAAGTTCAAACCCTTCGAAAAACTGCGATTTATAAATCGCAAAAGCTCAAAATTTTCGAAACATTGCGATTTATAAATCGCAAAAAAAATCAACTCTTCAAAACACAGGACGCCCAGACAAAATATTAGTGAAATTCCACCGCCACTCCCCCTAAAATGTGTCGCATTTTTTAATAAATTTTGTGCAAGAATAAAAATATTAAAACTTTATCTTAAAAAATATGTTCTTTATTTACTTATTGTCGTGCAGGTGAAATTTCAGATGAATTTGTGGAGTTTTCGAGCTATAAATAGACCACCTGAACTTGCTTCTGTATGGCAATAATACAGAACATATTTATCAAGATAAATTTGATTTTATATCTATTCCTTTCACATTGAGCGAGAATATTAACGGCTACAAAATTATTGAAAATGGTGACACAATTTAGGGGCAGAGGAGGGGTAGTGGAATTTCACTAATATTTTGTCTGGGCGACCTGTGTTTCGAAGAGTTTGAATTTTTGCAATTTATAAAATGCAGTTTTTCGAAGAGCTTCAAATTTTTGCGATTTATAAATCGCAGTGTTTCGAAGAGCTTCAAATTTTTGCGATTTATAAATCGCAGTTTTTCGAAGAGTTTGAATTTTTGCGATTTATAAATCGCAGTTTTTCGAAGAGTTTGAATTTTTGCGATTTATAAATCGCAGTTTTTCGAAGAGTTTGAATTTTTGCGATTTATAAATCGCAGTTTTTCGAAGAGTTTGAATTTTTGCGATTTATAAAACACACGCTAAATAACAGAAAATTAAACAAAAAATTATTAAATAATACATTTACACTTGGCGCCCCATAGATGTTTTCATTATGGAGCTAAACGAAGAATTTTGGAGATCGCTTGATCTTTTACAAGATCTAGAAGACGTTTGTAAACGTTTTCAAGAAAATAAGGTAATTTAAAGCTTTTTATTTGCCATACATGCTTTGACCTTTGATTTTTTTGTAAATACTTACTTGCCTATAAACTAGTGTTTTCCAAATTGCCCTTAAAAGCAAAAACATATACAAATTGACTTGGTTGGGGGCAATTTGGAAAACACTAGTTTATAGGCAAGTAAGTCAGTTTATGAAAAAATCAAAGCATGTATGGCAAATAAAAAGCTATAAATTACCTTATTTTCTTGAAAATATTTGCAAAAGATCAAGCGATCTCAAAAATTCTTCGTTTAGCTCCATAATGAAAACAGACCCAAAAGATCCACATCATCAAGAGCGGGAAAATATTTGACGTTTTGGTGGATTGCCTGTGGTATTCCCAGGAACGCCTAGTGGAATATTTCCTGTTGACCGTTCTCGGCCACGTCGATACGCAAAAGTGATTCAACTCAAAGTGAGCAAAGCGAAAGTGAACCAAGTCAAAGTGAGCAAAGCAAAAGTGATTCAAGTCAAAGTGAGCAAAGCGAAAGTGAACCAAGTCAAAGTGAGCAAAGCAAAAGTGATTCAAGTCAAAGCGAGCAAAGCGAAAGTGATTCAAGTCAAAGTGAGCAAAGCAAAAGTGATTCAAGTCAAAGTGAGCAAAGCGAAAGTGATTCAAGTCAAAGTGAGCAAAGCAAAAGTGACCAAAGTGAAAGTCAAATAACAAATGAAATACAACTGAGTTTGTAACCAGTGATATTTAATTTTTAATTCAGTTATATTTTGTATTTAAGAACTACTCATTTTGTCACCAGTTAGTTTTGATTTTTCGCTTTTTGACTTGCGACATTTTCACTTTCGCATGACCCTTCTCGGCCACCGTAAATATTCTGGTTGAGCGGGCATACACAAAACATTTGAAGGCGAGGCTCCGGGGAAACAAAAGAATATCATTAGGAATATTGATTGTTTCTCCCGAGCCTCGTCTTCAAATTGTTTTGTGTATGCCCGCTTAAACAGAATATCGAAAGTGAGCTATTCACAAAGTGAGTGCTTTTCTCTCATCACGTTTTGCGCGCGTATACGTAATATTTTTTATTACGCAACTGGTTACTAGTCATTCTCGCGGTGCTCACTGATCATAAGTAAAACGATAAACTTAATACACGTAAATCTACGCAATCTGATTGGCACAGCACCGCGGTCAAACGTTTCCGCATGCCCGGAAAATGTAAGAAATGGGAGTAAATATTCTTCGTACCCAGTGTATTCTGCGTAGGGATTTCTAAACAAAGCTTAAAATGTAAGCAGAATTGAAAAAATGTAAACTTAGAAAAAATGAAAACGTAGAAAAAATTAAGCCTATATATTATTTCGTATAAAATGACTAAAAAAGTCAATTGCCAAACGATCTGATTGTTTACGAATGCAAATGCCACAATAGCAAATTCTGAAAATTCCTACTGAGACAAAGACAGCGCGGTGATCCCCATTTATATTTATCATAAAAAATCTAGACTTTTGAAATTTTGAATTTTGAAATGAAAAAAAAAAACATATAGTAATTTTGTGGTTATATGTAGAAGAAATCAAAAGAGCTCCTCATTCAAATTTCCGTGAAATAGCTCTAGAAATCTATCAAAACTATATTGAAGGAAACATTTTGTAGATTCTTTTTAACAGATTTTTAAAATTTTTTTAGACTGGTCGCAAGAATAAATTCTCAACAAATTTGATTGCTTCTTTTAAATGAAATAGAGCAAAAATTGGGTTAATATCTACGATGGCCCACAAGGGACACGCTGAAAACAAAAAAGAAACGCTAATTTTTTTACTGCAAATTATGTTTTGGCTTAATTGTGCGTATTGGAAACAGGGATATTTTGCCAAAAATGTATGAGCAAAATAGATGTCAATGAGTACAGGCTGCCCACCTACTCATTTAGTACGGCGACTTTCATTTCATCTATCGATCCACGGATGCGCTGTGATTGAAAATATCGGTCAAATGCCGATCGAAGGTCGTTTCAGGGAGCATTCATAATTTATCGAGTGGGGGACTATGATGATTTTAACGTGGGCATCATTTTTGCCATATGCGATTTAGGAGGGGGGGGGGGGGGGGGGAGATGACAAATATTTGACCATATATAAAACCAAATATAATACTGAAATACTGAAAAAGTTTACCCGAAAACATATCAACTATGAAAAACTAATGTAACTACGAATACGGCTGGATTTTCATAGTCAGATAAAATTTCAATAAAGTTAGGAGTGCTTGATATTAAAGTTCTTAGACTTGGTGTTAAGCATACCATTGAGTAATATAATAATACACTGTATATCCTTATCATGTTTGTGGATTAGAATCTATTCAATATTCCACTCCTTTATAATTATCCATGACGTTTCCCAAAACTACGGAGCCCTGGAAGGGACATTCTCTACTTTTTTTCTGGATGCTATACTTTTGATGATGGGAAGCCTGTACTCATTGACATCTCAGGCTTTAACCTTTTTTGTTTGCAGCGTTTCTTTTTTTGTTTGCAGCGTTTCTATTTTTGTTTGCAGTGTTTCTTTTTTTATTTGCAGCGTTTTTTTTGTTGTTGTTTTTTTTAAGTTTTTTTTTTGTTTTCACATGATTCTCCGCATTGTGCAGAAAAGTGTTACAAACTGAAATTCTGTGTGAATTCCCTTCAAAACGCTAAGATTCCTAACTTTCGCGATCAGTAACCCTTTCAAACGCTTTTAGATATACCTCACTGAAAAGCTGAGAATGAATAGAATTTATTAAACAAATTTTCTTTAACGGTTACGACCACTTTAAATTTACCGACAAATGATGAAAGCTTGCTAAATTTCTTTTACCTATTAATCTTGTTATCTATTGATTATGAATAAAAAATGATTCATTCATCAGGCTGGGGAAGGGGGGGGGGGGGGGGTACCGATCACAGATCACGGACAATTTTTTGTTAATTTCACGGATCACGGCATTCAAGAAAAGCATTTCACAAATCACGAACTTTCACACTTGGAATCACGGCATATTTTTTATGCTTTTCACGAATCACGGCATAAATATGGGTCGAAATACGGATCACGGAAAACCCCTTCCCCAGCCTGATTCATTGATCAATTGCTGTGCAGTACTTTCTCAAACATTTTGAAGACAGAGTCGAAATATTTCTAGACATAATTCATGATTTTATCGCTTTTATGAATCGGTATTACTTTAGCAGTTTTAAGTTTTGTCGGAAAAAACTCCTTTGCTTTATAGCGAAAGGTCTATTTTTTTCTGAGGTTCAATTATTATAACTAAAGAATCGTTTATCATACAAACTTAAATAATACACTAATGATTGTACTTAAAAACGTTTACCTTCCAAAGTTCCAAGAATGATAACAGAGAAAAATGGCAAGATCGTAAACCAAGTCATGTTGCTTTGATCAAGAGCTATATTTCTGCTAGAATGAAGTGATGAAAAGTAAGCAAATCAATCAGTATGCCTCGTGCAGAGTGATTATCAATTAAATATTAATAATTAATTGTTCTCAAAAAATTCCGAAGCGCCGAGATGTATTAAACGTCATGGGGTAGAAACCTACTCCTAGTGATGAACACAAAAAGGTTTAAATGCTGGACAATATCAGCTTTAGTTACCAAGTAATGACATGCGTGGGAAAGTTGTGCCAAAGAAGCTTTAATAGTAATTTGGAGCAAACTTGTAGTAATTTGTGGAAAGCGCCGCCTGTTTCGCGTTTTGAAATCTATGGTTTCACCCAGACATTTAATTTCTTGGTTTCTTCTTCTTTCGTCGTTAATTTGTGGTCAACATTTATTGAAAAAACTTGTTTTGATTCCAAATTTTCGAAATTTTTGCATGCGCGCACGCGCAGCTCGTGCGACCGTTGGTCCAATTGCGCTCGTTTGCCTCAAATGGCACGAAATATCGCAGTTTAAAATCGCCGTAACATCGCCGGCCGTTCACACGCGCGATTTTTAGGAATTCAACTTGTGGCCTCTCCCATGCACAGCTGGCTCCTGTAATGACTAAACAAAATCTTTGGATAATATTAGCGCACAACTATGGAACAGTTTATCATCTGAATTTAGAATTACTGTTTCATTATCATTGTTCAAGCGCCAAAGAAGTAATCATCATTCCTTTTTTCAGATTTTGCGATAATCATTCTTATCATTTCAGCCCAGGGCTCCAACTGAGATTAATATTAATGTAAACCTAACGATAAATTGGAAGTTATACCACATTTACCCTAATTTATTATGAAAATCCAATCTTCTTTTATTTGTCTCTGCTTTCGCCGATTCTTCACTAGCATGGTTCCATTGACGTATATTACTAAACAAGTTCAAAGGTTGTAGTCCGTACTGTCACACAATCGAATTACTGTAAATGTAAAGGCAACATATTGCACATGATACTTATGATGTCACTCCAAAATATCACAATATTAATATTATTGGGAGTCCCGGGCATATTGCACGTTGCATACTTACAGATGCCATTCAAGACATTCATGAAATTATTGGGGCGGGCCCCTCCACCTGTCACGGACTAGACTGATTCCATAAGTCGGTCCCAGTTCGCTCTCTGCAGAGAGCGAACTAGGACCGACTTATGGAATCAGTCTAGTCACGGACCACATGGCTATTAAACTTGTAGTCAAAAAATTCCCCTCATATCTGTGCATGTTTCATTTGTAAGAGACAAAAAAGTCAAAGACAAGACAAAAGATTCTGAGGTAATCATAGTATTACTATGATAAAAGTTGAATTGGACGTAAACAGTGATGAATTCATTGGTGTTCTTGTTTTTAGAAAACACATTTCACCTCTCATCTGAGCGCACTGAAAATCCCGTTATCTTTGTTTCTCGACTATCAAGTGCTTCTCAACGTCTGGATTTAGCTCAACAAAGTAAAAAAAATGTTTTGTTCAAACTTTTTCCAAAGATTTCAATTATTCAATATAGCGGTATCTTTATGTTTGCGTTATGGAACATTCTGCTAGTCAGTTTGTTGTTATATGGTACAAAAGATTCCTGTGGTGTTAGCACAAAATAGGCATAAACACCATTCATCTCAATTGCGTAAATTCATGTTACATAATCATGGAAATTGTGTAAATCATGTTGTTCACGATAGACGAAGAATAAAAATAAAAACCTCGAATTGCATAGAAAGTTCTATTTATTAGATATTCCATTAAATCTGTAAGTCAGCTATGGCGGGAGTTCCTGTACAGTTCCTATATAACAAAAGCCAGAAAATGATTATTTGTAGGTGTGCACAATGCGTGTTTCATCTGTGTCGAGCACGTGTACGTTTCAAGGGAATTGTAGGCACTCCGGCCATTAATGTTGACAAAGTAGCTTTAGTACGTTATCCCATCAACCACTTCACGTTGTTGACGACCGTTCATGATCTGGAATTGACGACATATGGATTGATCGGGGACTGTAGCTTCTTGCCCACAATTGAGAATATTGATAAATTATTTCTATATTTTGTATACATATATAAGATTGTAAATATAGATTTTTTTATTCTTTAAATTAAAAACTCTATTGTTATATTATTATTGTTGTAAACCTTTACTAGGCGATGGACTCAAATCTCGTACAATGGGAATGTGCATAACCTCCTCCGCATGCATTCCCTTTGGGTTCCCTGTATCAAGAAAACTGACTGAGAGCTACTGAAAACTAGTCTAAAAAAGACGGTGGGGGAGGCAGCTCTCGATTCAGTCTCTCTCCATCGCGTCCACAGCAAACCCAAACGGCACAAAAATGCCATAGAAAGCCCAAGTAAAGAAAGGAGTAGCCTGCGGACGAGGCTGATGCATTGGGACCGAACCGGATGGTAGTGAACATGGCAGACCTGGTTTATCATTCTTCCGCCGAGAGGCAGCTGATGATCGCAAGCATGATCGTAGTATTTTCAGGAATCAAAACCGTCAATTTAATATATCAGATCGGGAAAGAAAATCGATTATTAAAAAAAAAAAAACGGTACTTTATATGGCGTTCTATAACGTAGCATAAGAGCACCTTGGAATATTTGTGGTGATTATTTTATAATTGATGGGTTGAAAAACCAAGATGCCATATTTTCAGGGCATTTTTAGGATTAATCTTGTAATAACCTTTTAGTCCATATTAGAACTCCCCCACATCATACCAACCATACAATAAATTTACAAAGCATGAAAAAATAGACTCCAATCAGATATTTTAACTTTCTTTTCGTTGCTTTTATATAATTTAGAACATATCTACAGACATTCATAAACAATAACGTTTTTTATTAAATGTAATTATATCAAACTACATAGAGTACAAACACTAAATGTGTGCAACAGTTGTCACTATTTAGTATTAAATAGCACTAATTAAACAAAACAATAGAATTAGCATAAAATAGCACTATTTAGTGGTATTTCAAGTTGCACACTTTTGGTGCGTACACTCTATAGATACTTTAACACTACTTTAACACTACATGTTAACTACCATGACAAAGAAAGAAAGAAAGAAAGAAAGAAAGAAAGAAAGAAAGAAAGAAAGAAAGAAAGAAAGAAAGAAAGAAAGAAAGAAAGAAAGAAAGAAAGAAAGAAAGAAAGAAAGAAAGAAAGAAAGAAAGAAAGCACATAATATTCCCAGGAAACATTTGTCTACAAAAATATAAACTATTGTGATAACAACAAATAATCGAAACAAAACGAGCTGTATAACAAATTCAGTTTTGCAACGGGGAGGATTAGAACTCGATCGGTTCATTTATACATTAATACATTCGTTTGAAATAACTGAGTATTAAACAACATAAACCAGTTCATAGTGACCATGCCAAAACCTGTCTCTATACTGACTCCCCCTCGCATCATATTTGGCCAGCTGCAGGATCTAAATTTAATTTCTACAAAGAACTGGCTAACCAATGACGTAAGTTTTCCACAGTTTAATTCTTTATTTTGGGCTACCTGTGGTGACACGGAGGAAGAACAAGCGATATGGCGATGAAATAGTGCAGAGTTATTATCAAATTGGCTTGACTTTATATGTCTTCCTTCTGTTAGATAAACAGCAACGCATGTCCACAAACAGTCACTGGTATTTACTGAATCCAACTTCATTTTTTCATGCTTTCTCCCCTTCTAAATTGCCACAAGCCCCACGACTGGAACTTAAGTTCTAGCAGAGTCAACAGCGATGCAATAGCGTAATGAGTCTAGTTACAGTTGTCTGTACTCGCCATCTTTCTCCTGGCTTGGTAATGACGGTGAGGTATCTTCTTCAAGACTCAATGCTATGGCTCTTCTCAGTTCATCATCTTGAGGAGGAGGAGTTTCTAGAGAAAATAACACAATAGCATATCACATACACATAAAGGTGCTTTGTAAGGTTGTAATAATGCAGGGAAAACTTGCTTCACATTTAAAACTTGGCACAGAAGTTCGTTTCGGAAGGAAGCTTTTTATATGTATCGGCTATTACATCAACTTGCGAGGATATTGGAAAACTGTCAAGCATCTTTGAACAGAGACATAGATCGAGATATATAGAGTGCACACGTTAAAAGTGTGCAACATAAATACCACTAAATAGAGCTATTTTACTCTAATTCTATTGTTTTCTTTTGTTTAATTAGTGCTATTCACCACTAAATAGTAACAATTGTTGCACACATTTAGTGTTTGCCCTCTATGCTGGCGAGATCTCTTACGCTTGTGATTATTACTCGGGCTTCCGAAGGAACGCCCGAGGTATAATTTGGGCGGGTTTTGTGTTTTTCTGTCTCCGCTGTTTTTAAATTTTCCGCACTTGTATTTCTTTCGGCTCCAGGTTTGTGATTGGATGCATTCATGTCGATTGTCTATTGTGATTGGTGAAATTAATGACGTGTCATGTCAAACGTCCAAAAGCGGGTCAGGAACGCCTGGGACATCACATTCAATGTTCATTTGATCTATTCATAACAGTATTCTGAAGTTTTTTTCGCTGTTCCTTTGCTATATTGCTGTGACATTTTTGGCTAATGCACAAATTATAATTTGTTGTAAGTAGATTCGACAAGGTTTTTGCAATGCGTTTAATGACAAGCAAACTTTCCGAGCAGACAACAGAGCGAGTCTTTCACAAGTCCGTTTGATCGAATTGAGCTACCTCGCAAGTCTTTGTAAGTAAACTACAAAAGAAAGCTACTTAGTCTGCGACCTGCAGACTCGTCGAATTTACGAAAGCTCCGTGGAATTTGCTGTTTTTAAGCTGGAATCATACAAAGGATCATTGTAAGTGAAACAACTATTATTTTAGATACCAAGAAATTTAAGCTGACTCTGACAAGATTGGTTGCAGACAATTGTTTGGTATACGGAACAAACACATGACTGTGAAAAGTTCATATTAACACAGTTATTGATACTCAAGTGTCCACAAAACAGAAGAAAATGTTTTACAGTTGTGATTTGTTACGAACGAAACAGACATAAACTACTTTGTTGTCGATCGAAGTGAACACTATCAAGTGATTGAACGACCCAATTATGGGATTAAAAAAGAACAGATATAATATAGATCGCTTTGTTATTTGTCAATAGATGAATAGGAAGACCCATTTGCAATTGTTGCAATAAAATTTAACAGCTAAGACGAACTATAGTGTGTAACAATACTTCAAGAATTGTACGTGGTCCACTACAGCCCTGCAGTACGATTATTATCTTGAGCAGATTTCTTGATGTCCAGTGTGTACAGAATTGTTTTTAGAGTGTATATATTTCAGTTTTTAAGAGTTTAAATTGGGATTTGATCTGTGTCTCTTATAATAAAATTGGCCGAATAGATCAATGTTATGCTCCAGTGCTCCTGATCCGGCGGTAGTGGGTTCGAATCCCGTTCAAGCTACATTATTTTTTTCTTTTTAAATCTATCTGTTTATTTTTTCTTCTTGACAAGATGTTTTCAAAAATACCAAGAAACAAAATTTTTATTTTCTGCTTACATGTATTGTTGAAATCAAATGAAATTTCACATCTGTTTATTTATGAATATGTAGTAACAGAAATGTTTTTTGATGGTTATTGTTTTTGAAGGTTAGAATAAAGAGCTTGTCAATATTTATCGCTGTTACTTGTGCTATTTACCTGTTGACAACAACTTCGTTTTTCTTCACAAATGAAATGCTTGCTGATTGCGTTTGACAAGCAGACAACTTCAAAATGAAGATACATAATTTAATTTTTGGCGTATAAAAATAGATCAGAAAAGCCCGAGTTCACGCAGCTATGCGTCTAGTTCGAATAAGAGTGACTTTGCTAGCAGACAAAGAACGCATAAACGTTTTGAATGCAATTTAGTCATGGATTCTCTCCTTACCTTTGACCATATTGCTATATGATAATTCTAGGGCTCTCTGTAGCGAGGTTTCATCATCTTCTATATCTTGGACATTTTCAGTAACAGGGTCGTCTTCTCCAGACGCTGAACTACTAGATGAAGACATGCGATGGTGTTTACTATATCTATCACTGTCTGGTGTTGAACTACTGCAAGCTTGTTGGTCAAGCGATAATTGGATAGCTCGCATTAGATCTAAGTCCAATTCTAATGGGTTATCCTCCATCTTAGGTACAGGCAAGGACATTTTCTCGGCTTGTTTCATCTTCTGCTCCATTTTTTGTTCTTGCAAAGAAAAGAATAATGTATGTTATGATTATCTCAACTGCCCGGTAGCCTGCAATGGAAAACTCTTTTGTTTCAAATATCATCCAACTGAGGCATTTGTCTGAATACCATTGTATTCAACAGGGGGCCACCATTGTATTCAACAGGGGGCCGGTTGTCAACCATATTTTTAAGATAGTACTGATGATAGGCAACTCGAAAAATATATATATTGGGAGGTATCCCATAATTTCTTTGCTGAGAAATATTTATATATGTTCAAAACGACAAAATGTTTGCAGTTGGTTCACAGGGATACCTTTCCCGAGTACTGTGTTCCTCCAAAGACTGGGTACTAGCGTTTTGTATTCCCCCTCCCCTCCCCAAAATATTTAAAGTTTTTTATGAAGATTTTTAAATGTAGAGCAGAATGTGAAAATAGAATAAAATGTCATTCCCAATTGCTGATGATAAATTGTTGTTCTATGTATTATTTATAAAATGAGAAGGAGTATTTTATCGATGAAGCTGCGCTCGAGTTTTTATACTTTATAATTTATTTTTTTCGTACATGCTTTAATTGTAAAATTTATCTGACTTATCTGGCCAAAGCTTCTCCTCATTAGAACGTTTCCCCGTAACGTACGTTTGCAAGTACGTTTGTTCGCTAAACAACATACTAATTAGGTCCACAATCTGCTACATGCACGCTTGACCTAGATGTCCTTGTCAAGCGAACTTGGGTAAAAAAATGTTCTCAAACTTGTGCAAAAACTTGCATGTATTATTGTATATTTATTTTATCATCAAAACTAATGACAGTGTACTCATTGTGCTTACTAAGAATCGTGTACATTTATTAATACTTTAGTTTTCTCAATGTTTTTCCAGTGGTGCAAGAGACTGCTGTATGTTGCTGATTTTCTGTTGTTCAATATGCTTATTATACCCGTTCCAATCATTAGTTTTTTGCAGTATTTGTACTCTTTATTTAATCAATTAGCATGTTCTTATGTACAGAAACTCATTTGCATGTTAAAATAAAAGTTACGGGAAAACGGTCTATTATTTCAGATTAATAAAAAAATTCATGGAAATGACAAAAGCGTTCCTGTGATGGCTTCAATATTCAAGGTTGGTATGAAAGTTCAAAAATGGTTTTCCCGCCAAGAAAGGTATCGTGTATTTGATGCAGTCGATAACCCTTTGTTTTCTTGCAAATCTCTTGAAGATGGTTGATCCATTCTTGTTTAGTCAGTATATGATATCCAGCAATACTCAGCCAGTGAATCGACTGCCATCCGAGCTCGAAGCCATTAATACCGATATTATGATTCGTATCACCGGCATCGGGAGAACAGTAATCAATGATTAACAGCCTGCCACCCTTGGAAGAGAAAACATTACGGCAGTTATCCAGTATGTTTACCATTAAATCATGCTTGCATATATACCAGTTAATGACATTCTTAAACATAACTGTATCAGCAGCTAACTGGAGATCGATTGGAAAAGGTTTAGTGAAATCTTGCTTGATGAACTTTAGACGATCGCTTGAGACTTTAAGCTCGCTAAACTTGACTTTGGCTTCGTCGATCATAACAGGCAGATCAACGACAAATCCCTGGATATGATCACAGTCGGGGAGTTTCAAGATACTTGCCATAAAGTAGCCAGAGCCTCCTCCCATATCAACCAGTGTTTGGCAAGTTGTCCAGTGAAATACTTGGTATATGTTGTTAACACCTGGTCTATCGGGTAAAACGGTTAAGTATGTATTATAAGCATTGGCATTTGAGAAGCATTCAGCAAACTCCTTTCTGCGCTCGTCTGTTCCAATATTGCAACCAGGAATACCTTCAAACATCTTTTTTTCGTCGTAGGCCAGCTTGTTTACTCCAAACATGTATTCGAGATGAGTCATACCATGTTCGTTTAAAAATGCAGGCTTGCCATACTTCACACATGCAGGTAAACGTCGTAAAGCTGTAAAATGCTCATCGCTTGTAAGATACTCAGCTAAATGGCCAAGACTTGGACCCTTGTCTTGTCGTAGCAGCTCCAGAGATTTGTTCTTTGTGAAATGCTTGTTTTCTAGCTCTACACCGATCCCAGACTGAGCCAGCAGCCTCATAACTGGGTAGAGCTGCAGACTTGTTTCACAGCCTGTCCGTGAAGCAATCTCTTCGATGCTAACAGACGGCTCTGAACTGTTACAAATCAAATCGGGAATCTTAAGGCCCAACATAATGCCAATGCATCGATGCTTCCATACTGAATGCATTATAGATAATATAGAAGCTTCCTCAGAACTAACGGCGAATCCTTCATTTGAGCTGGCCATCTTACTAGTTTGAAGGTTCTAAGCAAAGGGCTTAACTAAACGAAACGACAAAACAGATGTATATATGTTTTATAACTGTCTCGCGTATCGAATTGTTTTATGCAAATACTATAGCTATCGAATTCAGGCAAGCGAAACACCTTTCAGCTTGTGCAAAAAACAAAGTTTCCCATTACATCGTATCAACCAAATTTGCAAAAAAAGGCTTTCATCAAAAATTAAGATGTTTAGTGATAAGACTAGTTTTCATAAGCTCGTGAAATAATTGAAATTAATATAAAAAAGCGTTATGCTTGAGTGGCCTTTTTGCTACCATGCACATGTAATGTCTGGGCATAGTCAACTTAATTGCTATAGTCTAGGTAAGGGTTAACATGTCAGATTACTCTTTGCGCTGATAAGCCACGTTCGCATACTTCCTTTGTGACGTACTTTGAGGGTTGTGTTGTAAATACAAAATGATATTATGAATTCATTCTATCGAAGCTTATTCGTTGTAACGCAGAATTAACGCAACACTGGCTTATTGCCTCACCCGTGAACTATGTTGTATTATACATTGTACTGTAGTGTGAGATTATGTAAATTCTCTTCGAATAAATGAATAATCCTCGATGTTTTAAATTAAACGGTTTTCCCCGACAACGCTGTTTTAAATTCAAATACTAACTAATCATTTTGTAAAATCGCTCTAGCAGCGTGGATGGTAATGATATGTATATGGATGAATAGATGGATGGATGGATGGATGGATAGATGAAGTAACAAATGATCGACCGACCGACTGACCAATCGATCGACCGACTGACCGACCGACTGATTGACTGAATGACTGATCGATCGATCTATTGCCTGTTGATTGATCTATATGTAGATAGCTCTATTGAATGATTTAATCAATGAAAAAACAACAACAACAAGCAACTATAAACTATACCTCGCTTTTTTCTCCTTCGTTTTTTATTTCTCATGTCAATACGTAAACAGTCATAACAGCAATAGTACGATAGTTGGCCAGGACCTGCATATTCAGTATTAATACGAGGGTTAGGGCACCCACTTCTAGCACACATTCCAAGAAAGCCTGAACTAGGACTGCTCTCAGGTGAGCTTGTATCTAATCCAGTCAGCTGTTGTCTGATCGAAGACTCGATCACTCGACGTATTTCACTGTAATTGTCTTCACTTTCATCGGACTGAGACGAAAGATACCACAATATATCAATCAATCGGAATGAATCGATAATTATAAAATGTGGATATGGATTGATGTCTGAAAGTCGCACATCAATTCTTTTACGGAATGAATAAACAATATAAACAATAAACCATAATATGAAACACGTCCACATACACAAATTTTGGGTTGGTTCCTTCCTTTTTTTGTTTGTTTGCAAGTTTGCTCCGGATGGATGCTTGGTTGGCTTATGCCTGTCTGTCCTTCTACTCACATGTCTGTCTGTCTATCACTATTCCTAACTGTCTGTCTGTCTGTCTACCTGCCTACCTGTCTGTCTGTCAACCCTGCCTGTCTGTCTGCTTGTTTGTTCAGTTGGTTATTCAGTTGTTTGGTTTGTGTTTGTTTCTTATAATCAGTGTGTTTTCCTTTTCTCTCACCTCGTCATCAGATGATACTTGTGGTTTGGTAAGTAACTCCAACCTAAATAAAACATAAGACAATATTACTGTGGTTTTCAGTTTCCTTCGAACTCAAACACTCCGACTCTTATCACCATTTGGTACTTTAGCTCACGTCAATCAAAACTTCATACTCCACCGAACTACTTCCGAACTTCGTCGAAACCCACCTTCTCAACCGACGTTTGTACGATTTTTAACATGACGAATCATGATTGGTTAGTTTTCCTTCGGGTGGTAATCGGCGTTTTGATTGACCACGGAGCAAAAACACCAAATGGCGGTTAGCATTTATGTGTCAGTGTGAGTTCATAGAAAAAGGAAAATTTCAATAAAAGTCCTAGAGCCTTAAGAAGAAAATACAAATGTAAGAAGTACTGAAATACATTTAGCAACAGCCACCATTTTGTGTTTGACATCTTATTGGACGTTTGAATGCGAACAACTATGTAGAAGCACCTTTCTGTTATCATTCAAATACAGCGAAAAAATCCAACACGATAAACCTTTCTTTTGTTACCTTGACACTAAAGGTTTTGGTAATTCTTCATCTGGTATAAGACCACGTGATAAGGCCAATAAGAAAGTCTGCCTTTTATTTCGTAGGAAAGCTGTGGCTTGGATAATCTTTGATCGTGGTGTGTGAAGATAAGGACGCGCTACCATCTGCGATAAACTTTCTGTGACCTCTTCCACTTCAGTCTGAAAAAATAGTTTGCGAGTTATCATTGAATTACTTGATTGAAAGACGGAGTGCCTGACTGCCTTGCTTGACTGAAAGACGGACTGTCTGACTGCATTACTTAACTGAAAGACGGGCTGCCTGACTGCATTACTTAACTGAAAGACGGGCTACCTGAATGCATTACTTCATTGAAAGACGGACTGCCTGACTGCCTTACTTGACTGAAAGACGGGCTGCCTGATTGCATTACTTAACTGAAAGACGGGCTGCCTGACTGCCTTACTTCATTGAAAGACGGACTGCCTGACCGCCTTACTTCATTGAAAGACGGACTGTCTGACTGCCTTACTTGACTGAAAGATGGACTGCCTGACTGCCTTATACTTTACTGAAAGACGGGCTGCCTGACTGCCTTATACTTTACTGAAAGACGGACTGTCTGACTGCCTCACTTGACTGAAAGACGGACTACCTGACTGCCTTACTTGATTGAAAGACGGACTGCCTGGAGAAATACCTGCATTAATTCAAATATCGTTTTCTTTTCTTTGTTACCATCCAGGAAAAAACCATAAACATAAGATGATTTTAGAACTCGTCTAGCTT
Organism: Diadumene lineata; assembly: GCA_918843875.1. Classification (NCBI taxonomy): domain Eukaryota; kingdom Metazoa; phylum Cnidaria; class Anthozoa; order Actiniaria; family Diadumenidae; genus Diadumene; species Diadumene lineata. Next base: position 34,765,358 of record OU974069.1, read on the forward strand.
CTAATAACTCCCGTACGGCTTCTTCTACAAACTTGGTGTCAACACCATCCAAAGATGCGTCTGTAAAAAAAATTGATAACTAAATCACACTCCTTTCAGTTAAACCCAAGTTCATTGATAATTGGGCCGAAAACAGAAAGAGCAGTTATGTTGAGTTTCAACTTTTCGCCACTAACCAACCAAACTGATTCATTATGTAATCCCAGTTACCTCTTTACCAGGAGGTTGAACGAAGAATTTCAACAAGAGAGCAAACTGAGACCGATTTCTGAAAACAATCTACTAAGCAACACGATTTTTCCGAGCGATTCTTCAGAAATTTCATGAGCTCCAATTTCAAATTCTGAATTGTCACTGAGGTTTTTTTTTTTCAGGACTCGTTTTTGTTCAGTACATTCCACCTAAAGCAAGACTCAGTTCGACTTAATATAAACACTTGACAAAATTTTTATGCAACAATCAGAAGGTTCTCAAGACAGTTACAAGAAGAAAAGATAAAAAACATCTCAGTAACTGCTAAATGAAAACAACATCGTCCATCTGAACAAAACGTGTCCAAAATGTCTAATCTTGTTGGAAATTATTCTACTGTATGCTTGAATGATGTATAACTCTACCGAGGTAGTACAAAAATGTAATGAAAGTACTCTGAGTGAGTAATGAACACCTTATTAAACGACTATATAAATTGTTATCACTCCATACGAGGGTTTAAATTTCATCGAAAAAGGAAGTTTTGCTTCATCTCTTGTCGCTTACGTACCGTTTTCTGCAGCAGAAAGGGCGAGTGCTGTCATTTTCTCTTTTGCTGCACCAAGAAGCGGCTCCTCGAGCTTAAAATGTATATCAAAGCTCGTCAAGGTGCATGTTGATCGTGAAAACAATGATGATGATGGAGGTGATGATGATGATGGTGACGATGATGATTGACGATGATGGAGGTGATGATTATGATGATGATGATGATGATAATGATAATGATGGTGACGATGATGATCGTGACGATGATGCAAAGGATGATTCTGTATTTTGACCAAAAAATAAGAATAACAATAACACATCGTAACTTCAAACCTTAAAGCTGTTTTCGTGGTTCTTAAATCGAGAGTAATAATGTAAAAAGTAATTAAGTTTCTGTATTTTCATGTTCTCTGCCGATGCCTGTAACAAAACAAATACACGACGGTCAAAAAATACACACTAAAGTCAGGAGTTGTCCAAATGCTGCTAAAAGAATAAGGCAATAGAAAAGAAAGTGTTGTAAATACAATAAAGCTACACAAAGGCTTTAAAATATGGATATATTGCTTTGGATACATCCTATATACAAAACCATTCCCCTCTTACTAACCGAATGGATATGGGCGGAAAGCGGAAGCATTGTGTTGCGCAGGTAATTCAACATTACAGCAAGCTGTTCTAGAATCACGGTAATGATTTCGAAATGTTATTTGTTATAATAGTCATGATATCTACCTGCCGTATCTTGTCCACACAGTCGATATTTAGCTTGCGTATCACATCGTACCTATTGCACCTGGAAGTAAAATGAATGAATATAACGAACGAACGAACGAACGAACGAACGAACGAACAATCGAACGACCGTGCGAGCAAACGAATGAACGAACAAGCGAACGAGCGAATAAACGAAAGAACGAATGAGCAAAACATCCCTGTTATAACTGGACTGGCATACCTGAAATAACCCCCTGTCGCTGAGCTGTGCTTCTTCCAAAGTTCCAAGCAAACCCAACAGAATTCATGTTTACACTGAAAAACCAAGACAAAATCAGTATCTCAATAAACTTTGCTTGAACGAAAAGTCACAAGGAAATATCATCAATATCAAGTCATAGCAAAGTCTGGCGGAAAGCGCCGGCGCAAGCAAGGCTGATAGTTTACCTTAGTACATTTCATATGATTACATCCTTCGGTCTTTTGTATTGGTGACCTACAACAAACGTTTTACGATTAGTCAAAAGAACCATAAAACAGAAACGATTACCAAACACGTGTGGAATTTAGGTATGGGACACACTTACTTGCAATTTGGGCAATGTTTCGAGTTTGTTACCAACCAAAGCGTGTTTGCAACTCTTTCAGTTTCTGGACATTCATCTAAACCTAAAAAAATCATTTGTCAGTCGAAAAGCTCTACGTTTATGAGCAACATTAACTGAAATTACAATATTAATGGGTAAAAATTGTTTCTAGGCAAATCTTCTCATTTTCGTAAAAAAACAAAAAGATATCACTGAGGTGGAGAGGGGGGAGGTATCTCAATCAACTTACGCGTAATTCTGATGAAGACTACCACAGTGTAGCCCAAACGTCAAATATTTTTTCAATAGATCATGCTTCAAACCAAAACATCCGTCTATATGTTATCGTATGGAACACGAAAGCCTCAAGACTACTAACTTACGCGAACATTTTTAAGGTCATTTTCGAAACGGACCCACTTTTCAAGGGAGTCCCCTCGGGCTTGGGACCTAATCTTGTCGCGCACTTCTATTCCAAGATTTAAAAACCGCGAAATTCTGATGATTCGACAAGAAACTCACCCTGTTGCTGATTTAAACCAGGTATCTGTGGTAACATCTCGGCTATCTTTAGAGACCACCTTTCCCATAATTCACACGTACATGGCGTATGAGGTTCTTGCATACAATGCCTGTAAAATGTTATAGAGTAAACAAGCTTGGTTACCTATCTTTAAAAAATCAATCAAATTACTAGTTAGGGCTTATGAGGTTCTTGTATACAATGCATGTAAAATGGTATAGAGTAATCAAGCTTGGTTACCTATCTTTTAAAAAATCAATCAAATTACTGGTTAGGGTTTAAGTTCACATATATCTAAATTTGAGCATCCCGGTCATCGGAAGCGATCAGTTTTCCTTCAACTCGTCCTTACCCTTCGAATGAAGCAAGAGAATATGAGATAAGAAAGCTTATCCCCCGTACTGGGCTTTACACTCATCAGGGGAGCTTTTCATTCTATTTTTAAACTGAAGTTATTTCGGGAACGGAACGTGATTGGCCAGATTGCAGGAGGCGCGGTCGCATCGTCAAAACATCTCAAGACAAAAGTGCGGAGATTGTTTACAAGTTTCTAAAAATAGCACAACGAGTAGAGCCCCTGATGGGGTCCGGGGATAAGCTCTCTTATCTCATACTCTGTTACATGAGGTGATTCTTGAAAATCCTTCTACATATTCTAACCACTATACAATACAGTGATTGTCAGCAAAGTCTACCTTGACTTACCAGCAAAAGTAATGACCACTACCACAGTCTACCACCATACAGTCAGTATCTGCTAGTCGTCTTTGTGTGAGAGAACTAACAGCACTGGATGGCGATGCTATTGGAGGTAATCGCACAGCACGACCACACCCCTGGGCCGGGCACCATTTAATGTTCGGATTAGATTCCACGAATGCCTAACAGTTCAGTCCAAAATATCAAAAACGATATCAAACATAAGTCAATTCATACGCGATTTGCATGATGGCGTCATTTTATTACCACTACCAGCATTTTTGGAGAATTATCTTTCATATTCAAATTTTTAATCCTAGAGGAGATGAATATAACAATTTGGACCAATTGCGATACAAAAGAAAGTTGGCAAAGCATTCTGGTAGTGGAAGTATTCTACGTCATCAAGAAATAAGCCTATTGAAATCCCAAACGTTTTCGCTTTTTTCGTCTTATGTTGAACATCATTTGCAATCTGATATACGAAAACACATAAACACCTATACGGACTGTTCTTTCTTTTTTTTATCTGAAGATGCGAGCTTCCCACCCCAGGTTGTCGGTATTCGGTATTCGGGTATCCATCAAACCCCCAGCCAGGCCTAATGCTGGTAATTAATAGCGTGACTGCTACACTCACATTAATATCGTTCTGTAAATACCGTCTTGCCATCTCCTTGGATACTATTTGCTCAATCGTTTCCTAGAAAACGCACAAAAAATATTTTTCAACAAACAAAGTTTAACAAGTTACTGTTATTTCTTGGATTTTTCCTGGAAGTATATATCGTATGTTTCAGTTCTATGTAAAGATAGCTTGGTTTCGGCAGATCTATTCTATTCTGTTGTTTTTTGTGTGTCCCTCTCTTGAATTTGATATAGTTTTCAAATATTTTTTCCATGATCAAATCCGTCTTTTTTTATTTTGTTTTTACAAAGGACTTCTCATCATCTGAGATTTTTCTCTTGACTGAATTATCATTTTTTTATCCCCTGATGATTTTGGGGTTTCGATAACGTCGCCTTATTAATTTTAACAATTTCTGTAAATGTATGCTGTTATTTCAATTTCCTATAATCAATGTAGGTTGTGTGCTAAATATTGCGCATTTTAAAGGAAGTTCTCATTACATGAACGATATTTACATAAATGGTAAGTTTAACAGTTAAATACCTTTTACTCTCTCTGTTCAAAACAAGTACATTACCGGTTATGCAAAACTTGAAGAGACAGAAAAACCGGCAATGATAATCGATTCACATTCTTTGTATCCACACTGGTATCCTAAACTACAGATGTCTCATTGCTTCCCTAATATTCAAGTACGTCTCTCACTAATTTATCTCAAAATATAAATGTGAGCAGTTCGTAAAACATTCAACATCCCGGTACAAATACTATTATTACATGAAGTAGCATCCGAGCTACAGAAACTGTTTAGGAATACTAAACTGTTTAGGTATTTTGGTATGGAAATTTCTACGTCAATCTGATGGGGGAGGGAAACTCTTATATCTGCTGTTTCGGATTAAGCAGTTAGTTCTAGTTTTTTTGAAAGTATATGGATTGCAGTTTTTTTCCTAAGTGTCCCTATCCCTGCTATACTCCAACACAATACCTAATCAACCTATAAAAGTTTTGTATCATTTTCATCCCAGATGTATCAAACTATAGTTGATGTGATGTAAATATATAAACTTACCACAGGAACTAGAGTATTGCATTCAAATGCAGGGCATTGGATATTACGTACATCTCCTTCTTTGATCTTTATGTTCAAATAACTAAGAGGAAAAGGCGTGTTGAAAGTTATCACAATAGTAATTTGGCACTCAACTTATATGCATGCGAACACAATTTAACAATAAAACAGTGTTTTTGAATGGCATTGCAGTAGAATGACAGCTAATGTCTCTTGTTCATGGAACGACAGACAAACACATTAGTTTGATTGATTCAAATCTTGCATCAGTCAATTCTGGACGAAAACTTGCAAGGCAGGACAATCAAGACCACATAATGAATTTAAAGTCCATTAATTTAACACCAAACAGAACAACAGTCCCCGTGGTTTATTAGCATTAAAAGAGAATTAATGTTAGTTAGTTAGCACAAAAAATATTGCTCCTATAAAACTAATGCACGGGATTTTGAGTAATAGTTAAGAGATTTTTTTAACGAAGCTGACGGTTCATGTGCAGTCTTTTCACAAAGCTGAAAGACGTCCAAACCGAGATGCGAATTAAATCAATGGGAATCAAGCTTAGATCGACTTGTGACCTGTGCAAGAAAGCGACTTCCCCTACTCTAGTACAAAATCTACTTCTTACCTTTCCCAACACGAACAGCAAACTTCATGGCTGCAGGACAATGTCACGATTTCACTAGAACATTCTGTACATATAATACAAGTTTCTTTCTACAAGAAAAAACGACCAATTGCTAAAATGAATAATAAATAAGGTTTCTTGATTTTTCTTTTATCTCAAGCGGTCAAAGACTGTTCAAATTAAAAAAGCTAGCTTTCTTTTAGGTTTCAGATTGCAGAATATTTAATTCCTATTTACATTTCATAAAAGTACAAAATAGTTACATTACACCCTCCCTTCTTGGATCCCTCCATTCAATCCTCTCTTCTTTACCTCATGCTATAGCTTTATTTATACGTTCTATTTACCGATTTACATACTTGTGTCGTTTCTACTGAAAAACGTTTTCCTTCACTGAAACACTAAATACCCTCTATTCTGCAATTCATATCCTAAAATGTCGGCTTGATTGACATATATTATGCAAATATTCATGTCTTTTTAATTTTTTTTTTAATTCAATAGGTAGTCATTCTTTTCTTGTAAATCAAACTTACAGAATTGCTTGGTATGTTAACCTTACTTATAGGCTGTGAGCTTTCTATATCTCCTTCTACAAAAAAATAAAATAAATAAATAAATAAATAATAAAAATAAGAATAAGAATAACAAAATAGTGTTATTTTATGTTATTTCCGTCTTTTGATTTCGTTTGTTTACTTAGTTCTATTTACGACTAAATAGTGACAACTGATGCACACATTTAGTGTTTGCAATCTATATGCACGTATGATTTCAATGGCGTACTTTCGTGATTAAATATGTATCCATGGCTACTAGCTCTCAAAGGAGCAGTAAGTAAGTAAGTAAGTAAGTTTATATTTTGGTCTGATATATTGATGGTATAGTTGTCATAAAGTGCAGTTCTGTCATATTACCTTCGGGATATCTAACTCCAGCTTTCTCACAGGCAAGCTTGGGATCAGCTATCCAAGAAACTACTAATTTCTCTCTGGACCACTCTAAAAAATACGAAACACACAGATTTCAAATGATTTAAAATGAAATTTGTAAAGGTTGCAATTTGATAATGTATATGATGTTCATGTACATACCATGATTTCGTAATAGTGCATCAGCTGTAAACAGCGGAACCTACCAACAGCAATACAAAACAGAATGAATACGTAATTGAATGAATGAATGGATAAATGCATGAACGAATGAATGAGTGAGTGAGTGAGTGAGTGAGTGAGTGAGTGAGTGAGTGAGTGAGTGAGTGAGTGAGTGAGTGAGTGAGTGAGTGAGTGAGTGAGTGAATTAAAGCAATTAATGAACGAAAGAAGTAAGGAACAAAGGAAAGAATAAATGAATGAATAATTGAACAGATGATAGGAAAGACGAACAGATGGACAGACCAGCGGACCGACAGACAACAAACAAATGAAAAAAACAAAAAAAACAGTTGGTTTTAGATACAAAGCAGGAAAGATGTTGCTATTGAATAGACTTCAGAGCAAGGGTCAGAGAAAAAATTGACATATAAATTAGCTTGTCCCAAAAAAAAAAGAAATATAACATACAAGCTGTAAAAACTTCAACAACATGTACAAAACAATGTGATGAATTTTCGCGTAAGCCTTTTTTGTGGGTCTAAAATTTTGTAAATTTTTGAAAATCTTGAAAAATGGCAAAAATTAAAAACTAATAACAATAAGGAGTTGCATATAATTGAAGGGTTCAGAGCGAAAACGGCGTAAGTGCATTTTAGGATAATTTTTTCGAATTTTCGAATTGTCATCAAATCAATCAAAAAAAGGCATCTAACAATTCAATTTGGTCTAAAAACAAACATCTTCTATTTTTTTCCGAAGAAATTGTCAGAAAAATGACATTTTTTGGCGATTTTAGGGATTTTTTGAGTCGTACAAACCTTATGCTCGTCTAGGGTAGTTTCTTTTTGGCTTCGATCAATACTCCTGTGTTTTTGTGTTACTGGGGAGGCATGAAACTGGTAAACATGTTTAACACGTTTGAAACTGGTTTTCAGTCTAATCAGGACTTCGACAAAGTCGCATCATTTGCGATTTTGTCGTTGTTTTTTGCTATTATTTTGCCTCTAAACGCTTCTGGAAAAGCATCATTAAGCTTTCTAGTTGTGATGAGTCTACTGTTTGAAAGAAATCAAGCAGGTGAGATGATTTCGAGTAAAAATTAGTGTTTTTTTCGCACTCGTGAATCTTGGCGACCGTTGGAGAAATCATCACTTAAAGACTGTTTTAGAGGCAAATTCTCGGACTGCCGCGGGTATTTTTGCAAGTTTTGGCGATCAAAGAACACAACAAGCCTGAAAATTCGACAGAATTCCGAGGTAGCGTTAGACTTATAAAAAGCAAAAACTTGAAATGGGGGGAGGCTATGACGGCTGCCGAAAATTTGGTTGATTTCCCAGAATGCATTGCAGTGGTATTTTTGTCAAAACACGTGTAGTTCGAAATAGGCATGTTCGTAGTGATTTAGCGGTGTAAGTAGAATGAAGTAAAACTTGAAAAACTTGCATAAGATTAGAAGAAGGACTGAATTTTCTTAGGATATTAAACTTTTTGCTCGAAGGCCAAGTTTTTAGCCAAAAAATACATATATATTAATAGGTTTATTTGTCCGCATGAACACTGATGTCGAGATTACTAAATAGCGCTTATTAAACAAAAAAAAAACAAAAAACAAAAAATAGAATTAGCATAAAATAGCACTATTTAGTGGTATTTATTTAGTGCGCGCACTCTATGATTTGTACTTATGCATATTCACTCGGCTATTTTTATCGTCCTATACAAATTTGTGCTTTTCACGCAAGAGTGAACGGTTGTCAAGCAAAGCGAAAGCGTAACTACGGGCCGAATTACACCTTTTTCGGACAAGTTCTTCGGAAAAAAATAGAAGATGTTTATTTTTAGACCAAAATAAGTCATTAGATGCCTTTTTTGATTGATTTGGTGACAATTTGAAAATTCGAAAAAATTATCCTAAAATGCACTTACGCCGTTTTCGCTCTGAACCCTTCAATTGTCAGTCACCTGAAGCATATCAGCAGTCTCAACAAGCAATTGATCTTTAGCTTCTTGTAAATCCTGTGCACATAGACCTCTATGCACCTATGTATAATATAACATGTTTCAATAAAATGATGAAAATTTAATTATTCAGAGCTTGTCAAAATTATTGAATAGAAAACAAATCTGCAAAAATCATCAATAATAAAGAAATTGTACTGATTTGCATATAAGACAAAATATATTTGGTCTTAAAATTTTCAATCAAAATGCATTTCATATGACACTGTGCAGATTTACAACCCTCTCTCACATGTCAACCAGTCATCAAACAGCATCTTAATAATACTATTACTCTAGACTGAAAGCTCATCAAATGCAATGTCTGTATCAAGTCTGTATGAAATCTATAGTGGCTTGGCTTTGTGGATCAACATACAGGTCACAGTGACGGAACCAGAGCCCAGTTAGGGGGTTGGGAGTGGCATTTGGCCTGTACTCTTGCAAAATTAGTTGGGACACTTAAAACATAATTTAGAAGTAAACCGCTCAGTATTGTTCTCAAACTCTAACCCCTCCCCCTCCTCAATGTTGGTAGGCTCGATGATGATGAACATGTGACAACAATGCCAATGCAACATTGAATTGGAGGAGGGGAGATTTGAAGTGGATGAAAACGGTGTATACATAAAAAAGGAAGAAGTTTCAGAAGGAATGGAAAAAACTGTTGATGTCCCAACAATATTTCAACTGAGTGTGCTTTCTAACAGGGACATTCCCAAGAGCCTCTAAAGATTGTTACTATTTAGTACCCCTCCCCCTAATAAGCTTCAGATCTTTTAAAAACAAAATGATGAAGCATCCTGCAATTAAGAATTGAAGACAAAACAGAATCTGATGAAATATTGGTATCACCATACACACCTCTGTATCATCTTGCAATGAACTGGTCAAATCTGCAATGTCATGCTCTGGAGAACTTTCCTGTAAACATGCACACACAAATGTCCATCAGGTTTCTGTTTAACTGGATATTTTGAATTAGATTGGATTCAGACCATTTGATATTTTTCTAAGGAGTTTGAGAAAACAAATTTCACAAAACCCAATTGGAGGGTAAAAGAGAATTACACTCACGTCTCTTTATTGATGGTCACAGAAGCATTCTTTGTTTACTTATAAATCTGCTTTATAAATCATTTAGATTTATACTTTTCAAAAGGTTGAGTGAGTGAGTGACTTAGATATTCAAGCACTTTGCCAATCAGAACATGCTATTTGATGAAATGATTCATTTTGGTTTGTAAATCTTATTTCAATTAAGTAGCTGTTTCAAATTATGAACTACAGATTTTCATAATTGTATCCTGTTATCTGTCCCTAGAGTACCTCTGTCCTCATTATGCAATAGTTGCATGTGCCCACTCCAGAAAGCCGTAACGACCAGTATGGAATCAGAACACTATTTGTTATAACAAGCTTATTGCACAATCGCAATTAACTCATGGCTTGAACTCAGTTGTCATTAGATATCCAAATTCTTAATATTCTTAAGTTAGTTTTACCATTCCTCTTATTTCTACTCACAGAAAAGACCATCTTTGATTCCAAGAATGAGGCAATGTCTGAGAAGTTTCCTTGTATTGCGCAATCACATGCTGTTTGGCCATCATTGTTTTCTTCATACAGAGGAATACCATTGACAACCAGTAGCTGTATGAATAAACAATACAGATTTACAACCATATGCATAATTGTTTCACATAAGGTGGGGGATGGTCTGATTATGATACCTTTAAATATGGCAGTTGATTTGCCCTGCAGGGAGACTCCCCTATATCATAGGGCAGGGATACTTTATTGTCAGAAATTAAAAAAAAAACCTAAAAGAAACCAGAAATAAAGTAAGTACTAAGGTAGGTGTATATAGCTGCTTACAATGTTTGCCTCTAAAAGCAGACTTTCTCAGTTACAAAACATTTTAGACTCATGACCATAAAATTACCAGACTCCCAAACATATTTTCCCTGCCTTATGTTGCTAACTCATGGAGTCCAACACCTGGGAATGATTTGCTTGCTTATATTAATATTCTGACTCATACCAAATTGATTCTGACTAACACAAAGACATCTTTTCATACCTGCACACACTGAAATAAACCAGAAGTTGCTGCATAATGGAGGGCTGTGTTTCCTTTCTGCATTAAAAATAAGACTTTTTTAGATGGAATATAAGTGAAGAGGTGGGCAACAACACATGTGCAGACTGTAAATGTTTTAATTTATTTACATCCTTTATCTCAATTTGCAATTAATTTATTATTTGAGTGTGTCTTTGTTTCTGTTTGCCTACATCAGCAGCATTGCACATGAAATGAAGGCGCATGACTGACTCCAAGTTTTGCAAAATAATTATTCATATTTGATGCTCAGCCTCATCCAATAATAATATTAATGAATTTTATTTATTTCCTCATCTTCATAACCCATTTTCACATAAATTATGTGAAAATGGGTTACATGTATGAAGATGAGGAAATTAATAAAATTATTAATTTAAATTCATATGTTTATTTTTTGGGGTTTTGGATTCTGTGAAAAGATTTGCCAAACAACCAGATTAAAAATATCTAAAGTAGCTGAGACAAAAAAAGATTATTGTCATTCAAGAGGAAATTACTTGTTATCTTTTATAACACCTGGAACACTTCACAGATCAAAAATATGAAACACTATAAAAAAAAACAACATCAAGAGATATCAAGGCATGTATATTTAATTTTTTGGGCAAATCAAAGAACCTTTCATGGTTTATTTTCATAGCATTAAATAGTCTAATTTTCAACCTTTTTAACATTGTTTTTTATTGTACAGTTCTTAATATTAAGCCATGAAGAATCACTGGCCATGTTGATTGAAATTAATTGCATGGGAAATGTTCCCATTTAATGGGGAAAATATGGGTAAATTTGAATTCAATATTGGGTTTTGTACCATTTTCCCAATGATAACCCAAAATATACCCATTGTGTGAATCTCAATTTTTTTCCTAGTTGTAAACAAAAATCATAAACAAAATTATACCTAACACAAATTTGTGATAAAAGTTTTAACAACACACAAAAATATATTTGATCTAATACATTATTTTGTATTAAAAAAAAAGAAAATCTACAAAATGCTACCACAGAATATCTGAATATCTAAATATAAGCAAAATGACAAAATTGATAAAATCACAGGTGCATCCGAAAAAGGAAAAACATCTGACACGAAGAATAAAACAAATTAATAGAAATAGACAGTAGGTATGTCATAAATATTTAATCTTTCTCTGCTTATTTTGGAAAATTATATGAAAGTCATTTGAAATTATGGTACACTGAAAAAATGTAAAACATACATGACTCCTATTAAATTTATGATCAATCATGAACAAAATTATAAATCTCATGTGCAATTTCAACAAATGATAAAAAAGATAAAAAAAATAAACTGGTAATCAATCAGACTTTGCTTGCATGTGATTAATGAGTCAAATGACAGCTAGACACGGTAGAATAATTTAATTCCAGTTCCTTTTTGCTGAGCAGATGTATCAAATAGATAGTTGCATATTCCATTATGTAAACAGTCTATTTTGTAATTCCATGGTCATTTGGTGATATTTCATTTGTTATTGAAAAGATAATAAGCATTAATTGATGATGTACTTGATAACTATACATTAGGTTATTATGTTTATAAAATAATTGATAGAACTGCAATTATAATAATCAATATGTAATGAAGGGCAAGCTATGGCATTTCATAGCATTGACCAGCTAAAAATTCAATGTAATGAATATTGATAAGAAATTCCTAATTTATGTTGCTGCATAAGATATTTTGCTCAGGTATTTTAAAAGTTCCATTTTTATCACTATTTAATCTGTCTATTTTTTTGTCTTGTAGAATATGGTAGGAAATTAGTACTGATATCAGGAATTTTATAGTAAAAATAACCTTGCAATTGTTCACGTCTAAATGTGAATGTCAAAATGAAATATTGTTCAAATACGAGCATTTACAAGAAAAATTATTAAAATGGAAACATTTGAAACAATGTCGGCGAATAACAGAATTTCTTCAGGATTTTAAGTAACTTGAGAGAGAGGAAGTAAAAGACGATTAACTATTTTAATTGATACAACTAGTATTGAGTAAATATAAGCAAGAAACACTCAGTATGAAGCATATTTATATGTACAACAAAATGACTTACATGGTCTTTGGCTCCCAAATCTGTATTGCTTTGATCATCATTTCGGCAATGATACAACATCAGAGATAAACATTCAGATCTTTGCTTGTCTTTTAGAGGATCTGTACCACGATCTACCATACAAATAAAATGAATTGGTGTCTGGTTGAAGGAATTTTTCAGGCTATCATTGGCACCTTCTGCGATGAAATCTCTTATAAAAGGTTTCATTCCATACAGACATGCATAATGTAGTAACGTGTTATTATTGCAGTTTTCACCAAAATTGTAGTTAGGATCAAGGTTTCGTTTTATCTCAGGGTTTTTAAGATAAAGCTCCATTGCTTCGACTTCTTCGCCTTTTTGAACGGCTTTACGAAACTTTGACGATGAACTCCCCATGTTTTGTTTTTGTTGTGATGTAAACTAACGTAACAGATAAAGTAAGATTAATTTTCACGATTGCCCACAGTCATCACCCAAGACATTGTGATACAGCGTTCATTTATATAATAGCTAGAAGTAATCGTCTATAGCCGTGTTGTAATATCGTTTCAGATTATTTCAAGAATTATATGCTTCGCTGATCGAACTCGACTTGAAAGATATTTCTTGCTGGCTTCGCTCCATTATATTTGACCACTATATTCCCATAAATTGCTATCCAGTGTAGTTAAAGCCTCCAAGTGCCACAGTTCCGGTAACAATATTGTTAAATATATGAAAATACAAAAAATATTTGATATTTTCTGTAATCCGAACACTGTATTAGATTCCTTTCCCTTTCTAATCTTTATATTTGTTCTTTATCCGGGATGCCGCTGTAAAGTGCGCCCACAATCAGCCTCGAGTTCATACCACCATCCAACATGGCAGCCTTGTGGAGGACCTTTTCAAGTGCAGCAAAAAACAATTTATTTCCAGTTTTTACTTCGAAAACACATCGTTTAAATGCATATTGTCAAGGTATAAGTGGGTTTAAAAGTTTAAGCTATGTGTGTTCAAGTGTTTTTCTTCGAAAAGAAAGCGTTAATCTGAGAAACTCTCAATCGACAGGTAAAACAGTCTGCTAACAATCTGCTTCAGACCACGGTCTTCTGCACGTTAACATCCACTACTCAAAGGAATATAAATAATCTAAAAACAGACATATTTTGGTTGTTTTTTTTTATCTGGTTTAACTTAAATCCACATACAAAAAAAGGTATGGATATAATGCAATTTATCCATGTTTGGTTTTTTCTTTGAAATGAAATTTTCTTTGAAAATACTTGTCATAAACATTTTTGAAAATTGGTCTTCAAAATGATTAGCATGACTATTGGGCATTCGTTTGGTGATGTTAGATTGTTGATTTATTGAAATTTAACTTCATCCAAGTTCACCTTTAAAAACCAACTAAAACCAGCTGAAAAGCAACTACAACCATGTCTGGTTTCACTGGAAGATCCAGGGGGGGGGGGGGGGTACCATGGGTTCCACGGAACCCCCCTTGAGCAATAATATCAAAAAATTAAAAAAATTGAAAATGCTGAAAAAATAGGGAAACTGAAAAAAAGTGTACAATATTGAAATCTATAATATCAATATAAAACCTCTCTCTCCCCCCCCCCCCCCCCTTTCACTTTTCTAATGGTCCATCCTTTATGCAGGTTACATGGTCAGGATTTCAATCTTATGATTTCACATTTCTTATGATTTTTATCCACTGACGATTTTAGAAACAGGAGCTGTAGTGGACCTTCTAGCCTCTATTGCAAATATCTTATTTCATTTGACAAAAGAAAAGTGTTGGAGCTTTTCTTTCAGTGAACCATCTGCAATGGAGACTAGTGTTTTTCATGAATTTTGGTTTACTTACAGATGAAATTGCATCAAGAGCATTATCAACTTCATCATCATTAAACAAGTATTATGTCAAGCCCAATTACCTTAAAAAATGGGGAAGAAGAGACCAGAAAAGAAGAGAAATGTTTAGAGAATATGAAATTGAAAGAGCAGGTCTTCGAATGATTAAAAAAAGTGACATTCTGCCTTCAGGAGTTCGGCAGAGAGCTGCTGAGGATCTACGTAAACTTCCACTCAATAGCAATCTTACTCGTGTTCGTAATCGTTGTGTGTTGACAGACAGAGGACGGGGTATTGTTGGAAGATTTAGAGTCTCTAGAATGATGTTTCGGTATTTTGCAGAGAAAGGTCTCATTGCTGGCGTACAAAAAGCTCAATGGTGATTGGCATCAGCTGGTTATGATTCTGTTGATCTTTTGCTAAAACATTACTATGATGGTTGTTACCTATCAAGATATAGTACTGCTACTCTGTATAACCATAAATTTATTACCAGCACATGTTATGAAATAATGAATAAATTGTGAGTCAGATTATGGAAGGATTGTAGTGTATTGCCACAACCTTAACTGTTTTTTGTTAGAAAGTAAAGCCAGGAAGGGGATTCAAAACCCTGGAACAGGGCAGAAGGTACCTTGCTAGGTCCTGCCTCCTCTTCCTGCCCCACTCACTTCTCACAATTTATTCTCACAAGTTGGGTTTTACTCCTGTTCAAAGAAGACCACATTCCAAACAAGTTAGTACAGTCACATTTGAACAGGGTCTTATCAATAGGCCACAAAACAAACCTTGCCATGCTTCCTTTGTAGACATCCAGTCAATCTTGAAACAGCATCAAATCCAAACTTTTATTCCACCCACAGGACCCCCGGCCAAGCTGAGTGAATATACCAAGGCTCCCAATAACAGCCTTACATACATAGATCAAGATGATGACCTGTGGTGTAGACTAGTGGGCCATCCACTTTTTAAAGGTCAATGTTTTTAAAAATACATTTTCTCCCTCTGAATTGTGGAGGTAAACTGGCCCTTTCAAAATTTGATTTTGCAGATGAAGTGGTAAATTTGGAGGAACATGGTCCCTTGACCTGCCCTTATTGATTTCTTGATTGTTAGTCTTTCATCATATTAGAACATTTTGAGGATCATGTATCTGGAAACTTAACTGTCATCACATTGTACAAAGGAGGAATAGACTTTTAGGATTGCAACATTTATTAAGGAATTTTATTTTAGAATCATCATTGTTTGTCTGGTACTGTTTCTGTGTTTAGGAACACCCATTTATTTCTTTTAGCAAATCTACATACAAGTAATTAAAAAAAAACCATTTGTCTGGTGGATTACAGATGCCCGTTACATGACAGAAAAGGTCTATGGGTAGTGCTCATTTTTTATGAACAGCTAACAGAAAATAAAAATACACACTTTTCTTTTGACCTTCAGTCATCTTCATCTGGAAGAAACAACGCTGATTCAGTTTGAATAAAATTGTTACTATTTCTTATCATATTGCAAGTCAACAGCACCCTTCGGTTTTGAAATAATTATTATAAATTACAATAGTTAATTATTATAAATTACTATAAATTTCATTAGATGCAAATTCTATAGAAAATATATTCAAATGCAAAATCTACATCTGGAACCCAGTATTTAAAATTCCCTTATTTTTCCTGACAATGTTTTTTTTTTGAAATACTAGATATATGTACAGATTGAAATATGGATGAAACCTTCATTTGGATATTTTTTCATCACTAGCTAATAACTGCTGACATTCAGGTGTATCTGTTTTCTTCAAAATCATTTGCACTATGATTGAAAATATCAAAACAATGGTAATCATAGCAGCAAGGATGCAGAATGTTGCAGTTTGTCCCATATGGTCCATGATCCATCCAGATATTGATGAGCCAACTGCAGGACCAGCTCCCAAAACTACGAACGAAAGTATTCCTGAAAGAAAAAACATCAGTAAATAACTGTCACTATATTTAGCGTCGGTAATACCTTGAGGTTGATTCTGGTCTCTCACAAAACTCTTCCCGCTGGGGTGGATCTAGGGGGGGGGGGGGGGGGGGGTGTTTTTATTTATTATTATTATTATTATTTTAATTTTGAACGATATCTTGATCCGCATATGCCCTGTACCAACTATAAAACAATTTAACGTGGCTCCATAAATTGACTGGGTACGAATTACTCGATAAGTTGGAAAGGCAAGAAATGGTGGCATGGCTAAACGTTTTTCGAACGATGCCAACAAAATCCTAAAATAAACTTTAACATGTCCAGAAACAAAGTGTCATGTACACATTTTGAAGGGAGTGAAAGTAATGTCAAGAGGAAAGAAAACATTTCAATCGACAGGGCGCATACTACCCTGCTAGCAGAGGCGTTTTTTTTTTTTAATCTACCCAACGGTCGAAGGAAAAAATACCCTGCGAGCAGAGGCGTTTTTTTAATCTACACAACGGTCGAAGGAAAAAATACCCTGCGAGCAGAGGCGTTTTTTTAATCTACCCAACGGTCGAAGGAAAAAATACCCTGCGAGCAGAGGCGTTTTTTTTAATCTGCCCAACGGTCGAAGGAAAAAATACCCTGCGAGCAGAGGCGTTTTTTTTAATCTACCCAACGGTCGAAGGAAAAAATACCCTGCGAGCAGAGGCGTTTTTTAAATCTACCCAACGGTCGAAGGAAAAAAATACCCTGCGAGCAGAGGCGTTTTTTTTTTAATCTACACAACGGTCGAAGGAAAAAATACCCTGCGAGCAGAGGTGTTTTTTTAATCTACCCAACGGTCGAAGGAAAAAATACCCTGCGAGCAGAGGCGTTTTTTTTAATCTACACAACGGTCGAAGGAAAAAATACCCTGCGAGCAGAGGCGTTTTTTTAATCTACCCAACGGTCGAAGGAAAAAATACCCTGCGAGCAGAGCCGTTTTTTTTAATCTACCCAACGGTCGAAGGAAAAAATACCCTGCGAGCAGAGGCGTTTTTTAAATCTACCCAACGGTCGAAGGAAAAATACCCTGCGAGCAGAGGCGTTTTTTTAATCTACCCAACGGTCGAACGAAAAAATACCCTGCGAGCAGAGGCGTTTTTTTTAATCTACACAACGGTCAAAGGAAAAAATACCCTGCGAGCAGAGGCGTTTTTTTAATCTACCCAACGGTCGAAGGAAAAAATACCCTGCGAGCAGAGGCGTTTTTTTAATCTACCCAACGGTCGAAGGAAAAAATACCCTGCGAGCAGAGGCGTTTTTTAATCTAAAACAACGCCTCTGCTCGGCGTACGCGCTCTCTGAAACACAAAATTTCGCACATGCGCATGCCCCAAACTTGAAGAATTTCTGTTTTTGATGAGGACATGAAAATATTTAAGACGCTCCAAATTTGAAATAAAAACTCAAATACTAAGCGGTGAAATATTTTGAGAGTATTTTTAAAGTAACATGATAAGGAAGCTGCATGGGAAAAGATAAATGACTTTCTAACTTCTGAACATTTTACATACCACAACAGCACAAATTTGGTTATATCATACTTCCTTTAGTTCGGATCTTTTTGACACACTTGCATATGCTAGTTCACCTGACACAAATCAATATACGTCTTTTTTTTAATGACCGCTGAAAACTTGAGTTTTTATTTTTATTTTCTCTCTCAGGCTTTATTATGATAGCTGTAACGTTGCTATGGTTATCAGTCACTTGATTATTTTTAGAAAAAAAAGCAATTCTCAATTCATCGTCTTTTAGATATAGTTCGGCCATGAACCGTGTGGACAGTTGACATTTACTGTTACGACATACCGACATAAAATAAAGTCTTTACTTTTACTTTGAAAATTACCGGCCATCCCCCCAATAATTAATGATATCGATCTCTAAGATAGCTCGAGTATAGATCCCATGCATGTGATGTCAAAGCAGCCCCATCTGGAGGACAAAACAAAAGACTTTTCCTCTCTTTGGAGCTGAAATCCATAGTTTTGTCCTTCAGCAAGGGGTCTATATGAAGGGATTTCATATACATGACGGTTGAGCACGCCAAGAGGGAAATCCAGTGTTGTAATCAAGGAAGGGAGGCTTTCACGGATCCACGAAATCGTATAGGCTTGATTTAAGGTGGCCGTTTTACGGTAATCTACTCCTTCAAAGGCACTACTCCGCGAAAACGTTTACGTTTGGAAGTATGAAATCTTTACCCGATTACCTGGTTCTATAATGAGTAATGAGTACGAGAATTACGTGATCGTGATACCCCTGGACCGTCTCTGTGCGCTTGACTCAACCGTCAAAAACCATGTTTACTGTCTTCACTATACCTTGAAGAGTGATAGCTTGGTGTGGTTTTGCAATTTCTCCAATATATGGTATACAGGTACCCTGAGATAAACTAAAGCCTACACTAATGAGAATTTCAGCGAGAATACCAAGCCATGACGTAGACATAAAAGCCATCACCATGAAAGAAGAAAAAAATGCTAAACATGAAATGTTTAACATATTCCTGTACCCTAATTGGCCCAGTAAATTTGGAATTACGAAAAATACGCCAAGACATATCATATTTCTGGTAAAATTGGCAATAGCAACTGATAAATTAGCTGCATTTGCATCCAAACTGATCATTGTCCAGAACAAGAATGAATTACTGGAGCCATAACATATACCAGTGAAGAACGCATTGACTAGTAAACTCCAAGTTTTCAGTGGCTTTAAAACATCTTTCAGGGAACTTTCCGCCTCTTCGTGTATGCCATCATCACTATCGTTGATCGCGTTTGTAGAGGGGAAGGAAACTTTGAAAATTGAAAAAACCCAACCTATACCGGAGATGAAAGATGTAGAGTAAAGAGCAAATTTATAATCGCTTACAGACTTGCCACACACTTGAACAGTTTTGAAATATGTAATAATGGCGACCGAAGGAATAATCACTGATTGCGCAATATTTCCCCAAAGGCGTATTCTTGCATAATGTTTCTTATCCTCTATAGCAGAGAGCATAAGAACAGTTACGAAACTGACTGAAGCCCCAGAAAGAGAATCTCCTATAAGAGTTATTACGAATAATGTAGCAAAAAGCATCGTTGAATTCCAGATGTTTGCGTGCATGTCATCTGCCTTTTTATCTATTGACTGATTAACACGAAACCAATCTATTTTGTTTTGCTTCATGTTATAGTTTTTTTCCTTGTCGATATGGTCTGCTAAAACACTGGATAATGCTTTTTTTAGTAAAGTCAGTTTTTGCCTTGAGGTATGGCCAAAAAACGAGATATTTGTTTGGATTCCGTTATTATGTGAATCGTCGGTATAATTTTGTACATTTATCAAACTTGTTTCATCTAGTTGATTACAATGTTTGACAGGCGAAGGCAAAGTCAAGAGAAATGGTGTTGCGGCATATGATAGAAAGGAAATGAGAAAAATAGTTTTCCTGAAGTCTGGTTTTTTATCGGCAGCATAACCAATAACGATGCCACCAAAAGCACCTGCAAAGCTTGAAGTTCCCTGTAATATTCCAGCATAAGTTGCTGATAGACCAATTTGCTTGAAGTACACTATAGCAAAGACAAATCGTAATAGAAATGTGCTACAGATGAACATACTCATTGCTCTGCATACCGATATACTCGTTTTACGTTCATTCTTCTCCATCCCTTGAAAGCTAATATTCAAAACCGGTTAATTAGACGTTACATCTACTCTTCAGGGTAAGTAATGTACTAATCAGTCCAGTACAAACTGTTCTACAGTCAGTGAAATGACGAGACGATAACCTAAAGTTTTGAATGACGTCTAATCCCTCGTATACTGACATGGTATACGTCGGTCTTCAAACCTACTTGAAGCAGTAATGATAGCTATGTGTTTTCGTGTGTTTCTAAGAAACAAGAACACGTGAAACAAAACTGTACGTAAGAAAGTGCTTATTCTGATACTCGATCTTTAGGCTTGTCCTGGCATAGTAAGCGATTTGGGCCTCAAAAAATGCAAAAAAAACCATACTTTCTACATCAATATCAATTTGTTTTTGAAATTTTAGAATACAAACAAGCCTGGCTGTTGTGAGTTTTACATATGCATACACGATGATACATTTTTCTTGCTAGCCTACGTAACTACTCAACTACAGTGCCGAATGCCATATCTAATATTTCAAGGAAAGTGACAAAAATATGTTTAGAAGAGCTTGAATAGAAAATTCCCCACAATTCGTACGTCAGGGTGACCAAGGGATAACGCGTGATCAATAACTGGAAACCGTTATTATGTATTACGTACTGTCACGTGCTTCTTGTGATTCGTGAATTATAAGTCTGATGTGTTGGTTGATACGTGTACTCAAGAGAAAATGAACTAAGGGATGGACCATTAGATATTTGAAGGGGGTGGGGGTGGGCTTTTTTTTGGCAGGATCAATATTTTTTGCCCATACGATGGCTGTGCAGGATATTCTTTCCGTGTTTGCCGTGCACGATTCATTTGCTTCTCGATTTTTTTTTTTTTTTTTTTTTTTTTTTTTTTTTTTTTTTTTTTGGTATCGCATATCGATTGGTGCTAACACGTGGCGTATGATTAGTCCCCGCCTGGAATATTGCTAAACGTTGATTGGTTGAGAGCCATCAGGAGATATATTGTAATGAATATCATGTGTATGTCAGTCAATCAAAGAGTTGATCATCAACAAATTGAAAGTAAAGGGGGATGTGTGCCAACTTGAATAAGAATGCTATTCACAGTGTTTTCACTAAATATGTATCAAAGAGCTTCCTAACTCAGCTGATTCTGGACTTCAAATAACTCAGTATTTTGAGCGGAGTACTTGATATCCGCATGGAATGTACTTGTGAATCCATCTTTACAATCACGGTTTATTGCTAGACGGTAGTTTGGTTCGGACAAGACTCAACCCAACATGGCCCTTGTAGTTGTTGTTGGGATTTTGACGGCGCTTTCAACTTTTGTGCCAGCTATTGACGCAAGTAAGATATTAATTGATTATTACTTACTAGGATTACTTTAGTTACTTTGAAATGAAACATTAATGGCTCTGAAATGGGTTTATTAATGTTCGATTTTGTCCTGTTTATGTACGATCGTCGATTGCATGCATGTTTTTTTAACTTTCGATTTCACTTTAATACTATTAACATAACTAACAATGGAAGTGACGAGAATCAATTGGTAAAAACAGTACGAGATTATTTATGTGGAACTCTAACTATAAATAAGATATAGATACAATTATCATTTGTACAACATTATCCACACTCTTTGGTAGCAGAAAATGAAAAAAATTTTTTTAATATCGCAATGATTAATTATTATGATATTATCAATTCTATTTAAAAAAAATTCCAACTAAACTACTGAGCACTTGAAAATTGGATTAGTACCGTATTATTAAAAATTAAGGTGACTTCAGGTGAGAATTATGGACTAAATAATTCAAAGTAAATCATTACTTTTTTTATTTCAATTACGTTATTATTTTAGCTTTTCTTGTAATACAATTTTATAAGATATCAGTGAATGCAAACGATTTCGCAGATAATCATGTCTGGCATAATTGAAGTAAATACAAAGCACCTCATGACCTCAGCATGATCCAACGTGTCCTGCCTCGAATTTGTTCAAAGTCCGGCAAACCAATGAGACGCAATAAAGCAATGTCCAACTTATGACATTACAGCATACGATATTATGATATTACCACTTTAGTTAATTTTGAGGATATATTTGATATTCGTAAATACATTTTTTGTGTATGTGTTTAAAAAAGAAGTCATGTGAAGTATGCGGTTTTGGACTATTGCCTGTCTATTCTGGGATAATGCCAGCTTTATTGCTTGCGAGTACCTAGTCCTTGGATATCTTAACACCATCACGTCAGGTCTACACTACATTAAAGTCAATACAATGTTACACTGTTGGCTTTTGTTAGAAGCTGTTTATATGCTGTCAAATTATTTAATAGATTAATATTCCAATTCAATATCTTTTATCACTTCCTGACTTTTACTTTCATCGAGTTCAGTTTTGTTGTTGTTTTGTTTTGTGCTTGTGTTCGTTTTTGTGTGTATATCATGTCATAGTACTGGGCAGACTGTACTAATAATGATAATAATTTAATTCTTATAAGGCACATTTTTCATGATGATCAAATGCACCATAAATAATCGTATATATGAATAACTATATAAAATAAGATGTATGAATGGTTTTTTTATTTATACAAAACATTGCACGCTTCTCTCAAGGTCATCACCTGATTAATGCCCCTGATATAAATAACCCTCAAGTGGCTTTTAGGGGTAATTGATTTGACAATTTAAATATTAAGTCATACTATGTTGAGTCCATTGTCCATGATTCATGGTCTAACATAACAATGCTGGCGATCACACCACTTATGATAACAATGTTGAAAGAATATGTAAGTAGAAAGACAAACTAATACACAGAGACCATTGTTCATTCAACAATGTCAACATTATTACAATGTTGTGAACGAGTATTGGCAAACAGTTTGTTTTTACGATCATCTTATTTGAAACAGTTTTAACATATTTTGAGAGCACTATGTACACCCAATAACTGCATAATTAATAACTTCTCAAATTGGTGAATGGTTGTTAAAACTATGAATGCCTGTATACTTAAACAGGACAACTCATTGTGTAGTTTTAGCATGCAGAGGAAAGATTCACAAGGCATCTTACTAGGAGTTGCTGTTCTAATCTGTGTAATTCTTGTTCCTGAAGGAGTAAGAGCACCCGAGAGACCTGTCGTTCCAAATGTAACAGCAACAAGTCCAACAGAAATCAAGATGAGTTGGTGCCGTGTCAAGCCCAACAATATTGAGATTGATCACTATGAATTGTTTATTGACAATGAACTGGAGTATTCTGGTATAGATGTGATGTATGTTGCCAAAAGACTCAAGCCTTGGTCATGGTATGAAGTGAAACTAAGAGCATGTGGATTTCAACCTGGATTTGCATGTTCACCATTTTCAAGACCAATTTTGGTGAAGACCTTATCTAGTGGTAAGAGAACCATGAAACTATAATCATGAAAATTTATCACAGTCTATGGTGTAGAAAAAAGTAGTATTGTATTGTGTTGGAGTATAAAAACGTTTGTATTGTGAAATAAGTGTGGATAATAAAGTTTATGGCCTTTTGACAATTATGACAATGATTTTTATTTTGTACTATCACTATTGTGTGGCTTAAAGTAAAATTTATCTTTCGGATTGGCTGAATGGAATAACTAAATAATTAGTATTCTATTTACAGACTCAAGAAAAATGAAAGCAAAAACACTTTAATGGTCTTTTTTCAGAAATGCAAAGCTTCTATACCTTGCTCTTGTAAAAGAGCTTGCAAATGGTTTTGACACTGGCCATCTACAGACTTATGTACATGTCATATTAGTTAAATACTCAGATGTGTTGTTGTCATTGTTTACTAGGTGAAAATGATACAGCCATTGAATCAACAGCAACTGTTTTCAGGAAAGTCGTCTTACCAACCTACATGTTTATAGCTGGTGTGTTGGTGGGAGTGGTGACATTGGCCATGGCTTTGATATGGAGGTGAGTACTGAACTACAACAACAATTCACTTTTATTGCAGCTTACCATCTTGGAATTATGTCATCAATTTCTTTACAACAAAGAGACTAATTACCCTTGCATCCGTTTCCGGCCTGTTTGAAAAAACTTCCACCTTGGACTCCCTCTCATCCATTTCCGGTCTATTCGAAAAAAATATCCAGACTGGATATTTTTTTTGAACAGACCAGAAAACAAAAGCGAGGGAGACTACAAAGAGACAGGCACTGCATGGTAAACAAACAAAGAATGTAAACAAAGATGGTGGCTAAATGGTGACTCAAGAACAAAAGATTTTTGACAAAAAACCTAACTTCTATCACTAATTCTAGTAGTTGTTTCAGGGTATTATTTTCAGAAAGGTGAAAGCTTACCATGCAATGCCTCATGATGGTGTGTCATCAATGATGTATTTGCAATATGGTGGATCCGTGATTAAGGCAAATGAAGCATTCAAAAAGTACATAACTTACAGTGTTACCATTCATTGCATTTGCCAGAACAATGAAAACTTTAACAGGGATACACATCTCTCTGCTTGAAATATAATATTTTCTTTAATTAGGTATTTGCAGTCCAATGACACATGGATGAATGAACCAGCATTTGAGTTACCAAAACATGTCCAGCAGCAAAATAAACTGAAGGGAAAATTAGCGAAACAAAACACTTTTCTCACACATAATACTGCTGGGAAAGAAAAGCTGAAAAGCCAAGAAGTACCGTTAAGTACCAACTTTACACAAGTGAAAGATGAAGACAGTTGCCATCATGTTGTGGAAACAGAGGAAGGAGTGAATGACACCATTATGAAAAGAGAAATACCAGAAAACGTTGGCAGTGCCTGTCGCCTTTCAAATGGAGCAAGTGTAGAAAAACAAGAAATGTCTGTGCAGACAGTTGATCCATGCCTCATTGTCAGTGATTTGGAAAATGCAAGCCCACCCATTCCTGAAAAAGATCAATTGTTTTCCTTGCCTTGGTGTCCTACTCCCACAGACCATGAACAGTCACTACCAACATATACCACCCATGGAGAACTTCTTATCCAGCCTGTAAATCAGTTTCCAATATGCAACTGGCCAAATGAACAGGAGCCATTATTGTACCACACTTTCCAGTCATTGCCTCAAGGTTACCAGGAATTATATCCTCCAGCTGAAAGTACTAATCAATTGAATTACAACCTTAATGGAAATACAGCTCAAGATAATTGTATTGTTGATAACAACATAGCTGATAATCAATATAGTGATGAAACCCAAGACTTTGCCATAACAACCAATGAGCTTGATGATCAATCAAATGGTGTGGTCATAGTTGTCGACAATAGTAACATATACATTGGAGCTCAAGAGTGTGCCAGTGCCAACAATGCTGCCGATAAGAAGCGCCATGTCCGTGTGAAGTTGCAGAATTTAGTCAAGATCTTGGAGAAGAACAGGCCAAAGGAAAGGACGTTTGTTTGTGGGTCTAGTCCTCCTGCTACTGAACATGTATGGGATGTCTATAGGTAAGGCTTGTGAATTCTTTTTTTCACAGTTTATTTCCTTCACAATATACCTTTTATGACACTCTCTAGGGAATGGTTTGTTTATGAAAAATATATTGAAATATTTACACCTGAAAGAATCATTTCCCAAGAGTGACATCACATAATCTGAAATGGGAAAATATACATGGAAGCAAATAAGGTCTATTCTGTCCTGTTTTCCATTTTTCTTGTATATATATCTGTTTCACTTGCAGTCCTTTTCTTTCTAGGCTTTGTGTGAGCAGTCATGAGATTCAGTGACTCACAGTCACTTAACAGTCCTAATAAATTTCTCTTAAACACATTTACATCGTAAAAGGTGGAAGAAAGATTTGTACACTCAGCTTACTTTTATCTTTCTTCATCAATATTTATTGAGAGATATGGTCTGCATTGGTTGTTTTTGTTTGTTCAGACATCTAGGCTATGTGGTTGATCTAGAAGAAAGACGTGGCAAAGATGAACAGCGAGTGGATGAAGGACTGCACCTTTTCATCTACAAAGTAAGTTGAAATATTGTTACATTGTAAGCACTAATGTTTAACCAGTGGTAGCATATTCACATTCTTTGAATTTTTAACCAAAAAGCACAATATGTACACTGCCACTAAAGTGCTTATTTATGGATGGTATTATAGGAAAATTCAATGGATGACGAGGGAATTCCACATTGAATTTCACGAGAAAAACGATATCGCACGAATCGTGAAGTGATAAGTGCGATATCGTTTTTTTCGAGTGAAATTCAATGTGGAATTCAAAAGTCAGGAATTGAATTTTTCTTGAATCCCACATCTCAATCGAAAGTTTTTTTTTTCTAGGTGTGAAATGAAAAGCGTACGGGTTACCTGTGTAACAGTGAATTCCACGCTAAATTCATCTCATTGATAGCCAATCAGCGCGCGATTTTCGATTGAGATGTGGGATTCTAAAGTAAATCTAAGCAAGATAATGCAAATATGCTGGTCATGCTTTTGAGAAATGAATTGGAATTAAATGACTCAGGCTTGAAAGGCAAAATGAGTTCCCGGTATCACATGATTGTAATAGCTGTCCTAGAGATTTCATACAGCATTCAATCAAAACCAAATAACCTGGAAGTATTGCTCCCTGTGTTAAGAGCTTCCATGATGTTTGATATTCAGGCAATCTGTGAGTTATCCCCAAGAGTTCTGGTCTTAGCAAGTGGAGATGGCATGAAAGGCAAATCAGAAAACTCTACAAGCTTTCCTGGCTGTGCAACTATGGCTTTAGAGAAGGGATGGACTGTTGAAGTGTATTCATGGAAGCATTCTTTGAGTACAGAATGGCTGAAATTAGCAAAGAAGTACCCTGAACATCTCACCATACACTATCTAGACAAGTATGTTACTATCGTATAAACCATATACATTACCACTGTCAAAAAATGAAAACATCAAAAGAATACCAAGTTGTCAAAATATTTGATGTTTACATTATAATTATATAACAATATATAATTAAATGCATAATAATTAAATTAATCAAAGTGTCAAACAATCTGTTTGCATGGTGATGTTGACACAATGGTTTGATTTGATTTGGCAAATGTTAACTTTGAACAAGGTCCTGTGTTATATATAGTTTAAGGTCTGAGCAAATGTTTACAATACAATATGTTTCCTGCTTCAAAGATATCATTGGCAAGGTTAATAATTTACTTATATCAGAATTTCAATTTTATTGAAAAGATGTTTTAACTACGTTGTGTAAAAGGACAAACGAATTATAAATTTCTTTCAACATCTACAAAGACTACCATTCTTAATAGATGGCACCAGTAGTCTGATGTAACATTTTCTTATACAATTTTCGATGTCAAAAAGGGGTGGTAAACAGGTCTAATGTTATAATAATAATAAATTGTGGATATATAAAGCGCTATATCTAGGACTCTATAGCGCTTTACAATTATAAATGTTAAGGTAAAAACTAGTAAGAAATACTAGATTTAGTCAACTGTCCAACAAGACTACTCAGTGTTTCAAAGTTTGACTACATTTACATTTAGCCATATATAGTCATAACCAAATTATTATTTACAAGTGACTTTTATTGTTGCTTAGGTATGTCAATAACATCACATTCGTAGATGGCAAGAATGGTCGCAAGTGTTTACCAGTGGATGATTATCATGTAAAAGAAAGATCAAGAACGACATATCACAATGGATAGCAAAAACTATGCTTAACTTGTCTCATATTTAAAATTGAACTGCATTGTACATTTTTAGAGATAGAGTATTTATTTCATAGAATATAAAGCACAAGACAAAGATAATGCTTAAGAAGTTAGATATTTGCATTTTATAACAATGTAGCTTTTTAGTTAGCATCAATATTTTAACAATGCCTTTCGCTGCTTGCAATAATAATGTTAACAATGCTTATCGCTGCTTGCAACTAATAATTGCTTTGCAGCAAAAAACTGTATGTGTATATTTAGCAAACAATGCATGCTTACAAAACATGTTTTAAAAGTGTTTTAGCTAAAATAATAGTGTAGCTAGTTGTATATACATATTTTGAAAATTACTTTCAAAGTGGATGTTTATTTGTATCTTTATACTCAATAAATACAAAATGTTTTCTCATCTTCTTCTTATATGTGTTTATTTCATTTAAACAATTTTACAGTTATTCAAAGACATGTGGATGTCTTGTGACTGGTTGGCTTGATAATATAGGTTCAGATTGATAGCAAATAACTGTCAGGTGCAATACAAACAGTTTTCAACTGGATTGTCTTACAGCACTATTTTAAGTAAAAAAATCATGTGACAATCTGAACCTTTTGATGCCATCATGTTGTCTTAAAACAATGTCAAAATTTCCACAAGAAAGTCACAACACATCCAGTATTTTATATGTCATATACATATTGAAATATATGATTTTCAGGCTGCTTCACTTCGACAACCACATCATGACCATACAGTATTGTGAAATTATAAACATTTCACTAAATAAATGTGCACATAATTTCAACTACATTGTTGTATGTAGGTTTCATATTTTAATACAATCTTTGTTTCGTCTACGTACAAATATTACATTATTACCAAGCTTTTGATGATGATGGAGGATACTCTCCGAAAGCTTGGTCATAATGTAATTTTTACATAGTCGAAACAAAGATTGTATTAATATGTGCATATAGTTTTCCAAAAAGTGTAAATTATTATTCATTCCTGCATATGCTAAATCAACTGGCACAAACTATAAGGATCAAACAGCTTAATTGTGAACATTTTGATCTCTGAAATGTTTGACTTGTTACTTGGTATACAATAGATGTATCACTGGTGTTTGACCTATGAGAATGATTTGATGTTCTTTCATTCCATTGCAGATTGTAATAGACTGGCTAACTGTGTTAATTTATCATTACAAATAACAGATATACTGTCCTTGGAGGATTTATCTCAATACAACCTACAAAGGGTTAATGCATTACAGTCAATTCAAACCCCAGCCCACTGACCCATGTGTAAAGAGTAGATTTTAATGAGCAATATGAACATCATGATGTGTTTCAATGTAATTCAGTACCGTACAATAGACTGGACAGTAAATGTATGCATTATTGTAGCTCGACATCACCCCGATAACAAAACCCTTTATCTATTTTTAATGATATCATTTGAAAATAATTATTGTGGAATTTGGCGACTGTCAAGAGAATATTTATTGGGTTGCCTTTGTTTTCTTTGACTTAGCTTTACTCTTTTCAGCCTTTTTGTCTCGTTTCTTCAAGTTATCCATATTTGCTTTAAGTACATTTGCATATGCCTAAGGAAAACAAACAGATTCAAGTTAAATAAAAATACATGAAGGTATTTGAATAGAGTACATCCAATATAAGCATGAACAAATTCTGAACTATTTAGTACCAAATAAAAATTAGGTATGCACTTACTAAGAATTCATTTAGGCTGCATAAACAAAGATAGCTTTTATGTATTTCAATTCCTTTGTAGTATTGTGTTTATACTTTGCCAGGTGAATTCCTAGTGTACATAACTAAATCTTATCTGACACTAAATATTGAGAATTGTTTTGCGTTTATGTGATGTGCACTCTAAAAGCATTACATATTGATAAATGACTATAAACGTGCTATCAATAAATGAGAAAAGAAGTCATGATAGATAACTAAATTAATAGAGAATGAATGAGACTGAAACAAAAACAGTCAAATGGATAAACAAGTGACAAGTGTTACAAGTAAACAAGTGGGAACATTAGAGAAGGGATTGAAAGAGTGGATTAATCAAATTAGTGAATCAATGGAGGAATTAGCCATCATTGTCATCTAGATAAGGCTTCATTGTAAGAAAAGCCTTGGTGATGTATGAAATGAGTTTGTTTGATTTATTGTTCTCTCCCATGTCATGAGCGGTTTTTTCAGATCAGTAAAAATCAACACAATGTACTGCACTATTACTGTAATACCTTTGACACTGTTTCATAGGTATTTCATATGGTTTTATTTGTTTCAAAGCATTACCTATGAATTCATTTCATAGTACTATGTTATTGTATACAGCTATGAAAAACCTATGAAACTAAATGCATTTTGCAGAATGATTAAACTGATGAAATACCTATGAAACAGTGTCCAAGTTTTCATAGTGTTTTTAGAGGTTACTATTGCAATGAAAGATAACAAGTATAAAATGCTTATGCACGGGTACAGGGTGTGAGAACCCATTGCAAGAGAAACCATTATGTGGAAAGATGTTTAAAATGTTGATAATATATTTAGGAATGAATGAATAATCGAAACAATTCTTGATTTGCGAATTGTAAATAAATGACTGAATAAATAAATAAATGAATGAACAAGTGAGTGAGTCAAACCCGAGACAGAGTTCTTCACACAGAGTTCTTGCTACAATTTTAGCACAAAATTCAAGGACTTTTTAAGCACTTTTTAAGCACAAAATTTGTATTTTCAAGGAGTAATATTTCAGATACTGCCTCCAATCAAACATTTATTTGTTATGCAAATAATCGATCTTTTGAAAAATAATTTTCTATATCTTTTTTTTATTGACTAAATTTTGAAATTGTATTTTTATACCAAATTGACTCATACTATACGTAATAATTTGAGGAGTTTGTAAGGAGTTTTTGTGGGTTCATCATTTTTAAGGAGTTTTCAAGCACCCATAAATTAGCTAATTAAATTTAAGTAGTTTTCAAGAAGTTTAAGGAGAAGCACCAACCCTGTTCACACTTTATAAAAATCTATATTTTAGGTCACAGTACTAAACTTACTAAATGAAATCTGTTTACATCCTTTGAAAATACCTGAAATGCAATCATTTTTAGATAAAAATCAATGAGGATAAAAGACAAAAACAATTTTTAGATAAAATGAGACTAAAAGCACATTAAAACTTATTAATTTAGTTAGTATACAAAGATTTTATCCATGGCAACATGGGATAAACAAAAATTCAATGTAATATTCAATTGATCCAATCAATCAGTTCATACCACTGTGCTAATCTTTTTGTTCCCTCTAGAAGCTCTGAATAGACATCTACTTTCCCCTTCTTGTTCTACTGCTGTTAGTTTACTAGTTTTCTTGGACCCTCTTGGTTTAGGTTTAGTTTGGCCATGGTCTGTACAGAAAAATATATTATCATCTCATTTCATTTCCATTGCAGAATAAAATTATGTGTTAATGTTGGTGTGACTACAAAATGCAAACTCTGACCCTATAAAATACCTCCACTTCCCCCAAACCAAGCAATACACTGGGCAATTGAATTTGAGAAAACATTGATAAATGTACCATTAATACAGATGGTGTTGTTAAAATGGTGAAATGCTTCGCTTGAAAATTGCTTGAATTCCACTCATTTTTCTGTTTTGTATGTCTGAGGAACAAAATGGTCCACCATTTTGGATCAAATTTCCCACCTTACAGAAGATATATGTATTTATATGTGGGGGTTGGATGGCAATCCTTGGAAATTGATTCATACATGTGTTTCACACTGCGATAGCACTAATAATAGGAACTCAAAATTGTGCTCAAAACAAGAGTAGCTTGGAAAACTAATGAATTCCAAAAATGCAATTTAGCAGACTTTAACAATGATGACCCAAACAAAACTATATATTTTTTTTTCCTTCAAAAACACGAGCTATTAACACTGTACATACAAGCTTACTTACATTTCTTTAGAGTGATATTAACAGAGCCGGCATTTTTTGATTTTTGTAAAAGATACGTCAGCTGAGTCAAAAACTACGACAAAACAACATCAAATTAGCAACAATTTCTTCACAGAAACACAAAAAATCCTTAATAGAAGCTTTATACACTTGTCAATCTATCGTATAAGTCAATACTTACCCCATCATTATCTAAAAGAACCATAATTTTAGTAACAAAATAAATATACTTTCTAAATTCTCTTTGTGAAAATGCAATACTTCATTGTTTGGCCAGGCTGCTCAGCAGGTAGGAAAACCTCGCGGGCTCAGAAATCATTCCCAGTCCATATGCAGCGCACCCTGTAGGAAGTCGAGAGAAGTTCTAAAAAATGTCTTCTTTCCATTTTTCCAAGGGATCTACAGACGATCAGATTATCAACGATTTGAAATCACTCGATAAATTCGAAGAGGAAGCCTTTGGCGAGCTGCTAGATATAGTATTTGCATTTCTAACGTCGCCTAAAGATGGTGAACGGTTTATGAATCAAGTGACCGAGTTTGCGTCTGGTCATGGAGTTGGTGTGGGAGCCTTGAAAAATGTCATGAAAAGCTTGCTAAGCTTCTTCAAAAGCGCTTTGAAGAGGAATCTAACTCCGGTGCAAATAAAGGAAGACTTTGAGCGCATAGGTAAGTCGTGATATAGTGCTCTTTTTTACGTAATATAATTTGATATAGTTCAAAGGGTACATTGATTACAAATGAATATTAAGAAAGTATGTAAAAATAACAATGAACCAAAAATAACAATAATTACATGAATATTAAGAAGATACAAAAAATAAGTGGAGTATGAAGAGAAAACAGGCTTACAATGATAATTGAAGGTTAAAGTGAAAGAGCTGCTGGATGAGTGTCGTTTTTTCTCTGAGTATATGGACTGCTTCTTTTAACTTTAGTTTGATGGTGTTTTGAGCCTGATCGAGGATTGTAAACGATTCAGGCGAGCATTGAGCATGACAAGCCTCAGAAGTTGCTAGATGTTTAAATATATGTGAGGCCTTATCCGTCTTAAGGTGCTCGTTGATTCGTGTTGTGAGGTGTTCGGAAGTCGCACTGACAACAATCTCCACAGCTTGTACAAACAAATTTGTACACAACACAGGATCTGAGCCCTTTGGGGATAGGGTCTTTCACAGTGAACTTTGATTTGATTTTATAACTGGAAAACACGATTTTGATTTTGATCCCATCATTACAGAAACGTCGAAGAGCATTAATTATATGCGATTTGATGGTATTATTAATGTAATTCATGTAATTCATGTATTTATTGTTATTTTTGGTTCATTGTTAATTATAGTTTAATATTGATATACTCAAAAAACTGTATCTTCATGTTACCCTTCCCCCTCCCCCAACATTATTTTTCAAAATACCGTAACCCGCACAATACAATTTTACCAATATATTCTAATAAATGAAAACATTCTGTTGTTCTTGAAGTGTATTAGAAATTTGCAATGCATAATATATGAAAATAGATTGTTTCATTTTTACTAGGTATATCTTCTGAGAAGACACCTTTAGTTGAAACAAAATGGAAATCTAACCTAATTGCCCTTTCAAGATCAGTTGTTGGTCAAACTTTCATGGTCAATCAACTAGTTGATATGGAATGGAAATTTGGTGTTACATCAAGCAATAATGACTTAAAGGTTGTCGGACAGACATTTCTCCAGTTGAAACTTGTCATTGATCGTGGAAGCCATCATGAAAATGTGTTTATGGAGATGACACTACCACAGTTTTATTCCTTTCTGCATGAAATGGAAAAGGCAAAATCCACACTGGATTATTTTAGTTAATCAATCAAGCAAAGTATAGCTGATTGAGGAGGGTGGGGAGTTGCTAATACAGCATTACCACATAATTTTTTTTTTTTTTTTTAGATTTCCCATATTAAAAAAGGAAAAATCCCAATTTACTACAATTATATAAAAAATGTACAAAAAATGAATTATACATTGTAATTAGAAAGAATTGATGCACTGTAACTAGATATCAACTAGATGTAAGCTATATATCATCCAATTTCTATTGTTTGGATTGAAGCTTTGCTGTCAGATTCCAATGCCAAGCTAAGCATATCAAATCATTGATCAGTGTAGTATGTATACACAATATTATTTTTATTTTTCGATTTTCATTAAGTAAGCTTTCATCCTTTGAGTTTCTACATCCCACCCGACCCTCATATTGAGAAAATGAATCCAAAGAATGCAAATACAAAGCACACACATTAATGAACTATTTTTTTAATACATAACATTGCTAAATATGAGACTGATTATATTGTGGTTAATATAGAACTAGATATAGTCAACATGTAATTGTTACATGACTCATTAGCCTCCTCTACATGCAAGCCTTATTGAATCCTTTTCCTGCTTCAGGATTCCTTTGCTGTTCTCTCAACTGAGAGACCTGGTGATATACTCTCATAATCCCCAATGGTCAAACCAGGAAGCCCATTCTAAACGCTAGAAAGAAAAGTGCGCAAAAGAGACGCCTGTGGAGGAGGCTAGTAAGGGGAGGAGTGAGAACAAATGTGCACAGGCTAGATTATTATGTGAAATCACTTTTTTAGAAAACTTTGCCAGCTGATTTATCTTGCACACAAACTGTAGTGCATTTTCGTACAAAACGACATTTGCAGCAACAGTGAATGTTGTGACAATGCTTCTTCCACCAACGAGTTTGACAACGTCTTCCACACACATAATGTTTGCATATGTACTGGTGTGGTCCACATTTACGGACAAACCGACATCTGAAGCGTCCTGGATCTAGAGGAATAACATGCAATAATCAGTCCATGGGTACTGACTAAGCTGAATAAATTTGAAAATGCAAAATTTGAATAAAATTATTTCAGATTCATGTTAGTAGAAAAATTGCGTTTTCAATTTTATCGAACAAAATGTTACAGGCCGCATCACGAACTTAAAAAAATCCAAGTAGGTAGTAAACTGCGTCTATAATGCCAAAGGTTTATTTGCAACATAAGTCTGAGGCCTAACCAAATGGCCCATGTACACAACAGTCATTTTTAATTACAAATTTTTAACGACACTAACATTACTCTAAAAAAAATAAGAATAATAAAGAAAAAGACTATATACATAATATAAAATGCTAAAAATAGTAAAAAGTCTAACTTAGTTGAATATTCACTTTGCGAATGTGTTTTTTAAAATTATCTGTACAGTACATCTAAAATCTGGTAAGTGGACCAATAAACTGTGTCGTATCAACACATTTTTAGTGGGTACGCTATTTAAAAGTGTTGTGCCAAAATATATTGGTCCGCGTACACGCTAGTGCCGTGCCCAAAATATGATGTTTGTGGCATGAGCTACTAGTTACAAAGCCCCCATATGTTTCTCGAATATCTGATGATATTTCAATCATCGACTTCTGTTTTAACGCTTCTAAAGTTTTGTTAAAATTCAGCTCAATAAATCGTAAAAATATCGAGTCATTTTCCGCATCAAACTGTCTTGTAAGATTTATTTACGTTGCTCTTATATTACATTTTTTCTTACCGTTCATTTCTTTGGAGTGCCCCCAATATGTTAATTCTATGAAAAACAAAGAGTATAATGGTGGGTACATCTGCTTCGTAACAATCGCCACAAAGGGGAAGGGTGGTAATTCTTTGTTAAAGTGTAATAATTTATGGAAAAATATTTTGAGATTGGATCAAAAAGGTTTACCATTCGAACTGAGAAATGGTAGATTTTTCACCAATAGCGAAGCGTGAGCCTTATGGAAAAAATAGCTCAAGCAAATCATGCTAGACGCCGCGCGTATTTCGGTCAGACTGGCTTCAAAACGTACGTACCAAAGTGATGTGGGTTAAATATTGGTGGTTTGAAGTTCCAAGAGCTACGCTACTCAAGAGTCGCTATTCGCTTACCAGCATTATCTTGAGTATCAATACTGAATTGGTCAGGACTCGCACTGTCTTGTTCTTCTACTCCCTCTAAAATATAACAAAAGAAAACATGATTTAAAAGTTTCATTTGGTTTCTTATCTCATAGTCTTTTTGCCAGATTTTGTACATACTGGCAAGTGCAGCTGATGTGATAAAAGTTAGCAAAAGTAGTAGTGTTTGTATCTTCATGACAAAATGCAACCACAATCGGGACTTTCTAGCTGGCTCCACTTGACCATAAGCGTCTTTAATAGTGACTCTCATTAGCTTGCTCTACATGCATGAATATACTACTCCACTCTTAATCATATACGACAATCAAAATGTGAAACAAATCAAAATCTATGCTTGACAGAATCTTACAACTACAATAACGTTAACATGAGGAATCTGAACGGTTATAGCTTTAAACGGCCTCTTGATAGTTCAAATCACACTACCACAAATGGTTCAAAAAGAACTACTAGTGCTTTCTTAAAAGGAAAATTAGAAAATAAAATGCAATTTATATGGTTTGACAGCTTCCAGTGGTAATACGGCAATTTGCATAATTGTGCCTTCATTTACAATTGGGTTGTTTGTTTCTCTTCAGTTCACGCGGTATGCACGCATTATGATGTTACACACTTTATAAATGATAAACTGAAACTTTTACTTCAAACCTTGGGCATTAACAAGTTATTTTTAATTGAGTACACATTTGGTCGATGTGCCCATTCCGAAGAAGAAATGTAGAAATTAGCTTTAAAGGTTTTAAGTGTGAATGTCAGTACGGATCGAGCAAAAATTTCATTTTCTTGGCCACGGCCCCAAAAAATGACCTAGCTCATATTTTGTCTACAGGTAGGCCTAAGTACGTAGGTAATGGAATGGGGGTTCTTTAGGCAAGTTCTTTTTTATTTTAG
Organism: Diadumene lineata; assembly: GCA_918843875.1. NCBI lineage: Eukaryota > Metazoa > Cnidaria > Anthozoa > Actiniaria > Diadumenidae > Diadumene > Diadumene lineata. The sequence goes on from OU974069.1 coordinate 34,802,346, forward strand.
GAGAAAATAGACAATAATCGATTTTGACGAAAATTGACAAAATTCGTGAAGCGAATAGTAAAAAAACACCTACTTTCTCATACCACGAAATCGTACTTTAACATCAAACTGTGGTTTAATTTTTGGATATTTGTATAGACCAAGCCTTTGACATGGACTTAGTAATTGTTTTGAGTCGTTTTGTAGGATTTGTAGAGAATTAGAAGTCATAAAAGTAGAGGTACTTAAGCTTAGTTCGATTCAACGCAAAACATCCCATTACAAAACAGGCAAAAAATATATGTGGTAACGCTTGAAAATTGTTGATACTCTGGCCATAGAATCTACTTGTGATGGTCTTTGAGTCTATGTATTTTTTATTTTGGTTTTTACAAAAGTTTGTAAAATAATTGGCATCAAAGTATTATGAATTTTGCCTTTTCGCTATATTGAAATTGACAACAGTCTGACAAACTTTGAATAATTTATTCCTTAAGTATTGTCAAAAATTATTAAATTGAACTTGATTTCGCTACCTGATTATTTGTTCTAACCAGCGAAATATATAACACAACGGATAAATTATTTTTTTTAGTTTTGTTTCTGTTGCAAAACCATTTTTGTTTTTGTTAATTCGACGGCAAAAACAAGGCAAGCCGGCGGTATCAATTGCCATTTGTGCTTCAATCATTTGTAAACAACTCTAACACAAGCTTAGATTATAGCTGGATCTGTAATGATATTTTTTTTGAATGCCATAAATGCTATTCTGTTTTTTTCATTTATTTATTTTTTCAAGATCAATTTTTAGTTTAGTCTGAGAAAAGCTAGTGCTGGCGGTCCTCAGAATGGTAACTTCACAAAAAATTAAACACTTTATAAAAATCGCTCCCATGGAATAAGTTTTTACACGACCGAAGATTGGAATATCATCTTGCCGTTTGATATAAGAATTTATTTTTTAAATTTTATTTAATCGCTGATTGCTGATAGATTAAAATGTATTATTTTCATAACTTAAATATGCAGAAGCTATAAATAGACGTCAACTTAAAAAAAAACATATAAAACTATACAGCGTAATTTCTATTGAGAAACTCATGAATGAGTTCTTTATTAGTGCTAAATCTATATATCTTAATGATAACATTATAAATAGATATGAATGATCATGTGTGTAGGTAATCGACACGTCTCGTCTTGGCAGAGTACTAAGTTTATAACAAATTACCATAAAGCCATTCAAATGCCCTAATAAAATTAAAGTACAAAGTACGGCATAGTACAGTAAATGTAATCAACAAATGGCAATAAGGCTGTGAAGTAAATGATGTTTTTGTCGATGTCGCCCGTAAAAATTAGTGAAGTAAAAACTTAATAGATGGAATTATTGGAAATGATATCATCATAAAATGAACAGCAAAGATGATTGTACAAGAAAATGGTTGAAAATAGAATTTAGCACTAAGAATCATGGTCGTCGGAAGGTGGTCGAATTTGCCCAGAATATTATTTGGGATATATAAACACATTTGATATGTTGAAACCAGGCTATTTCAAACTGCAATGGGATTACGTTTTTTCGAATTTTCTATTGCGTTTAGTTTTTATCCTCCTCGTAATCAAGATGTTACGTCATAGTTAACTAGGGCAATTGCTGTTTCTAAAAATGCATTTTTGTATCTCTATTATCATCACCTATATTCTTCATCGATTCATCGATACAGTCTAGATCTGTTAGACCTGTGTAACAAAACGGTCAACTCACGTTTTGGATGTTGGTTCTTCATTGAAAACAAATATCAACTATGTGCGCTTTACAGCTTATATAAAGTGGGTGCCGCGCATTAACGTAAATAAAGTGTAATATACTTATCGCTACGAAGGCTATGTTTATTGATATCCTATAAAAGATCTTTTGCTAGTATATCAGAGAGCTTCAAGTGATTTTGTACTCAATGGGATCGGGTCCACCGTTTGAGTTCGACCACGCCCTGCGTATAACTTGATTAATTAAACGAAAGCCTGGTACTCACTAACGCATAAGCCCAATCTTATATTTTTTTGCTCATCAGCTTATTGCTATGCTTATTTCACGTTACTTGCAAGCTTTTTTTCTCCGCATACAGGTGTGCCTCCGTGTAAACAAATCTGGAATCAAGGATACACACAAAATTTGTTTTTGGAATCCGGAAACCTTCACTTGGCATTCGGATAGAGAATTTCGAAATGCGGAATCCAAACTTAAGAATTCGAATATGAGCCTTTAGAATCCGGAATCCTCACATTTGGATACACCCTTTCCGGACTCCCTTACATGGAGTGAAGCTTTTGCACAACTTAGGGACTGGTCATTATTTAAATTGGGTGGAGGGTGGAGTGGAGGAGAAAATGGGAGGCCCTGAAATTTTTCAAGCAAAAACGAAGGGGGGGGGGGGGGGGGAGGGGGATTTGAAAACAATAGATAGGAAGGTCTTGAAAAAAGTTTTTTTTTTTGACTATATATAAATGAGTTTAGATTATTTGAAATTTGCTATAAAAACAAATTGTTTTTACACCTCGGCAAAGTTAATGTATTTTAACCACCAAGTTCTATGGAATTTTTGAATATGACCTGTTTTATTATGCACTTTTATGATTTATATACTATTGTTCACGCTAAGTATGATATCTCCATATATAAGACACACACATCGTTCCTGATTTTATTTTTGTGCTACTAGTTTGTTGTAGAATGCATGGAATCAGGAATTCTATAATATTTTTATCGATCTACAGTTATATCCTGTCTTATTATATAGAGAGTAGTACCTTATTCAAAAGGAGTTTGTAAAACTGTTCAATATGTTCATGAAATTTGTCATAAAGTAACCACATAATGCAGAAATGTTAAGAAATTGATATTTATGCCATTTTTAACTAACTTTTGACACCCATTCTGTTTATTGATGAAGAATAATATTTGTGACATGCCATACAATCTTTAGTCTAAAATAAGAATTTTCCACAGGTCGTATACTTTATATTGAGGGGGGAGGAGGGTTCTGAAAATTTTCAAATAAGGAGGGAGTTCCGAAAACATTTGAAGGGCATCATGAAATTTTAAAGTAGGTTTTTAATTTTCAAAGTAAAATAATACACTTCAACATTTTTTTGTAAATAAAATATAAATAATATTCATATTTTCTATCATTCGGTCATTTTTACTTTGTCCGGAGGAGTCCGGTTAATGGAAAATATTTTTCTGTCGTTTGAACAATTTTTTTAATTGGTTGCTTTGCACACATATGCATATCATTATCATTTCATTTTCCGTACATTCTCAATTGTACGTTTAAAGTTAGTAATGCGAAAGCGATCTAATGATTGTTATGGCATCATAACCTGGTATTCACTTATATAGACGCATTTATGGATTGGAAGTAAGTAGAAATATTTTAGATAAGAAAAAGTTATAATGAGTAACTTGTTCAAGTGCTCTCAAATTGATAGAATCTTAAAATTGAAGATTCAAAGAAAAATCAAACGGCAATAATACTAAAGCTTATCTTTCCGAGAAAAATCCTTATTTCTTTATTCAATGGGTGATGAAAACAATTGAAAATGTTTATTCATTATGATCGACACACGAATGGCTTGCCGCCGGCTTGCCTTGTTTTTGCCGTCGAATTAACAAAACATGGTTTTTTAACTGAAACAAAACTAAAAAAAAATAATTTATCCATTGTGTTATATATTTCGCTGGTTACAACAAATAATCAGGTAACGAAATTAAGTTCAATTTAATAGTTTTTGATAATACTTAAGGAATAATTTATTCAAAGTTTGTCAGACTGTTGTCAATTTCAATGTAGCGAAAAGGCAAAATTCCTGATACTTTGATGCCAATTATTTTACAAACGTTTGTAAAAACCAAACTAAAAAATACATAGATTCAAAGAGCATGACAAGTACATTATATGGCCAGAGTATCAACAATTTTCAAGCGTTACCACATATATTTTTTGCCTGTTTTGTAATGGGATGTTTTGCGTTGAATCGAACTAAGCTTAAGTACCTCTACTTTTATGACTTCTAATTCTCTACAAATCCTACAAAACGACTCAAAACAATTACTAAGTCCATGTCAAAGGCTTGGTCTACACAAATATCTAAAAATTGAACCACGGTTTGATGTTAAAGTACGAATTCGTGGTATGAGAAAGTAGGTGTTTTTTTACTATTCGCGTCACGAATTTTGTCAATTTTCGTCAAAATCGATTATTGTCTATTTTCTCCTAAATTAAAAAAGAACTTGCCTAAAGAACCCCCATTCCATTACCTACGTACTTAGGCCTACCTGTAGACAAAATATGAGCTAGGTCATTTTTTGGGGCCGTGGCCAAGAAAATGAAATTTTTGCTCGATCCGTACTGACATTGACACTTAAGAGAGTGTCCATATAGTAACCAGGCAGGAGGTGATAAACCCGATGTCGCCAAACCTGCTTATATTTGGCTCACATGTAGCACTCAGTGAGCATAGTATGTGGTACAAGTTTCAGATCATGGTATTGCATAATCACGGAGTTGACCACCCCCCCTTGGTTTTGGAGCATTTTCAGTAAATTTCTGTTATTTTGGAGTGAAATTTTGAAAATTCATAAAACAACAAAAACATATCTGACGGCAATCAACTTTCTGCTATTGACTACTTGACATTTGGTCTTACAAATTATGGGCAAAACAATGATGTGAATTGTTTGTGGTTGTCATGACAACGCCATTAAGAAAGTACATTTTTCAATTTTTCAGCTACGATTCATTTTAGTAAACTTTGCACACAAATAAATCGCAAGGCCAACTTGATGATAGCAAACTTGACTTATAACTAATAAATATAACCCTTTGGCTCTGTAAAAATGTAATAAAAGTGGTGGGTTTTTTCTTTCAATTTTCTCAGTGAAGCATTCAATATACCTAATATCCAAAAATTGCATATTTTCCATAAATTCAACAAGAAAAATAAAATATAAAGCGAAGTTAAAACTAACAACAATCACATAAAAAGATTAGTTGGAGATGTGCATAACGAGTTTTGAACCAAGTGAGTACCAAAAAAAAACATTTTCAAGACACAAACCTCACTTTAAATAACGTCCTATGACCAATTTATGGTTGAAATCGATCCTAATCGTCCCTATAGATTTCGTATATTTATACGCCTTTAATATAGCGACAATGCCCCTCAGAATGTTCAATTCATTTACATGAATTAATTTTGTGCATTATGTTTGAAAATCTTTGGCAAAAAAATGAGGAAAACTACAATTTCTTTTTACGTACCGTTTGTTTGTCTACAGCCGCCATATTGAATAACTAAGGAAGCCCACGCGCAATACAGGAAGCCCACTCGCAGAGACGAATCGACCTGCAGATTTCTACTTTTTTCCACCAATTTCAGCTTATCTATTTATTTATATTATTCATTTACTTATTTGATTCACAAATATATTTTCTCATTTATTCATATATTTAACTTTCTGAATAGACAGCGCTTTTATAGTTGCAAGTTGTGTGCCCATGATTTACTTTATTCTACTTATATATATATATATATATATATTCATCTCATAATTTGTTAATTGATTCATTCGTCATGTTTTTCATTTGGTTTTTATTTATTCATTTATTTATTTGATTCACTAATTTATTTTTTTTCATTTATTCATTTATTTATTCATTGATAGAATGACTGAGTTAACTATTTTTCAATTTATCTATTTATTTGTTGAATTTGTATTTTATTTATGTTTTCTACTATTAATTTATCAAGTCATTAATTCATAATTTGTTTTCATTTTTTTTATTTATTAAACTATTTTTTCCATTCATTTATTCATTCAATCGTTTATTTGTTCATTCAATTAATCATTCATTCATTTATTAACTCACTCACTCACTTATTCTGTCATTAACTAATCCATCCATTCATTCATCCATTCATTCATTTATTTTTTTATTTTGCATAACGGCAATATATCTTGCGCTCATAGAAATTATTGAATACTAGCACTGCAGAGCTGCCAACCCCCGGAGTTTCAAAACCTGGAGATTCGTGGACTGATGGGAAAAATGTTCAGTTTGCCCTTTGGGCTCCCTGTGGTGATTAGCATTAAGAAACATTTTAACATAAATGAAAAAAAAATCAGTTGAAACGTCCAAGTCACTTTATTATACGTATATAATAACTGAAAATTACCCTTTCCCACGAACGTTAATAGACTGCTATCACATACTAGCCTGCGTCACATTCGGACTTGTTCAGTGTAACGCCAGCAAACTTTAGTGGGGTAAGGGGGTAGTTACATAAGACAATTCGCATCGCTTAGGTGTTTCTGAAATCGTTTCACCTATTTTGACTGTTTTGTTGATAACTAACAAAATGGACGTGTTTTTCAAACTTTGAAATTGTTTTAGGCTATTTCAAACAATGATCATGGCGAATTAGTAATTAATGAATGCGTTCGGTGTGTAGTAATGAAAGAAATGTTAAGAGAAAAATAATCAAATGCCCTTGGCAGGATATGGCAGGATATAGTAAAGTAGTAATTTATTAATGTGTTCGGTGTGTAGTAATGCCAAGGGCATTTGATATTTTTCTATTAACATTTTTTTTAATGATCATGGTGATGCAATCATAAATCACTTCTTTTTGGCATGGGCTCTATTATACAGCCTTGTTGACGCCTTTGCCTGATGAAGGACACTTGGTGGAACCTTGTAGTCGCCTTTACAACGATTTAACAGTTCCATTTTGATAGTGATAATACTTCCGAGAGTTTCATCGAGGTCAAGGCTCGGTCTGAACGATGTCTTGTTCTTTTTAATCATCGAAAAAACTCGCTCTTCAGCGGCGTTTGAGTGTGGAATGGTCAGAACAAGGAGGGCAATCATTGACAGCTTGGGGAACCTTTTCTGACCATCTGGCCGTACCATGGTATGCAAGTAACTCCAAATAATGTCGGCTCGTAGTTTTCCCTCCCCACTCTGAGCTCTTCCTGCTGCCTCCAACACTTCAATGGGAATTTCCTTCTCATCCATCATAACAAAGTCGTTCACTTCTTCACTCAAATCTGCCATCTCAACAGGCGAGCCAAATGGTAGCAGATTTGGATATCTACAAGAGATGACAAAGTGGTTAATTACTTAATGGTTGAACTCATTTTTTTACCGTTAACCAGAGTAATAGCTCTAGTTAAATATTTTCGTTGCTGAACAGAAAATTCCAACAGCATACAACTTAAATAAAACTGTAGTGTACAAATGTATAACCCAAAATGGTTGTAATTTCAATAGTAAATTACCTTTGAATGAAATACTGAGGCATCGTTAGTGCAACCTTTTCTCTGTCTTCAAAAACAACAAATTCAGCATTTTGAAGCAGCTCATCCTCAACTGGCATATGTTCGATGCCATATTCTAAGCCCTTTTGAAGGAATGCTCTAACTCCTCTAAAGAACTTCTTTTCTTCGTAGTTGCTCACATCTCCAGCTTCTACAAGTTTCTTGAGTGTGGCTCTTGTAACAACACCGATATCCATGGAGTATTCTACAAGTGGACATTGGATATGTCAAAATTGAGCGATGATTCAGAGATTTTTATAACTAGTTTAACATATGTATGAAGTCGGTTTACACTGCAGTGCGATTTTTGTGTGACTATCATTGCGATTGAGTTGCAGCGTATGTAAACGGGTTGCAATGTTTGCAGTGATTAGCGCGCGATTTCACCGTGATTTGTGAGAAACGAATATATGATGCAGGTGCTAAATTCAAAATGCCAAGCGCACGCACAGTATTATTTCAGAACACTGCGATTCGCAAGACAATTGTTGCGAGATTAATTGCAAGCCGCTTACACGATCGATTTTGGCCTGCAACTCTAAAATTCGAAACATGCGCAGTGCAAAACTACGGAATTACCTTAAGCGGGCATTACCACTGCACAATTTGAAAAAAAAAGAATGTGAAACTCAGTACCTGATTTGTGATATTGCTCGTCAATAAGACTAAGGCCGCCAATTGTCGATGTCGCTTTCACAGTTGCAGGATAAATAAACTTGCACGCAAGAAGCCGGAGAAACCTTGTCAATGAAGAGCAAACTGAGCCAATAAGTGGTTCTTCTTTTTGAAGGAAAAGGTTCAGCTGTAAAAAGATCTGCAATACCGACTGATAAAAAAACAAATAAACTTCAGTCACGGTTGGAAAAAGCCTCTTGCAGCCTTTTAAACCTGGCGTGTTCATTGTGCTCTGATAGAAAATATGACTTGAGGGAAGCGTACTGCTTGAGGACACGGGTAATAGCCCTTTCCAAGCTTAACCATCGTGTACTGACATGCTTCAGTATTTTTCTGTAATCTTGGTCACAGAATTCTGTGTATTCGGCTAGAGTAGTTTTGCGCTTTGTTGAGTTGTCAAACCAGTAGTATACGTCTACCATTAGATCCTCAACATCAAATCCAGTTTCACTGGCAAAAGCAGTGGCTGCTGCTGCAGAGGTATTGTGTACAACATGACATTGGCAACCACTAAAGTACACTCCACTGCTCTTTGACTTTACACGGGTCATAATAGAGTTGTTTTTTCCCATATTTACGTTTGTGTTGTCCACACCAAACCCAACACAATTCTCCCATGGAATCTGATGACACTTCAGACAATCATCTATGGCTGAAAACAGTTCTTCTGCACTGCTACCTGACGAAAGGCACATGTCGAGAAAACGCGTGATTACTTTAGACTGGTTTACATCATATATTCGTACTGTCAGTGGATTCATCTTTTCAAGCCCGTTATCGTTCGACCCATCGGTTGCCAGAGAGTACGGTGAAACTTTCATTTGCTCTACAAGGGTTTTCCTGTTTCATCAAATGAAGAAATTAAAAACATCAAATGCTTAATTTATGTTAAATAGTAAATGGCACAGTTGTCACAAGTTTAAAAAAATTTCGTTAACACACAAAAGTTATTCCTAACTTCTTCAATATCCGATTTCATGTTCAATACCTGAAATATGGCTTCAATGCTCCGTTTATCATACAACTTGTTTTAGTTCTTCCCGATGAATACGCTTTTGCAATCTCTGAGTCTGGAAACATAGTCTTGAATAAAGTGTTGAAAGTATCGGCAGCTGCGAACTGAATGTTGTTGTCCACTAAGGCCATGGCCATTTGTACCTCAGCTGAAATGACCTAACAATGAAATAGTTGTGAAGGTTCACAATAGTATTTTCTCATCATTTAACAATGAAATAATAAACTAATGTTCAGGTGATGCCACATTCTCAAAGATACATATACCAACGTAATAATACGGGATTAAATGGTATGCATGGATGTTATGTTAGTTGTATCCAATCTTCATAAATGTCATAGCCTACTTACCTTCTCTTCTACATTTTGTTGGGATGCACAAGTCTGAAACAGTGTGGTTTGTGTCTTCATATTCTTGGTATTGTTGACATGCAACTGGGTTTGCAAGTGTGCCTTAACATCACGTATACCTTGCTTTGCACAAGATATTGTTCTGTTGCAGAGTGTACAACGGAATTCGTATTCTGAGTTGGGGATAGCGACAATGCATGGCCACTCGTCTGTCCACTTTGGAGAAAAGTGGGTGCGATATTTTGTTTTGGCACGTTTCACGTTTCCTTCATCTGGGATGTCAGCACTTCTTTTCTGTGGTGATTGGGTCTGGGGCACAGAAACAGAACTGGTTGTTGTATGAGATGCGGTATTGTTATGTTGGCTCACAGGAACAGGATTCATAACAGGCATCAGAGGTACAAAGTGATTTGGAGACCATCCTCGGAGGTTAGTGTTGCGGGTATGGGTCCACATTATGTAAGTCACATCGGGATACTGCACTTTTTCAGGAGTGATTAAAACATTCAAGTAAGAGCGATCAATCAGCGATCCATTGATTTCTGGATAAACGGATTTGATTTGGAGACCAGTGACATTTGCCAACGCCATAACATGCCATATGTTTGAGTACTTGTTTGGTTTTATGGTGGAAATGATACCATCTTCGAATCCAGCTTTTTGACGTTGTTCTTTAGATGTGCCTTTGCTTGTAGAAGACGTATCAAAACTGCTATCAAGGAGATGTTTTTTGAATTAATTTAGACCTGTCAAAGATTTTAGAAAGTCGTCGTTGAAGTATAATTCTTTTCTTGAGTAAAGTTCTAAAAAAGTCCGTACTCTGAGTTCCACGTGCATATCTTCGTTACCACACAGGATCCTTGACATACTTCTGTACAAGCAATTGCCATCTCCATAGGTCTCTATAGGATCGAAACCTGCTGGGCCGTCACTTGGGAAAAGGGCATTAGCTACAACATCCTTGAATCCTAAAGAATCAGGATCCATGATAAATATCTTTAAAGAATGTGACAAAGTCTAAATAATCTTACTTTCCCCTCACTTTTCACTTTTAAGTCATTAGGGACCGTTCATTATTTATGGCAGGGGGGGGGGGGGGGGGGGGGGGGGCTGGGTGATTAATTACCAAGGAACCCATTTTTTTTAAGACACCCCTGGCAAGAACAAAATAAATTTCGGGATCCCCCTCATATTTACCTTATGAAATTTCTAGACCCCCCCTGATAGCCAAAAAATTATTTCAATACCCCCCTGCCATAAATAATGAACGGTCCCTTATAACGTTTAAAATTTTACATTTTGAAGCACAACAGTTTGCAAACAAAAGCTTTAAATAATAACTATTCGTGATGGAAATATATAAAAACTGAGAATATAAAGCTGTACAAAAGAAATAAAAAAGTTAGAAAACTTTAGTTTGGAAATTAAGAATTAACAAAACTGTTTCATTGTCAATTCACTTTAGGGACGGACCATTAGATATTTGAGGGGGGGGGGGGAGGGTGGGCAAATACCAAAAAAAAATATTTGGCTAAGCCTTAAACAGAGAAAAAAATATCGTACACGGCAGATGTGCGAATAAAAAAATATCGTGCAGGGAGGAAGAAAATATCCTGCACAACCATCACATGGGAAAAATATCCTGCACAAAAAAATTGGCCCCCCCCCCCCCCCCCCCCCCCCTCTCAAATATCTAATGGTCCGTCCCTTATTAAAACGTATTGCTGTTGTTCGTGCGGGATTCCTGTGGTATTTCCAAAATGGCGATCGGACAATTAGTGGCACAATTTGTGCTACAATTCAGTGTTGGATAATTTAATTAAGGTTTTTAAAAGCAAGAAAAAACACAAAAAAAGAGTTAAAGCGTACTTCCAATGCAATTAGTGTACTGGAAATTACAACATATGATGGAATGATCCGGTCGCTGTGCGAATAATGTACTGCAGTCTTTCATTCGGTACTTGCAGAGTCAAAATCATTGAGAAGTCACAACTTATACCTTGACTGTTCGTTTTGTACGGCTGAATGTCACTTAGTTTAATCTTTTTCAATTTCTGAGTGACAAGATTCTTTATAATTTGTGGACCAAAAGGAAGAACTGCCAATATTTCATTCTGTAGTGAGTCAAACATGATTACATCGTATTGAGCAACCAAAAAGCAACCAAAAACGGGCGCGAACGTCAAAAACTGGCGCGAAAGTTGTGTACTATGATTGGTTTATTTTACACCAATCAGATGAGATGATCTTCGAGCACGGTGCGAGTGAATCTGTGCTACTATTTATAGTAAGTAATAAACGTTTGCTTTATTTTAAGTCAAATATCAAAGTTGATTGTATTGTATTCACTACTAGTATTGACAACTTTGACGTTTACCCGGGAGATTCAGACCTTTACCCGGGAGACCGGGAGACGAGGCCCAAAACCTGGAGACTCCAGGTTTATCCGGGAGGGTTGGCAGCTTAGGCACTGATAAAATAAGCAAAACCGCAAAAGAGATGTATGACATTCAAAGGACTATCTTTTTTGGTTCGGATGGTTGTGCTTGTATGTTTTTCTTTCTTTCTTTTTTCTTTTTTCTTTTTTTCTTTTTGCAAGTTTTGGTTGTATGCTTGGATGTATTTTTTTTTATTTTTTTAAAACCGTGTTTGAGTTTTTTTTTTGTTTTTCACTTAACTTTTCTAGTGGTACGTCACTTAAATCGGGGTTGAAAGTACTTCTAGAGCGATCACAAATGTGCGCTTGAAAACGGACACTGGTACATAAATTAAACAACATATATACATTTATGTTTTAATGATTTAATACATAATTGATTTACTAACTTACTCATTTGTCAGTTATTTATTTATTCGTTATTCATTTCTTCATTGATTCATTCCTGATCAATCATTCATTGATTTATTAAACTATGATGATTGAGTAAGTGAAAAAATGAACAAATGATTGAATGAATGAATAAATGAATCATTGAAATCATGAATGAATCAATTTAAAATGAATGAATAAATAAATGAATAAATAAAAACCAAATAAAAAACATGACGAATGAATCAATTAACAAATTATGAGATGAAAAAAAAATATATATATATATATATATATATGTATATATATATATATATATATATATATATATATATATATATATATACAGCCAACTGCATAAATTCTGTCGCCAAGAACATATATAAATATATATATTTCTCACCGAAGAAATTATGGGATACCTCCCAATATATATTTTTCGAGTTGCCCAGCATGAGTACTATCTGAAAAAAATATAGTGGTTGATATCCCATAATTTCTTCAGTGAGAAATATATATATTTATATATGTTCTTGGCGACAGAATTTATGCAGTTGGCTGTATATATATATATATATATATATATATATATATATATATATATATATATATATATATATATATATATATATATAAATATATATATATATATATATATATACATGAATTCATAACTTAATGTAACAAAAAGATAGTTAAATATATGAATAAATGAGAAAATATATTTGTGAATCAAATAAGTAAATGAATAATATAAATAAATAGATAAGCTGAAATTGGTGGAAAAACGTAGAAATCCGCAGGTCGATTCGACTCTGCGAGTGGGCTTCCTGTACTGCGCGTGGGCTTCCTTAGTTATTCAATATGGCGGCTGTAAACAAACAAACGGTACGTAAAAAGAAATGTAGTTTTCCTCATTTTTTTTTCCAAAGATTTTCAAACATAATGCACAAAATTAATTCATGTAAATCAATTGAACATTCTGAGGGGCATTTGTGCTATATTAAAGTCGTATAAATATACGAAATCTATAGAAACGATTAGAATGGATTTCAACCATAAATTGGTCATAGGACGTTATTTAAAGTGAGGTTTGTGTCTTGAAAATGCTTTTTTTTGGTACCCACTTGGTTCAAAACTCGTTATGCACATCTCCAATTAATTATTTTATGTGATTGTGGTTAGTTTTGACTTCGCTTTATATTTTATTTTTCTTGTTGAATTTATGGAAAATATGCATTTTTTGGATATTAGGTATGTTGAATGCTTCACTGAGAAAATTTAAAGAAAAAACCCACCACTTTTATTACATTTTTACAGAGCCAAAGGGTTATATTTATTAGTTATAAGTCAAGTTTGCTATCATCAAGTTGGCCTTGCGATTTATTTGTGTGCAAAGTTTACTAAAATGAATCGTAGCTGAAAAATTGAAAAATGTACTTTCTTAATGGCGTTGTCATGACAACCACAATCAATTTACATCATTGTTTTGCCCATAATTTGTAAGACCAAATGTCAAGTAGTCAATAGCAGAAAGTTGATTGCCGTCAGATATGTTTTTGTTGTTTTATGAATTTTCAAAATTTCACTCCAAAATAACAGAAATTTACTGAAAATGCTCCAAAACCAAGGGGGGGTGGTCAACTCCGTGATTATGCAATACCATGATCTGAAACTTGTACCACATACTATGCTCACTGAGTGCTACATGTGAGCCAAATATAAGCAGGTTTGGCGACATCGGGTTTATCACCTCCTGCCTGGTTCTGCCTGGTCGTTATATGGACGATCTCTTAATCTATTTCTGACTGTTCTTATATTCCATGGTTGAGCAACGACGCCCTTCTGACAAAAAAAGTTGTTTTTCTCACTTAACGCGAAATAAACTTTATTCTGAGTTGGTGGGGAACGTTATAAGCTTAAGACAAAAAACATGCAATTACTGTTTCGTACACCTTTCCTGCCTTTTTCGATCTTTTTTTGCGTTTGATCCAACTACATTTTTTCCGGGTCAACAATTGCGCCCACAATTTGACCCCACAATTCACGAAGACTACAAAATTTAACATTTCAACAATACTTTTGTAAAAAAAAAATGATATACAACTGAAAACAACGTTCACGTTATCTTCAAAGGTGTGTGTACAAAATAACCTGATAAGATGCCTGTCTAAAGTTTTGTCTCTTAAGGCTAAAAATCATGTCGGGATAGCAAAGCACCGTTTTCACACATTGTCGCTGTAAAAAGACCAAACGTAGAACTGAAAACCTCTGGAATTAATCTCTTAGATTTCCGTGTTTTTAAGTTTTGAAATAGCTTGTTTTTCACTATCGCATCATCGATAGTGCGAAACGAAGGTGCAAGAGTCAACTAAAAAATGACGCTTAAATTCTTCGTTTGCAACCACGTGATAATTCAGGCAAAAAGTTTATTTTAACTCTTACTGAAAAACTACATTTATATCCTTTTAAAGCATTCAAAACAATGTAATTCTGCCAAATTTGAAGCTTCTGAAGCAAATAGTTACCGAACTATTGACGATCAAAGATTATTGTTATTTGGTAAAAATGTATGGCGTCGCCATGTTGGATGATGACTCATATCATCCAACATGGCGGATAGAACTTTAGTGGTCCAAAAATAAGGCAAATTCAGTATTTTAGATCAGGCTTTTGAATTGTGTAGCTAAACTGAATCTCCAGGAGTCTATTTGATACAAAGTATCATAACAAAGATGAATTTATCGCGATATGTATCCTTCGCAGTCGAAATACGCGATAGCGTTGCGTGAAACAATTTTTACCTAAATATCTCGCAAATGAAAAACATTTTTGGGCCCATATTTCTACAAAGTATTTTAATAATCGTTAGCTATAATAAATAGGAGGATTAAAATATGGCCATATACTTGGCTGACAATAAAATAGTACGAAATTACTACTTCTTCTTCGATTGAAAATTATGCCAGAAAATTCCAACTTCATTATGCTTTGATTCAACGAAAGTTTTGAATAGGAGGAAAATACCAAACGCGACCATTTCCAAAAACAGATTTGCTTCAACTGCAATTACTGAACAGTGTTTTTCGACTAATTCAAATACAGGCGCATTCACTAGTACTTGCGCATATAAAAAAGGACGAATGGATATGCTTGGCCTGTATCGGAGGGGGATGATGGGACGTATACACGCGCGTTTCATATTGAATGTCAGAGTTGTAGCAATCCAGCATTATTAGAGAGAACTAGAGTGGTGTTAGTGGTTGTATTTGCACGGGGAGTTGTGTGCTTATACATCGGCTTTACAGCAAGGGCCGGTTTTACGAACTGATGGAGTTATCCTCTCCATTTCTTTAGAAACACGTGCTTCGTACGTACAACCGCGGCCCAGGACAAGTCTCCATATATCATGTAGGATTAGGATTTGGGTTAAACTGAGAGATGAATCTATAGTTTCGATGCCTGGAATCAGAATGAATTCGAAAATTCCATCAGGCTGTTGAAATTATCGCGGTATAGTTACTGAAGGTCCTAGAGCACCTTCTACGGGTATTGGATTGGCTACTTGATATGCCGGAGACCGAGGATCTTGTTACAATTGTTGGCATGCAGTTTGGATTCAAACGGATGGAAACGCAGTCTTTGTGGTCAGATGTAGGAAAAGTTTCGAGAATGACAAAGACTTGTTATTCACGTTTGTAGACCCAGAGAAGGCTTATATGACCGAGTTTCAATGGAGCCATCAACCGAAAGATGGAGATCACGAATGATGATGCCAAACTAGTTTAAGTACGCCAGAAGGCAACACTGACTCCAGCACTGACAACTAGCAATTATAAATGGATCAGGAAGAACATTGTCCTCTATTATCTAAGACTCCAAGTGATGGTCCGACTGAGAATCGAGCCCGCATTGCGGCATGCAGCCTCTCAGACCAATGCCTCTCGAATCAGAAAAACATACAAAATGAGCTAATAACATTTACAAAAACTGCTGAGACTAAGATTTTAAATGCGAGTACGTATAAATTATGTCAAAAACATTTCCACATTATGCTTAAAGTCAACTGCATGTTTAAAGCATTTAAAGTCAGTCATAATAATTACAAACTGAAACATTATGTGATAAGGCTTTTATTATTCATATCATCTATAATCATTTTATCATAATACTCTAGATATTCTACTATTTTGCAATAATTAGTTTTACTTATCAAATCATTCTTACAAGTGCCTTGTGTGATTTAAACATTTTTCATAAAAAAAATCATTCAAATAAATGAAAAATATTCAAAATATATCTTTTTTTGATTGTGAAATTGAATTCTTGTGTGATCTTTATTAATATATGGTGGTGCTAGTCATGATTCTAGAACCTTTATATATTTGAGTTGTGAAAAATATCAAAAATAGTGAACTAAAACTCTTTTAAAAATTGAAAATAACGACTGACAAAGAAAACACACAGAGCAGACCTAAAAAAAAATAATAATGAAATGTAAACTCAGAAACAATAGGACATAGCATAGAAAAATCTTTATAAAACAAAGCCAATGGAAAAAATTTCAAGGGCAAGCAAGAGACAAAACTAAATTACACTTATCAGATTATTGTCTAAATAAAGTTTTAAGCTTTGTATTGTCACAAATGAGTGATAACAATTATAGCTTCACACATTCTAACAACTCCGATTACAATAAAATTGCAGCAAAGTCAATATTAAGGAATTTGAAATTCAAGATAAAACTACAGTAGATCTAAGAAAACTGTGAATAGTCTAAAAATTGTTTAAATGTCAGTCTATAGCCAATCGCACAAAAGCTAAGCATATTCAAATGCTATACCTGTCTAACTGAAATTACACAAAGCAACAAATGGTCTAAAAAGACATATTCTTCACAGCTCATGGTTTTCTTAGTTTTACTATCAACTCTGAACTATTGGAACTATTTTATATCAAACATGATCAACATTTAAGAGCCTGCTGAGTAACATTTAACATTTAAGCAGTCAATAATTTGTGGTAAGTGTTTCATCATTATTTTTATCATTATATCATTGTCATCATCATCATCATCACTGTCGTCATTATCACCATCATCATTACCATTGCTGTTTACATGCAGCTACAGCTGTGTGACCCTTGTACAACCCTTTTGATGTTTTCCCTTATTTTAAGTAAAACAAAAAAGTTAAAGTGAAGTAAAATTCTTGACTGAATAAAGAGGCACTGGAATAGAGTACTAAAGTGATGACGTCACAAAAACCCATGTTCAGAATTTTTGGGTTTCAATAATATTTTCAGAACTTGCTTGTGAAAATTATGATCAATGGTAAAAATGTGATGAAAATCAAGTGAATATTGACTGAAATATGAGCAGTTGAATGAAAAAATGTCACTATACATTTTTCTCTTGTTTTAGCGTTTTTTTATTCCTTTAAACACCAGCGCCAAACAAGAGAAAATGTATGACGTTATGTTTACATTCAACCACTTATATCTCGGGTAATATTCATTGAATTTTTGTCAAATTTTCACCATAATTTATATTTTTACTAGCACTCTCTGAATACATTATTGAAATCCAAAAATTCAGAACAAAGTTCTTTTGTGACATCACACTTTAGTACTATATTGCAACACTTCCCAAAAGGATAAACCACAGCTTTGAGAATAATTCAGTGGCAATCTCCCTGCTCAGTCAAAGAATAATCAATAACCAGGTAATCGGCACGTGAATGTGAGTAACACCTTGGATCAATATCATAGGCACAACCAGTCTATGGACATGAGCAATTATTAGCTAAAAAACTGTCTTATTTTGGTAAGATGGGCAACAAAAAAAAAAAAATGATTGAGCACCAGACCACAGCTGTTCAAGCTGACCAAACGGCAAACTAAAAAATCCACAACAGGATATCCAGACTACATGGGCCAGAATTTCAATTTTTGAGCACCTCTCGTTTTTTCTGGCACTGTTTAGTTTTCAAATGAGGTTTTGAAAAAAAACTGAAAGTTTGACCTTCTATTTTTGTGTCATCTGTAGTTGCAGCCACAAACCTTGTCATGGTTCCTTTAAATCTCCATTTAAAAAATGGAGGGATTATTGTCTCTGTTCATCATGTGAATGATCAGATGGTTTACTCTATATTCACATACCGATCACCTGTAAACTGACTCACATCATATACCTAGTGAAACTCTGAAAATAATAACATTAAGAAGGCTAAAACAAAAGTATCCAAATGCTGTATATGGATATCAGCCTTAGCCCCTCATTACAGTGTTTTCAGGCTTGCCAAATCTTGCTGTGTGAAAATAATATATATTTAAAGTTGCTTAGAATCCATTGTTACAAGATACCACAACCGCAGCCCCTACCAGAAGATTCTTGTTTGAGGTCAACATTACTATTCTGTGCTTTGTTTTTTGATGCAGCATCATTGGTTCCTTTCTGATCCAGCTCTTTTTTCATCTTTGCTAACTGAACATGATGTACTTGGCTTATAGTTTGCTGGAAAGCTTCTTCTACATTAGTGGCATCAAGCGCTGATGCCTCTATAAATGACAGACTATTATCATCGGCAAACTTTTTTGCATCTTCTGTTAGAATTGCTCTCAAATGTTTCAAATCACATTTATTTCCAACCAGCATAACAACAATGGACGGATCTGCATGCTCTCTGACTTCCATCAGCCATCTTTCCACATCTTGGAATGTTTTCGGCTTTGTTAGATCATAAACAAGGACTGCACCAACAGCGCCACGGTAGTATGCACTTGTAATAGCACGGTATCTCTCTTGCCCAGCTGTATCCCAAACCTGACAATGAAAGTTAGTGGGGATGGGTAAAAATAATCAACAACCAAAACTGGTGAAAAAGTGTGATAATTGAGATGTAGATAAACATCCTGAAGGAGAAAAAAACCCTATTGTTATGACTGCCCCCTGATAGATTGTCATGTTTAAAATTAACTTAATTTGAATAAGAAAGCAATAAGAAAGCAAAACAAAAATGGTAGAATATTTTCTATAAGCAATAATTCTAATATAATTTACGCAAAAGAATATTAGCGATCTCATTCGTGACTGTTATAATCATGTGAATAAAAATTCAAATCAGAACGTTATATTTAGACAATGCCTATAATCGCTTTTTTTAGTTTAGACCACTTCAAAATATAAAAGATAGTTCAATATTTCATCAGTATGTAATGGCTATGTCAAATTTGTCATTCGAAGTTAATAGAACGCAAATATTTTCTTTGCTGTCATTTTTCTACGATTAAAACTGATAGAAAATATTTAAAGAGAAAATTCTCCAGCGACAATATCAATAGTACAATAACAAGACGATTTTCTCTGACAACACTTCTTTACGCTCGAAAGAATTTCAACATCAATTTTAGATAACACAATAACTTCTCGTATAAGAAACCTTAGAAATAATAGTAGTAGTTACAGCTGCATGCTTAGAAATAATTCACAACAATTCTATCGTTGCACTCACCTGGGCTTTGATAACTTTACCATCAACTTGAATACTTCTCGTCGCAAACTCCACACCTATAGTGGATTTGGACTCCAAGTCGAACTCATTTCTCGTAAACCGCGATAGCAGCGAAGACTTCCCGACCCCTGAATCACCAATAAGAACAATCTTATAGAGATAGTCATAGTGGTCGTATCTCCCTCCAGCCATTAACAATGAGAAGAAAGAACTATAGCGTAAAACTGTGGCAAAATGTAATAAATCCTTGACTAACAGCAGAGCAAATTTCTCTCTCTTGGCAAAGAACGCGAACCAGAGTAAGGGAATTTTTGTCACGTGACTAAGTTATTCGATACCGGAAGTGCCTTTACACATTGGAAAAATAATATAGAAGATTTTTTTAGGTTAAATAAAAGAAACCCAATGAAGAGTAATGCAATTGAAATTTTGTTAAATAAAAAAAGGAATAAATTTATTTTGTCAGTAAATAAGTTCAAGGAAGTTTTTTCAGTATGTTGATTCTTTTGCGTCAAACTTGGCGCGGTAACTCAGGTTAAGGCCTGGCTGCTTGGTTTGTGTACGAAATTTGCACGTTGTGATTTTTATTCCGTTCCTTTCGTACGTTTGTTTTCAAGTATTTATTTTAGTAACCAAATTCTCCAAGTCATAAACAAAAACAAGTAGGTCTGCGGAGTTCTTGGTAATGGGTATCAACGATGAAGTAGGGAAACAAACGTGCCATGTTGATGTTGACCAAGCTGACAGCACCAAGCATGTTCAAAAACATAGAAAGAGAACCAAGAAACTCATCTCGCAACTAAGAGATCAGGTACAGTGAGTCTAGATTGTATGAGTGTGCTATCAAAGGGGAGGTGCCAAAAATCAATTACTTGTGATCAGCATTATTTGTTCGTATTCTGGCTAGGGTATATCAAAAGATCTTAACTCAACATATTATTTGAAGAATGTCCAAACTCCCCTTCCACCCCGCTCTCTTGGCATTTGATCTTCAAAAAGCTACAAGCTATCACCACCTCTCCATCACCTCTTTGGCATGCATACAAGCAAGCTGCACTGTTCAACAATGCCTCACCATTATGACTGAAAATGCAGATTGTTCTTCTACTTTTGCTTGGCAAGACAAAAACTCCAAAGGGCTGTCAAAAATAATGCATTGTTTAATCTTTCAGATTGAATTTTACTTCAGTGACTCCAATTTACAAAAGGACAGATTTTTGAAGCAAGAGATTGTCAAGAACAAAGATGGATGTAAGATAATTATATAGTATAAATACAACAGTGATATCTATATCAGCAATAATAAAAAGCCTTGGAAGTAATGTTGATAAAAACAATGCAATGCAATTTAATATATGCATTACATTACAAGTCCAATAATCCAACTTTTGAGTGGACTTATGAGAGTAATATCTGTCCAATCAGACTCATTTATTGGCTCATGACAGAAGAAGAGGGTTAATCTACAGCAGGAGTGTGTATATTCTTTTCTCAAAGTCTGACGCTGCTCCAGATCAACCACCATCATAAGATGATTGACAGCTGAGCTTTCCATTAAAGGAAAAATATTGAATTCCCAAGTCTACCAAGATGGGAATTACATGGGAAATGGGTAAATTTGAACCCAATGTTGGGTTTGGTATCCCTTTCCCAATGATAATCCAAAATAAACCCATTGTGAGAGTCCAAAAAAGGAATGTTGTTTGTATTTTATTTTATTTGTAATCAGATGTACCTATAAAGACAATTGCAGATTTTAACAGAATGAAACAGATGACAGATGATATTGGATTAGTGATCAAAGCAATGAAAACATCAGCATTTCTGCAGGTATGTCTTTTTGACATTTCTCATAATTGGCACTTGTATTATAATTTTGAAACAATGGATATTTCAATAATTGATATGCAAGACTGCATAATAGTGTTTCAAAATATGCACTTGTTAGTTTTATCACCATGAAATGATATAGCAGTACAGACCAGTTTCAAGTTCTTCATTGCTCAGGAAAAGCCTCTATCATGGGTATTTGTATTGTTTTTGGATGCATTTCCACGGGATGTACCTCGTATAAAAGAATGTTTCATATACTATCGAGGCTTAGCCTGAGCACAATCAAGAACATGAAACTGGACTATTACCGACATTTCAGACATGTCTCACTTAATTAAAGACTAACATGATGCAAAATACCAGTTTGTGAAGATATTACATTGATCAAACTTGTCAACATTCAACTAAATTTGAAAAAAACTGATAAATTGAATTTATTTTTTAAGGTTAATGATGATGACACCTTGGTGAAAAGAACCTCTCCTTTGCCCGAATCAAAAAATGTTGATGCAGAGACAGTTTATGTGGTAAGTGACTTTGAATTATAAATGTTCTGTAGAATAGTTTTTAAAAATATGTGTAAATTGGACACTGTAAAGTGATAATGGTGATACTAAATTTTCAAACGGTAGTCCATTGTACGAATAATATTACATATTACTCAAAAAAGGACTTTCATTCAAAATGTCAGTATTGCCATTATCACTTTTATACTATGTCCAAATGCACAATTTGTATCTTTTACAACAACCCACTGCTTCTATAGAAACACTGATGCAGCACACACTAGTATTTTAGTAGTTTTCATCTCATTCTGTAGAATAGTTTTGCCACATGAGAAAGAAATTTTTGTTATACCTGAATGTACATGTCACATGTTAAGTAGAACAAACACTGTTCAGCACCCTCAGAACCCAACCATTTTTGCTATTAACCAACAGAATTATTAATTAGTTTTTAATCTGATATGTAAATGTTATTTTGTTCATATTTCAAACACAGGAAAACCTTGCACCACACACTGACCACGATTTGCTAAGAAAGATCTTTTCTCAATTTGGTAAAGTTACCTATGTCAGGTATTGTGACTTAAACCATTGGTATTGATGATGATAGCAGGCTAATAACAGCTAAGCTATGTGTAATGGTTTGTGGAAGCATTTGATTATTTTCTCCTGCCACTGATGGACTGAATTATTCTGGACATTAGGTTCTGTTGAAATTAAACTGCAAGTATTCACGAATCCAAACTTGTGTTGCTGTTGTTGAAATTCCTACTTGCAGTTGACTTATGATGACTTGTGATGAGTTTTTTAACACATCCAAAATGTTTGAACAAGATCACAGTTTTACGCCTGCCAGTTGCATGGGCTCACACTGTCACAGTTAAATCAGACATCAGACATTAAGAGCTACAGGTTCCATTGCAGCAATACAAAGTTGTACATGTTTTATTAGAAAAGATGTATAAAAATAGTTGCAAAGAAATGCAATATGATGCAGTGCTTTTTGTGTGATTTTCTGGACTTGCACATGCTCTCATTTTCCCAAGGTGTCTTGTTTATAGCTTGAAAATAAAGTTCATTTGCACATATCCATGTTATAACTTCCTTGAGACAAATTCCACATCATTATTCAACAGAAATTAATTTTCCAAATTTCAGCATCCCTCGGTTCAAGAATACACGAGATATAAAAGGATTTGCTTTCATTGAGTTTGAGACTGCTAATGATGCTTATAATGCAGTCAAAGTAAGTTAAAACATGATCCACATGTACTTATAACATAAGCATTGTATTATAATCAATATGACATATGCAGTCAGTGCAGGTTTCCTGGAAAGTGTAGGTTTTTAGGAAAATTTCCTGATATTTAATATCCAGTATCCAATATCCAAGATCAAGGTTTGCCCATCAGATTTTGTTGAGTAAAATGGAATTATGTTTAAAGTTCAATAGAGTTGTTTTTGCATGAGTGTGAAACGTTACAGCTGCTACAATACTGTCACAATGCAGCAGAAAATTAGAATGTTTTCTTAAAAACCATGATACAGTATGGTACTGTTTTCCACTCATACGAAAATGACTCTAATATATCCTTTGCACATGTACATGATAGCTTAATGGTAACATGACTTATATTATTCATTCAATAGAAACATTCACATACATGTCTAACCAGTTGACTAGGTAGGGTCATTTCGTTAGCTATTTGAAAAAACATTTAAACATTTTAGATTTAAAATTGAATGTGAAATTAGGTGTAATTTGGCCAAGATAATATTTTAATACAAAACTTATGCAAATCAGTATGAATTATGTACTGTCAGTATTTATAGATGCCTTTAAGGCAGTGATTGTTCTTAGTCTGTTCTAGATCATGCATTATAATTGAATTTGATAATATTGAAAACAGTGCTAGTAACACACAATTATAGAGTGCACACACTAAAAGTGTGCAACAGTTGTCACTATTTAGTGGTAAATCGCACTAATTACACAAAAGAAAACTTACAACAGAATTAGCATAAAATAGCACTCTTTAGTGATATTTATGTTGAACACTTTTAGTGTGTGTACTTTATCAGTTGACCATTTTTAATTTGGCAATTTTTTTACAAGGCATTCCAAAAAGAAACAGAAGAACAGAACAATGCCGATAATCAAGATGAAGAGCCAAAAAACAAAAGAAGAAAGAGATCACACAGTGAATCAGATGTAGAAAGCAATATTAAGACAGAACGAAAAAGAAGACGAACAACAAGCGAATCGTCTGCAGATTCTCAAGGAAGCTTAGATTCACCTAAGAAAAAACGTTTACTTTTACAAGGCTTTCAATCTAAAATAGAGGAAGAACAAAACGAACATTCTGAGACTGCAAGTGAAGGAAAAGGACAAAAACGTAAGAAAAATGATAAATCAGTTCACTGGAAGCAACAACAGGACAACTTGGAAGGTGAAACAAAAGCAACACAGTCAGTTCACTGGAAGCAACAACAGGACAACTTGGAAGGTGAAACAAAAGCAACACAGTCAGTGGAAAAAGAAAAAGAGGAAAGTCAAACAAAGAAACAAAAAAATACAGTTTCTGATTCAAACTCTGACAATGAAGACAAGGAAGACTCAGATAACAAGAAAACAAAGAAGAAGAAGAAGAAGAATAGAAAACGAAAGGTTAAAGTGGAAAAGAAGGAAACAAAATTGCCACATTTTAGAGTGATACCAAAGTGAGTAATTCCAAAAGCAGTTTGGACTTTTGATGTTGTTTGGTGTTTTGGGTTGGTGCCAACAGGCACTTTAGCTTATCTCACATAGCAACAGTAACTAGGGAAATAGAATGTTGCATGATGGGTAATTTAATTTTCTTGTTGCAGACTAGAGTGGATGCATCTTAAACAGGAGTACAAGAAGTTACAGCGAGAATCCATGCAAGAACTAAAGAAGCAACTACAGGTCAATTCTGGCAAACAGGGTGGAGATGATCCAAAACAAACCAGCAATCAGGCAACTCAACCAAACAAAACTATTGCAACGAAAAACAAGAATAAAGAAGAAGAATCTAGTGCAATCAAAGAGCTACCCTTTACTCCAGGTGTTGTCCTTTATTTCAAATGTACAGATGGAACAGACTTGCCTAAATCTGAAATTCGTGTAAGTAAAACGTCATATTTGAAGTAGCCTATAGTGTATAGAATGAGCTTCTTCTATAACTTTTTTTACACAAATCTCAAGCTGGGAAGACTACACTTGAATGGCAAATGCCAAATAAGCGTAACATTTCTCACCAAAGAATTAATCGAACCTACATGTGAAACTCGTGTCTGATGCTCTATCAGTGAGCTACATGAAAACGGTCTAAAATGAGTTGGACTTTAAGTAGTGAAACATAACTTCAGTTTTTTAGACGATGATATTGGTAAGAAATTATACAGGATGAGTGTGTCAGCAATAATGTTATCAAAGCCCAACCTTGGGAAATAAAGAATACCGGTAATGGAAATGAGAGATAATTTGGTGAATTTGAAAGCAGATAGTCCAAACACAAGAACACAAGCTGGTCTGCTTACATCTTGGTATGTTTGTTTTAGGCAAGGGTAACAACACATGCACCAGTGGCTTACATCGATGTTCAAGAAGGAACAGGAGAGGTTTGTTGATAGTGTTAATAGTAATTGACCCAATGGTAAACCTACTGGTAATCATCTCAAAGGTACCGTTTTCATTTGTTTTGCAAGATATTGAGCTTAACCTTTGAGAGAATGCTCACATCTAACATTGTCAAATGAATCCAAGTTTAGCATTATTTCAGAATGATATTCTAAAATAGTTCTATTAACAAGTTCACATGACTTAAATTTAAATAATGAAATTTTTTTCAACTGTTATCAGAATCTTATGAAAACTTGACATGAATTATTAACCCATTTATGTGTTTCCTTGAAGAAGGCTTGTAATATGTAAGTTAAATCATTGTCAGTCCAGAGTGGAACATGTTATTGCTTTTCCTCTTCAGGGCTATATTAGATTGCACACTGCAGATAATTGCACTACAGTTGTTGACAATATTGATGCATCATCTGGATTGAAACTAGATAAAATTACAGGTAAGAAGGTTCCTGTTTTTTATTGTAAAACATTTCCAGAGATATACTAATCTTTTCTTACATTACATTTCTTACATTATTATAAGTTACCTGCCAAGTCGTTATGCCTGATTTTGGTTTTGTTTGTATGCCACTTTATATATGTGTGTTTGTGTGATCTCCATTGATTTGTTTGTTGTCCATTCACAAGTTTGTTTGTGTTCCGCTACTGTATGTACATCTCATTGTCTTTAGGCTTGTTTATTTATGTATTTGTTGTATCTTGTGTATGGTCATGGTTTAATTTCTTCATTTAATTTGTTTTTTATTAGGAGAGAAAGAGAGTGAGTACTGGAGAAAGATCAACGCTGACAGACTAGAGAGGTTTCAGGCCAAGCGACAGAAGAAAAGAGGAACTGAGAAGGTAAAATATTACTAACTGATATCTGTGAATGTTATTATTATTAGTTGTGATCATCTGGATTATAGTGAAATCTTGATAAATACAATGTACTTCTGATGCAGTCTCTGTGCTGCAAAAAAACTGGTATCACTGTCTTTCCTTTACTCCAACATTTTTCTCATTGTTGTGATGAGCCTAAAAACTTAGGTATACGGCAGAGGTTGAGGTACTGCTAAAAATGATAATAGCCCTGGCATTTTCATGATGGATTATTTTACCATCAATACCAGAATACTTTGAGAATAATCTTTGTCTTTTAGATTTCCTTTCTCTTTTAAGAATATAGTAAAATAGTTGGGATTAATTATTTTACCAAAGAAAGATAATAAAACCTTCTGGAACTGGTAGTATATGATGCTCTGACGTTCCTTTAGTCTATTTTTGTGTTTACTTCAAGATCTTGTGAGGTATTACAGTGGTATCAAAATAATTTTGATTTGATTTTTATGTAATTTTTCTTTGTATTCTTAGATAGCAAAAAAAGTGGATGCCCTCCAAGTTAACCAGCAAGTCACACACATTAGATTTGATGAGGAATGATATAAAAAGTCAGTACTGTTGGCTACACAATACGTCTTGGTCCCATTCCCTGGCACCCTTGGCCCCTGGCTGAGATGAGGCTTGTATAACAGTATTGCAGTGATACACTTGGATGTAATAATAGAATATGACAAATAAAATATAGTTTTTCTATTGAGAAAGTGATTTGTTGTCATCTCAGTCATTTGTTGTGTTGATTTCCTGCAATTCTATAAATGCAAGAAAACATTGTTGGGAAGAGTGCTACTAGTCTAGACCTTCCCACAGTACAAGAGAATTCAGGGTCTACATTCAACATCCACCGTTTGCCTTCTGACAATGTTTATTGGAATAGTATTATACTTTTACTGTACTGGTTGATTAAACACGTTTATTGGAATAGTATTATACCTTTACTGTACTGGTTGATTAAACACGTTTATTGGAATAGTATTATACCTTTACTGTACTGGTTGATTAAACACGTTTATTGGAATAGTATTATACCTTTACTATACTGGTTGATTAAACATGTTTATTGGAATAGTATTATACCTTTACTGTACTGGTTTTAAAAATTTAAAATTTAAAAATAGAATGAAAAGATCCCCAAATGAGTGTAAAGCCCAATACGGGGGATAAGCTCTCTTATCTCTTACTCTCCTGCCAGTACGCATGAAATACTGGCGATTTTTTATAAAAGTATTTGAGAAAAAGATGTGAAATCCTTTCAGGAAGGGGTGCGCACCCCCTGTACACCCCCTGGATCTGCCACTGGTATTCGTCCTCAAATTGGTTCTGATGAATCTTTAAACTTTTTACTCTGACCATCAAGTTATTCTCAAATGCGTAATATGTATATTTAAAAAATGATAAATTTGACAGAATTATAGGGTAAGAGATCATAAGTAATCCATATTACAGGGTTTTTTCATGCTGTATTTTTCACTGAAGCTCGTGGCTTTTTCTTTCATATTTTTCTTGTGATTCTTTTTTCTGATCGTTCTTCTTTCACATTCTGTTAACTGGTCTCGTGGTCTGCTGATCCAGTTCTTTACTGCATTGCACCATGCGCATTTGTCACACAGTATGAATACTGGAGAAATAAATTAAAAGTGCTGTATTAGAGCACAACTACTAAAACGAAACGAAACGAAACATGATACCAGTAAATCGTGTAAGTTCTATTTTCTTGTCTAATTAGTGTTATTTACTACTAAATAGTGATAACTTTTGCACATATTTAGTGTTTGTACTTTGATGCTTGGCACTGTCTCAACATTATGCAATTTTCAGTTTTTGTCATTTGGCTCACGAGTCTGCAGTCTGTGTTATCGTTTCGTTCGATCGGTAACGATTTTGCATATTGTAACGCATGTTACGCTGGCGAGTCGTGTAATATGCTCCACGCCTCTTCGCATTTTTTCCACCATGTAGTAAAAGATAATTATAGTTTTCGCAATGCATGGCAACTGAGAACGCCTCTCGCACCTTTCTTCTCACAAGAAGAGAGACGTGGTGGCCTAGTGGTTAAGGCATCTGACTTCAGGTCCACTGACCCGGGTTCGATTCCCAGACCGGGCGATCACGTTGTGCCTCAAGGCAAGATAATTTTCTCTCATTGCCTCTCTCCACCCAAGTGTATAAATGGGTACCGGCATTTGTTGGGGGTAAATATAGGCTGAGTATATACATATCGTCCACTCCCTGGTAGACCAAAGCTGGTTTCCAGATGCTGAAGAATCTTTGGACGTTAAACATAGACATTTGAATTTTTTTAAAACTGTTTTTTTACAAGGGAGGCTGTTTGAAATCACGCCTTACCTCCACCAAAAAGCAGCACCAGTAAGCCCACCATCAGAATATACAGCGCAGCATAATTGCTTTTCTTATTATAAGTACATGTTTTCCACAATCTCTTTCCTTCATCGCACTGACTCTCGTCTTTATCATGATAGGGTTTGCACTTTGCGTTCGATGAACACCAATAACACTCTGCATCTAGTATGCATGTACTACAATCTCTGGCTGTGTTACATGTTGTACTCGAGTCTGCACGCAAGATTACCAAGAACCCTATCAAAAGGATGACAATGGAACCTGTTGTCCGAAAAGAACTCATTCTACATAGCGCGCGAAGTATCTTATTACGTCATAATTTGCGTCTATAGAACTCGCGCTGGCTGAAATCTGCGAGGGTCATGTCTGGTGATAAAATAGGTCTGCATAAGGTGCAGGTTAGGCAATGTCTCGAGCAAATATATGTACAAGACACTCGCGTAGATCATGGATGAAGTTATCCATTCCGTAGGATTTCTTTAGAATTTACCAGTTTGATAGGGATTTATTCGATGGATATATATAGCGCTATTCAGATTTCGTACAACCGGCCACTGTACAACCGCAACCAGACGATCGCTCTTTATCAAATACTGACGGTTGATATAGTGTAATGGCTCAGAATATGTATAACTTCTTTTATTTGCAATTATAATACATTAGTTTATGTACAAATTTATAAGTAGTTTCTC
The DNA here is from genome assembly GCA_918843875.1 of Diadumene lineata. Taxonomy (NCBI): domain Eukaryota; kingdom Metazoa; phylum Cnidaria; class Anthozoa; order Actiniaria; family Diadumenidae; genus Diadumene; species Diadumene lineata. The sequence continues at coordinate 34,831,998 of OU974069.1, forward strand.
ATACAAGTAACCAGGTTCCGGTTGTACGAAGCATTAGAGAGAAAGAAAGAAAGTTATTTTTGCGGTTTTTGGGTATTTTTCGTATTTGTTTTTTTGTGTAACTCGGTACTTTCTCACTACTCTTCATCGTCTGATTACTTCTTCCCAGTGACTGATTAATAGATTATTTCTAACTGATTTAAGTGAAGATATATACGTAGAAAGGATTGTAAACCTATTTTTTTCTTTCAAAAATGAAAAACTAACATTTCACGTCATAAATCTGGCGTTACGGATCTGCTTAACTGATTTTAAACACGCGCCATTGCTGCGCGTGCAAGTCATTCTATTCCGTTTTGCGGCGTCGCCGTTAGCGTTACCGTCGCGCTGCTTAAACTCTCTATTGATAGCGCTATCCACCGGATAAATCGCTATCCAGCGGATAAATTGTTAAATGGAGTGGATAAATTTATCCGTGCTTAGTGAAACCGGCCCCAAATTGTTTTAAAAGTGCTTTGATTTGTACGCAAAGAAGCATCATGAATCAGTTATCAGTCAATATACTGCACCTTCGGAAACCCAGGCGGAATACTCTGTCGCTCGAAACTCTTTCTAGCGACAGAGTATACCTATACCGCCTGGATTTCCGATGTGACTATTCAAGTAACAACTAGAGCACTGAACATTTTCATATTGCTTCGACGACATATTAATCAATGGATTGGAATACAAAACAAGAACTACACTGAAGGAAAAATACAAAGTATGCAGAAATGGACGAAGGATCGAATGCATATAGAAAGTATACGAAGAACGGAGGCCAACAAATACAGAAAGGTATGAGAATGAAAAACGACAAAGACGAGAAAAAAGCGGAATGATGAAAGAGGACAAGAAGAAAGGAATGATGAATGGAAGAAATAAAGTAGGCTAACCGGGAAAACATTAACGGAAAAATCGTATGTAGGAGCATGGCATGAGAAATGTAACGCACAGATAGAAAAAAGAAATAAAAAAGAAACGGATAAATTGTGAAAAGGAAGGAATGAAAAGAAAAACGAACGAAAGTTATTAAACAAGGAGGACATCCAGAATAAACACAGAATAGAAGACATCAAGAACATCCAGTTAACAGAAAACGTTTTTCTCTAGAAATTCAATTCTTCTTGTTCTTTCGATTCAAGATGTAGATAGTCCTGTGAGTCACCATCCCATAATTTCTTCCACCAAGACAGTCTATAATTACGTAATGTTTCATTGTGTGATTGTTGAGCTTTGGCGATGACTGGAGCGGACCTTGATTTGAACATCTCGCATACATCGGCATTGGCATCTGCTAAACTTGATGCACCTAAAAAAAAAACAATAATAAATGATGATGCTTTTTAGCGCTAATCTTAGTGCGTTAAAAAGTGTAGCAAGGAAATCAGAGTTACATCCATAAAGATTAGTAGTGGGTAATAAGTGTGAATAAATAATATATATTAATTTTTCGCTTGTGATAGTCGTCAGAAAACGATGACGATCATAACTGATGGTGGAGAATGAGTATGATGATGATCATGGCGTTAGAGATAATGATGACAATGGATATTAATGGTAAAAGGTGAAGTTGGTTATAATAATGGAAATGACAGCAAAGGATGCATAAGAATGATGCTGATGACGATGATGATGATACAGGAAATGCTTACCTAACAGCAAATCTGTATCCATTTTTAGTCGTGCTAGTAAAGCTTCTCTTTTTCGCTCATTTTTTCTTGACTTAACACGCATGACAAGGTGATTTGCCAGAAGAGTGTGTGCCTATGGTAAATAGTTCCACATTAAGCATTGACCGTTTCGTTTGCTGTTTTTAAATCGTAAATAAAAGGTAATTCCTAGACTGCTTACAGACGCAAATAAAATAAATACGAAGCATGAATAGCGCTATCCACCGGATAAATCGCTATCTAGCGGATACATTATAAAGAAATTCTATGGAGTGGATAACTTTATCCAGTGGATAACTTTATACAGGCTTCGTGCAACCGGCCCCAGAGCTGGGAATAGGAAAAAAAGTTGGCTCTAAGAATGCTACTAAGTGACTAAAGTGACTAAAACATGAGGCAACAGACTGTACCTTTTCATGAAGTTCTTTTAGCTCATCAGCAGACAGGTGTTTGGTCTAATAAAGAAAATGAGATAGCTTATTACTAAGATAAAATCTAACTTTTGGTCAAATTTTACTAGAAATAGATGTATAAACAATATTATTACAAATGCAAAATGTGCTAGCCTGGATCATGTTGTGGTCTTCTTGGGAAGCAGTTTATGCCAGAAAAATGTTCTATTTCCATCTTACCTCTTCACCGAGGGGTTGTGATAATCAGATAAATGATTTTCAATGCATAAATTTGAATGAAGATTTATTAGCTGTATAGGGATTTCTGTGTTAGATAGCTCTATTGATGCTTTGTCTATATGCAACAACTGGAATGGGTAAAAGTACAAATGGTGGTATTAACATGAGATAGGAGGAGCAAAAACCCCTGGATGACAGAAACAAGGCATCCCTAGAGACCCAGATTAAAGAATATGTCTCAAGAATAAAGCTACGACAGGAAGACTTTAGTTGCCTTGATGAAACCTTACGTTACCTACATATAAATAGACTCATTTTTGCATGATTATGAAGTGATTTGGTCAAGATACAACAGTCAATCAATTTTTTATGGGTTGCTATATAAGTTTGTTAATTATATGTGAAAGGCTTTTGTTTTACACTTGGCGTGATTCTCATAAACCTGTGAAACAAGGTATACTAATAATTACTACAAAATGAAAACAATTAAATCATAGTTCACTAGTAATAAGAGTGCTTTCACTAAATCCATGAAGTAAAATCTAATTAGTTACTAACTAATAGTCTCTATTTAGGGACTATTTAGGTGCTATCATTCAACCAGAACTGTCAAAGAAAAGGCAAATACAAAGGAAACAATAGCTTGTGACTTACTTGTCTAAATTAGTCACTAGATATGAACTAATAGCTTGTGACTTACTTGTCTAAATTAGTCACTAGATATGAACTAATAGGTTGTAACTATTTAGATTTTTTATTTAAGCACTCTACTGTGTAATTATTTAGTAATTATTTCACAGGTTTATGAGACCACTAGACCACTCTAGACTTACAGGGAATCTCTCTCTGTGATCAACAATCACATTTTGAAGTTCTACTCTTCGTGCATCAGTTAATCCCGGTGGCATGGGATAGGGCGTCAACTCTTCTTTATTTTTCCTGTATCTACGATACTAACAACAATCAGAAATATTTTAGAGAGTGAAAAGTGAAAATGTTCTCCATAAGTGAAATAATTATCATTCACAGCTGAGATCATGGGACCCGAGGCCCAGTTTTGCAGTTCATCTGAAAATGTACATGGTACAAAACATCTTTGGCTTTTTTGTATCATTAACAGCTTGTTCTACAGTGATATTTTATTCACCACCCTGTAAAAGCTGTATTTTGATTATGAACAAAGCTGTAACAACTTGAATTTTCTCTTGATATACAGAGTACTTGAACATAGGCTGGTATCAGCCCCCTTGCTTCTTTGTTTGTGGATGTCTATCACCAGTCTATTTACCTGTCTTTGAATGGTTGTAGCTGCTTTAGTTCTCCTATAATCATCTTTAACTGTCTTCAATTGTTGCCTTGTCTTCATCCCTCGAAATGCTGCCTGGATTCTACTAGCTGCTTGTTCTTGATTCTCTACCATAAATTTGTTCACTTCACGTGCAGGGACAGTCTCAAGCATCTTCAACTTTTTCTTCATTGAAGAACGGAATCCTTGAAGCTTCTTTTGTTCTGCTATTAACGACTGTTCTTCAATGTCCATTCGTTTTTCACGCTGTTCCTCTTTTTGTTGTCTCCTCTGACGGAATTGTCTTTGTAGTAAAGTAATTCCTCTGTTAGCTTTTTGGAGTTTCTTTCTAGTCCTAAATCCTCTATAGTATGCTTGAATGACAGTTGCTGATCTAGACAGTTTCTATGATAACATAAACAATAATAATATTAATTTAACTTTAGATATTTAGAATTATGAATTTTAAACTAAGAAAAGAATTGTGTTGTATTCAAAATAAATATTTTTGGGTGCTTTATATCCTAACTTAAAACTTATAACATCATTTTTTTGTGGATTTTCTGTAGACTTTTTTGTGGGTACTACCGGTGCACTGGCTGTCAAAGCCTGAAAGACCACAACAGCAACCCAATGCATGGCTCCATTTTTTCATCAGTTTGCTTGGTGAAAAGTCTTAATTGTGTTTTATCATAGTTAAGAAGTACTGGCTATCATGGAACTGTAACAAAGATCATCATTAGAACTGCCATTTCCATACCATTTGAGCAGCAACTGCAGCCGTCCCAGCTTCAAGAAGTGATACTAATCGTCTAACATCTCCATCAAATCCTCTGTTATTCCACTTGCTGAGGTATGCTTTTAAACCCCTGTAGGATCAAGAACCAACATATAATAAGGCAGGCTGTAAAGCACAGTTCAAATTATATAATGGCTATCTTTAATTATCAATCACTATTGCTAAACAAACTCTCCATGAAAATGGATGAATGATAAATACATAAATGGACTTACTTGTATCTTTTGGATAAAAGTATTGAAACAACTTTAGAGTTTCTGTCTGTAGCTGTTAGTATGAGACGGATGGATGCTCTGAAATGACATGTACACATATCAACCACGGTCAGATCCAGTATATTGAGAAAGAGGGGGGCCAGCCCATTAAATTAGCATTTTTTTAGCATTTTTGAATCTACGTCATTTTTTTTAATTAAAAATAATTAAAATCATTTTTTTTATTCAACAAAAGGGTGGTGCGGCCCTTTCTGTCTACCCCTAAATCCACCCCTGTCAACTAAACAAGATAGTCCAAGGTTGAAAATGGCATCACATGGGCATGAAATGGTATGGAAATGACATGAAATGAAAATCTCTAAATGAAAACATCCTTAAAAATTTTTTTTTGTCTGGTTCATATTTCTTTGATTGATATATTTTGGCAATTCTGTTCAGTTGGAACTAGACTGTACCAGAGACCAAAGACCATGCTTTTATAACCGTTTTTAAAGCTGCAAAATGAGAAAAGGGTTGTGCAATCAGGACTTTCCAATACTCAGCAAACCAGAACCTACACTCAGTTGCAAAATTGTTGGGACATTGACAGTTTTTCCCGTTTCCTTTCGAAACTTCTCCTTTTTTTATGTATACAACGTTTTCACCCGCCTCAAATCCCCCTCCCCCCGCATCAATGTTGCATTGGCATTGTTGTGACATGTTAATCGTCATGGAGACTACCAACATTGTGGAGGGGGGAGGGGTTAGAGTTTGAGAATAAATACTGAGCGGTTTACGTCTAAATTATGTGTAGTGTCCCAACTAATTTTGCAACTGAGTGTAGCCTCCTGTGCAGATGCTGTAGTCACTTCTGGTTAAGTGTCTACAGGCTGCGTTTGCTCAGGGGATTAATCAGAACCTTATTTCAATCGAATAAATCTTCAGATTGGCTAAGGTCCTGTCACACAATGTTTTTGAAAGTACAGAATTTAATGGTTGAGTAAAAATGGTGCAATTTTGCATTCAATCAATGATGCACATTTTGTATTGATTCAATTTAAATTCTTATTCAGCAACTGCACCTTCCAACTAAAGTTTCCTCAGACGCAGAGATTTTGAAGACAATTTCGTCTAAAATACTGTAAAGATTATCTTGTGACAGCTGATTAAGGACTTGCCTGTACAAAGAACAACATATCAACCAACACAATTTAAAATTAACTGCCTCAAACAACAACATCTATAAGGACAAAGACATACTAACATGTATATACACATGGACTGTCGTCATCTAGACAATGGCCAGCAGTCAACCATGAACATTAATCTAAATCCAGTTGAATACCAGACTGATGTTTTGTTTTGGTTTTGGAGCTTCCTGTTGTACCTTACCAAACACCTTCTATAACATATTCCGGTATTATAGATTGATAATATTCTGTTCACTAAATATGGCATGGAAGCAGTGTGTATCAACCAGTCTGAGGAGCACATAGCTTCCTGGTAGGTTTTGATCATTGTCATGCCAGGGTCTAAGAAAAACATTTATACAGGCAGTGTTAAGCAAGCAGTAGTGTTGGGATTACCACAGATAAAATATATGTGACCCTTTGTCCTGGATTGGTTTGTACATTATATGTTACCTGTTTGATTTCCACATTGTTTCAATCACTGTCATGAAAAATACTGAAACTTTTGAATCTTCAGACATCAGGATGTGCATGAAACGTTTAGATTGAATAACTGTAAAAAGCAAAACATACTGTCTTATTATGAAGGCTATTTGTTTTCAATAAGTGGTAAGAATAAAGAAATAAAACAATGCACGAAAGATTTCAAATTCTTAATGATACCCAAATGTTTACAACACCAAGTTTCAAGTCTAAACCCTGGTTTTCCCAAAGGTTTCCTAGCGACATTGGCATACCAAATTACAAACATATTAATCATAAACAGCTTATCATGGACAGGCTAGAATTAATTAAGAGCTAGAGACAAACACATGTAAGCTCTGAATTATGTTTGACTTGTTTGTATTTATGCTTATAATGCCCACACTGGGTTCATCCTGATCTGACAATAAGCATAAGCACAAGAAAACCCAAATTAGCTTGCTTTTCTTGGGCTGATTATCATGTTGATGTATAAGGATGAGATATGTGCATCTAGCCTGGTTAAACAAAGACCCAGGTGTCGTGGTTCAACCACAACAATAATTATTATTGATAAGACATAATGAAAATCATCTCACCATTAAGGCACACTGATGGATGGGAGGTATAAAGAATTTCTAGACCACAAATAACATCTTTGAATCCACTAAGAAAATACTGCTTGTCTTCTTCCTGTAAGAGCATAAATTACAATACTTGTGTAGCAAGTGTGAAAAAGTGTACAAGCAAGTGTGGCAAGTGTATTAAAATAAATCAATTCTGCTCAAGATTTCATCCTATGTAGTTATTGTTTGGTCCGTTTAAGTTTATTCCATGCAACCTATCATTTTAAAGAACATTGAATCACCTGGTCACACAAGTTACTTGAGTATTGATTTCAAAATTGCATAAACAGACTTTTACGCCACTTGCGAATCTTCGCAAGAATTACATGCACAATTAACAAGAGAACAAATCAGTTACAGTATCAACACTCTATTACAGGTCAAATTTGTTTTATTGAACAGATACTAAAATTATGGGAGGTTTTTCCTTTAATGCATACATTAAATTGCTCATAAATACCAAAGTGTTTTTTTGTTGTTGTTTATTTTTCATTTTTTAACAATATTGAATTACCTACCAAAGTGGCTTTTGCAAGATTGTCAAGCATCTTGGTAGAAATTGTTAGAATACTGTCCACTACACTTGGTAAAAAGCTCGCATTTTCAGGATCATCCAACAAATCTAATCCAACACAACACTGACAGAGCAAAACACTCAGATGTGATGCTGTACTCCATTGGCCACGGATTGATGTAAAATCTTGCTTTAAAACTAAAAACAACAAATTCAAATTCAGTGATACCAGCGTGGCAAGGATAGTTTTATTTTCACATTCTTGCTAATCAAATAAAATAGAATAAATATTTTATGCATCTCATCCACATAGTGGTTACTCTGGAGATGGACCCTCACAATCACTATATACCCCTACATTAATTATTTTACACACATTTGATACATGTTGATCTAGGGATCAAACCGAGGTCACAGTGGTGAAATGCCAGCACTCTCATTGCTGGGTCACCCATGCTACCCATAACCCCTAATCAGGGCCATGTGACCTCTTAAAGGAGGTTAACAGGTTTAAGGATCACCAGATTTGGCCATAAAAATACACAGATTCATGTATTCTATAAACAAAATCAATAATTGATTAAGCTAGAATTCTGGAAAGGCTAATTTGTGCATCGTTTTGAATAAGGTTTGCTGATTGACATTTGTTTTTAATTTTCTACCACTCTTTTAGTCTCCTTGTAGATTCTCTTTTTTAACTGAAATTGTTATTGCAGAACAGTGGATTGGTGCTTAAAATTGTGTGGATTTCCTTATACACCTACTCACATCTCTCTAGTTAATACATGTACATGACACCCATTGGTATTAATACCACAAACCTAAGTTAGATACTTGGATGATTTCATTTTTCCACAAATAGTTTCTTATAATGTTACTAGATTCACTGTTCTCTTGGCAACTCTCTAGAATATCTGCAGCAATAAACAGCAACAGTTTACCAAAAAATAGTATTACCAAACTAAAAAAAATACTAAACACTTATTGACTGATTGGAAGGCCTTACAGTTTCATGTATTAGCATTACTAGACTCAAAAATACTATGCACTTATTGACTGACTAGAAGGCCTTACAAAAAAAATATTTGGCTTGAGGTGATGTTGTACATATTAAGGACAGTGACTCAGGTCTGTAGAAATGACCAAAGGCCAAATATTTTCCTGTGTGTCAAGACCTAACTCAATCAATAAGTGAGTTATCACATAATGCAATGCAAAAAACCTAGAAAATTAGTAAAAGCAATGGAAAACACCAAAAATGTATGGGTATGTGCTCCTGTTGATGTCATCATTTTTATGTTTTCTAGGGCATCAATCTGGCCTGCGGCAAAGAATGAGGGCTCTGACATAATCCGATCCCTGAAGCCATGTATTATGGTTTCTGGTTGTAGTTTCTTATGCACATTTGTCCAGTAACGTCTTCAAAATGACAACTGAAGAGATATTAAAGTTTCATCTTCCAATAGATAAAAAAATTATAAACTCTATCAAAGCACTAAATATGTTCATAAACAACTGGAAAGAACTACAACCAAAAACATAGCTTCTAATATTGGATTATGCCAGAGCCCTTATACTTTGCCACAGGCCACAAGAAAACGCAGGCTATGGGTACGAGATTGCTAGGGCATGTGCGAGCAAGGCAGTACAGTCCTGTACAGTCCTGTTTGTTCTGTGTAGTGTCAGCTTTCCCTCTTTCTTCCCTACATACTTCCCACCTCCCTTTCCTCTCAACCCAAATCTTCCTTTTACAAGTGTGTCACACAGGCTAAAGCCCTACAGCTTTACTCACACCATCTTCTTCAAGACCAGTTATGAGTCATGTGATAAAGCCCAATATTAAGCTGGTTCAGATTTGACGCTGCATCATCTGCAATGCTCACAACAATTCACCACCACTAGACAATGGCAATCAAGTATGTTTCATAAGGAAAAAAAATTGCTGTAAAACCTAATGTGTATACGATTATTTAGTTGCATGATAAGCACTGTTCTACCATCTTCTAAAACTAAGCATCAAAACTGGAACAGTAAACTCCTGCTTGATATCATCAAAAATTCACATGACAACAACGACAACAACAACAACAATATTGAAACATGGCAATCAAGTGATTTTTCACCATAACAATCACTTCGCTGCAAGATATGTGTCTTTAAGAGATGAACTGAGAGAGATAAGCACATTTTCTACCTTTTAAACCAAGCAGCAAAACTGGAACGTTGTTGTCGTCCGTCTCTGCCACTTCGGCAGCAAGATGCAGTGCCTTGACTCTCACTTCATCAACATCTGTGTCACTATCCATCGATCACAGACCAACTCTCACACAAAACAAAACAGTTGATAACAGCAAAATGTCATATCAACTTTTGCGAAGCAAATTTAATAAAATAAAAATGTTTAGGTACCATATAGCTCCATATAAATTTTAACCCGCCATAATTGAGGTAGCGTAGCACCGCTGACCTTTTAAAACTTTGAACATGTGACTTCATTAATGTCGACCAATAGAAAATATCGTTATGTATATTTGAAAACGAATTGACCAATCAGATATCGTGTTAGAACACATGTAGAACAGAGTGAGAACTCGAAGAGCGGGAAACTTCTTGCATCGGCCATAATAAGAGAAACGAGCCATTTTAGAAGAAAAACCTCGTCAATTTTAGTATTTTAGGTGCATTTATCATGGGCAAAAAGAAAGAAAAGCAAGAAGATTCCAAGGAAGTGCAAGAAGTTGACGAAGACTTACAAGAGGAAGAAGAATATGAAGTGGAAAAAGTTGTTGACAAGAAATCAATTGGTGGAAAGGTGCACTACCTTCTAAAATGGAAGAACTATCCAGATAGCGAGAACACATGGGAAGCGGAAGAAGGCCTTCAATGTCCAGAACTTATAGAAGAATTCGAAAAAATCCTCAGAGAAAAGAAAAAAGCAAAAACCTTAAAACGTAAAGACAGTGCTTCAAGGTAAGCTCCGGTGAATGCGAAGTGTTGTAACATGATGCTCAAAGATTTTGTTTGTACAATTTGATTTTTTCTAAATATAATCTTCCTTTCGTCTGAGTCTTCAATGACTAATTTTCTTATTTAGCGTGTGTCTTTGATTGCTGAAAAGGGGCATCTTGAGCATTTGCCATTATTTTTATTGCGATTTAATTGTTGTGCATGTTCGAGTCATGCATGTATACGAAAGCTACACGTGTTTATAGATAACTTTGAGAAAAATGTCATGATTTAATTTTGATAACTGTTTTATTTCGTTTTGGTTAAGGTGTTACCTAACTGAAAAAGTGATCTATTTTAGATATTTTTTTTTCAAAATCGATTATCTTCTGTGTTGATATGACCTTCAGTATTTATAACATAACTATTTACAAAAACATTGAGAAATCTTCGGACTTTCGTAATTTCTTTTATATACAAATATTTTTAGAGTTTTGATACCAATTGATATAATAGTTTGATTTTATGGTTTCTTTATATTCAGCCATACTTTTTTGTCTATTCACTTGCCATCTTCCCACCCTTTATGACCATCAACTTGAAAACTGGCCAACCTAATCAGCCAACGAGAAATCAATGGTTGGAAATCCAATCATCAATCTATGAGTTTCGATATGTATTTATATCAGTTGATATCAATTGCCTTTTGCAATCGATCACTCAAAATCTCTTGGTCAATTGCCTTTCAATCACCATTACTCTGCTTGGCAGAGATTTCTCAAAAGAAACCTCTGCAAGGATGTGTTGTGCTCTGTCCAAAAGTATGACTCATACTGGTTATTAACCAGTTTCAAACTGGTATGCAAGTTAACTTATTTAGTACTTCACAACGCGTGTATACCAATCATTTTTGCCTGTCGAAAGTGACATCATGCTTGCTGGCGCCAGCACATGTCTGCTCGACAGAAAGATAAACATGACTTTACAGCTTTACTGAATTAATTGCCTGAGGAGAGTTATGAAGTAAAACAGAAACATTACAACTAACACTAACCTAATAGGTGAATATCAGCCAAAATGAATGTATCTTTGGATTATCATTTACTTTATCTTACTGAATGTGATTAAAGGAGCCATCCCAGCCATGATGATTTGTGGCCCTGTGGTCTATTATATGTTTAGAGTGGCAATTTATCGAGGTGACTGAAAATGGCTGCTAGAGAAATCAAATATATCAAATTCTCCACATTGTCTCGCACCATGTAAATGAACTCTCTAGAGTTCCTTATTGGTTATTGATTGATTTTTAAAGATATTTTGTAGATTTGTTTATTTTACTAATATGTAATCAATAACAGAGGCACACAAAGCATCATCGTTAAGACAGCTCCTTTGACCATTTTTATTTGTTCCTTTAGTGATAAAGAGGGAAAAGCAAAGAAAAGAAAAGTTAATGGGGAGTCTACAGGAGCAAATATGTTAATGAAGTCAGTAGAGGTACAAGATAAAAAGCAGGATCAAACTGACCCTATCAAGGAGGGTTGGGAAGCAGAAGCCATTCTTGGAGCCACAGAGGTTGATAGTCAAATACATTTTCTTGTTCAATGGTAAGTTCTTGTTGCCTTTCTTTTGGTTAGTTACAATAGAGGATGGACCTTGGTTTGTGCAACTCGTTTGAAACTTTGAAAGTAAGGAAAGTGAAGTCTTTCAAAATTTAATGCATTGAAAAAATATAAAACCAAGTTTGATTCCCTGATTTACAAAATGCTTCTAATAAAAAAAAAAATAAATAAAAAAAAAATACATTTTTGACTTGTGTAAAAAGGAAAACAAATCCTATTAAACCTCACTTGATAATAAGGTAAGCATGACCTTGAAATGTTGTAAACTGCCGTCTGTCTACTGCGTTTTTTAATAATACTTAATTTGTAAAACTTTAAAAGTCTCAATTCACATTTTGTCTTGTTTTTCAGGAAAGGAACAGACAGAGCAGATCTTATACCAGCTAAAATTGCAAACGTTAAATGGCCACAGATAGTCATTAAATTTTATGAAGAAAGAGTAACCTGGACAAGTACAGAGGGAAGTGGTGGTGAATTAAAGGCAAGTTGAGGAGATTAGTGTAAGAGCGACAGGACTTGTTATTTGTACAAGCACCACATGGAGATCTAAGGCGAAAGAGTTTTCTTTATCCTTATTTTAATCTAGTCTTTTAGATGTCTGAAATAAACAACGTAATGCTCAAAGTATGACTTGATAATGTTTTTACATACTGAGTTTTATGTATACGTGTAATGTTCAACCATTCAGCAATGAGCTGCCAATAATGTACATTGTAAACAGTCATTTTTGAGTGTCGCTCTGTAAGTGGTATCACACCATCATAATACAAAAAAAGGTTCAACTTTGTTTATTCCATTTTGTAATTTTATGTGTAAGGAATGGATCTTAATGCTAATGAACAGCACCTCTTTGACTCACTTTTGATGGTTTATTTTTCATTTTGCACTTTATTTCGTTTCTTAGTTTTTGTCCAAAAATGTTCATGTATTCATTTATTTGAATTGATATTTATAACTAGACAAAGATAATGACAAGTTTGTCTTTGATATTTTGTTTAAGTTATGTTTCATAGGATATGTGTTGCACAAATTGTCTGTTAAGTATATTATGGTGGACATTTTATCTAAGCATAAGAAATAATAGAGAGAAACTTACATTACAACAATTGCAGTATTAGTGTTGTGTTAAGCAAGATTAGTTTTTAACCACTGTTTAAATTGACTATTGTAATAATTGAAACACCATAAGATACAGAAAAAGTACTGTAAGCCTCGTTCACAATCGTGAGATTAGCATAAGCATAAGCACAAACATAAGAAATGAAATTCTTCCACACTTCCACTCATAAGTTAATGCAGAATGCAAATAGACCATTTTCAAATTCGTCATTGCTCAGGCTAAGCCTCAATTGTAAGTAAATCAACAAAACAATCAAGACAAAACCATTGGTATTTATATTGTTTTGGGATTGGTTCATTCCCATGGGATGTACCTCGTACAAAAGAATATATCACATACTATCAAGGCTTAGCCTGAGCAATGAAGAACACGAAACTGGACTATTTGATTCTATACAGTCACTCTTAACTCTGTAGAAAACCATAGAGCCATTTTCGTATGAGCTGTATTGTATGTAATGGTGATTTCCAAGATAACAATCTATCTGCCATAGCATGTTAATACTGTCACTCATGTAAAAACAACTCTTTTGTTTAGGGGTACAGTGACCCAGAAAGCTTCTCTTAAAAATAAAACAGACCTTGTTTTTATGTACATAGAAACCAGTCAACTTCAAAAGATCATGATGATTTTTAAACATTGTATTACTTGTAAATTGTATTTACTGTATATTACTTATGCTGCTCTGCAAACAGAATCCCTTTTCTCCTCACTGAAAAGTGAGAAAAATAGCTCTGCAGACTCCTGATAATTCTATCCAATGTTCTGGATGTAAATATGACAGGTTATTTATTGACAAAAATATGTGTAAAACCAGTTTTCTCATGGTCATCATGAATATTTCATCATAAATTTCCATTGATTTAACATTTGACCTACATTCTGCTACGTCAGCCTCACACATGCTCAACAGGATTATTATCCGGAGTCAGCAGAGCCATTCGCTTTTGAGTCGGGGAGAAAAGTGGTTCTTTCTGCAGAGTATATTTGTACAGTTTTCAAATCGCATGTCAAAGGTATTTGGGCTGTTCTCCCCCTAATGTGTTATCACTGTTCATCAGGGTAAATAGAAATCCTAGTGATACAAATCATTTTGAGAAAGCAATGTCAATGGGGTACCAGGGGGTGGAGTTTCAATTTACTCGTAAATGAATGACAGATGACCATGATTGTTGATACTTTGCTTTGTTTTTATTAGTATGATATTATTGATATTATTACCTAGTTGTTTACCAAGCAGATATATGTTCATTACTGTGATTACCACTCAGATACCTTTGTTGATCTTTGAGAACACATAGTTATATTAATAAACTGTATTGTGTATTACTGAATGCCAAGTTTCATTTGCTTTTCAATAGTCGATACTAAGCCCCAGGAAAGTGGTTTCAATTGCTACTTTGACTTGCATTTTGATTTTATCCAACAACTCATTTCCATGTCCAATTCAATAGATTCTTACACCTTTTGGATGCCGCAAGGAGGTGGCAAACACTTTTAATGTTGCACTGAATAAGATCAAAATGTGTGTCGAGGTAAAAATCTAAATCCTTGTCCAGGGCTTTAGAGGAGATGAGAAATGAGAAGAAATTTCGAGACAGCCAGACTAATTTTGAGACCTTAATAAGCCAGGTGACGCTTTTCCTCTGTCTCTAAACCATAATAGTTGGAGTTCTTTTGATGTTTGATTATGAGGGGGGGGGGGGGTATGGTAGCAGTTGACACCTTAATGAACCAGATACAGTGCTTGCAAACTGTAATTCCTAATTTTATTATATCTTACCCTTTCATCTATTGTCCTGCTCTGATGTGAGGTTTGGGCATGGAAGTTTCAGCGGCTAGGCTATTCACCGCATTAACCCTATTACCTAGCCTGAGTATCCTGCCTTCTGGGGGAGGGGGTCTGGGAAAGAGCGAGCCTGATACTCGGGCTACCTATGACCTGACTGGGTCTAGTGCTCGCGCGCTCGCGTTTTTTTCCCTCCAGTTCACACGCAAAAAAAAGAGTTGGAAGAATTGTTTGTGAAATAGAAAAAGGGATGGGTTGTTAGCGTAGAAAATGTTGTTCGTCACGTAATGCTACCGAACAGATTTGTAAAAAAGAACTCGCAGTGTGATGAATCTCCACTGAATCTACAATACAATAGTTTTTTATTTAGTTTTGTGAAAAATGCAACAAAATATTGATTTAGTCTGATATTCTTCTTATAAGTTTTCCGGTGGACTGGACTTTCTTTTTCAGAGCACGGAATTCTTCAGCCGTGTATTGTTTCTTGCCCTGGAAAGCAAACTACATTTTAGCTTGAGCATCACATTAATTACGCATTTTTACCAATGATGCAAGAAAAGTCACCATTCGAGACAACGAACAAAAGAAATTGTGTTGAAGTCGAAATCAGGAAACTCAAATTCGCTCCAGACCCGTATGCATATGGATCCAAGTGATGCACTTTGTTTCGCACAGTTTTTAAAAGTACTTTAAAATCCCCTATATAAAAACCACCCTTTGAGTAGTGTACTAACGGATAATACCCAATATGTAGTATAAATGTATGTATGTATGCTTTTAAAACAATTTTTTTTGCGTAGTGGTTCTTAATTCACTGGTTCTTATATGCGGATTTTTACCGTAGATAAAAAAGAGTATGTATACACTCGCACAATCATGTTGAAGTTCAAACCTTTTTCTCCCTTCGCCTGTCAATTTGGTTGTCCTGAGACTCACTGAAACAAAGACACAGGAAGTCAGTTGTCAATTCAGAATAGATATACTCAATTAGATTGCTAAAATTAAGATTTCATTTCCTCATATTCTGGTAGAGACAAGCCTTCGCACGCGTAATGTTTTTCTCGACAATGATATGGCAATTCTAATAGCCCTGAAGTGTGATGACGTTTCACCCCCGTCTCTATACCATAACAGTTTTTAAAATCCTTTCATATTCAAATTTTATATTCCCTCGAGAATACAAGAACAATAGTCATAATTAGAGAACAAAAGCAATGTGAAAAGGATTCTGGTCTAGACACGGGGGTAAAACGTCATCATGCTTAATCTTAATAATAATAGTTTATTAACATATCGGTGGCAAACCCAAGGGTTTGAAAAATTGATATTTACATTTAAGATAAAAATAATTAATGTCTATATACAGTCGCATATTGAAAACTTAGATTACAATTAACTGATCATGCTGTCCCATTTATTCACACAAGATGGAATGAAGCTTTTCTTCAACCGTTCAGTTCTGCATTTAAACTTGCTAAATGTGCGTGGATTACGAAGGGAGTACCTGTGTTCTTTAGGTTCGGGTAAAAGATCCTTCAGCTTGTTATTGTTTTGATTAAAAATATTTCTGTACACTTCAGGCTTAAGGCTTATTGCCGGTACACACGCCAGCACTGCGAGTAGAGACCGTTTTCTACCTTCTCATTCACTGCCTATATGTTTCCGGGCAAAGTAGGAATAAAAAAACAAACTTTTTCATATTTTGTTACTCTCGAATAAAAGAAGTATCATAAATAGACATCCATGGAAAGTTTCGCTGTTTTAGATGAAAAAATGTAAAAAACCCTTGTTTTGGTGTTTTTTTTTTTTTAATTTTTCTCAAACTTTCACAAGTTGGTGGATGTCTATCCTTTGATTAGTTTATTTTTCTTATACATCGGCAATTTTAAACATTGTGATCATTGTTGAGTTGGCGGCCATTATGACAAAGGTCTGCTCGCGGACCAACTCGATTCATAGACTACAACCAAATGCATGCAAGAGAGAATGGTTTCGCTATAATTTTGCCCCCGAAAATAAAACTGATTCAGAAACTAAATGAGGGAGCTTCCCTCGCATTACGGGAGGTCATTCTTGTAATAAACGACGTCGTCGCCTGTCCGTCTCTTTTAGACGTATCAATAAACGTCGACAGAGAGAATGACGATAATGCAGGTTGCACACGTTCTCTTACTAATGTAATCTTTTTAGCCTTTGCTTCGAAAATTGAACAGCAATGACAGCCGCATGCTGGTTGGGAATTCCGATGTTCTCAGTCTGATGTAAATTTTAAATAGCTACACCAAGTTTCAAAATTGTTGGTACATTTAAGTCGTTCTCGACCATTTCTTTTATTTTTCTCTACGATAATGCAGTCAACCTTCCCCTCCTTATAAACAATTTTGTTATGGGAAGGGGGGAAGTTCCTGAAATTTCCACAAAAATTTGGTTTAAAACAACGCAATTGTATGGCGTCCGGCAAAACGTCCTGTACCTTTGCTTCCCCTCTGCTGACGTGTTTGATGTCGACTTGACTATTGCATTCTTATCATACGCTCCAGTCATAGGTGCCTGTAGTCTTTTGAAAATATCATTCCCTTTGTTAGGTGGTTTCTTCACTGCCATAAAACCAACCAGTGCTTTCGCAACAGATTGTGGTCGAACAGCTTTGCCACGTGCAACTGTTGCATCGTTTTCTTGTCGGTCAGCTTTCTCAAGTAAAAGACTATAGTAAGGCATATAATGGAGTCTTTCCAAGCGGTGCTTCAATCTAGTAATAGCAACAAATTTGATCTTTTCTAATGTTTCAGGATTGCGTTTTGCTATCAATCGATGGAAATTAGGTTTGTCCAGTTCATAGCATTCCAGAGATTCTAAACACTCGACGCTTGTTGTGTAAGTAGGCCGATCCAGGACCATTTCCAGATCACCGATGATATCATTTTGACCTATTACTGCTATAGGAATTTTTTGAGCACGTTGTCTGTTCTCTTCAGCCACAAAGCCAAACAATTGACGTTTACGTCTCTTTTTAATCACTGAAAGAGTTTTATATGTGTCGCTCGTATCTTCCTGAAAATGGATAAATTTTGGAGAAAATTCAGACTAACAGCTAGGTATGAATGGCCGGGGGATGGCATGGGGACTCCGCGGATCATGAACGATCGGGGATGCTCGTCGGAACTCATGACTTTGGTACCTTTTAGAGATGAAGCCACGTTCTTTTGAAAAACGTCCGGTTATCTTTTAAGTTTTTTTAAAAAACATTGTCAAAAAAAAAAAAAAAAAAAAAAAAAGAAACTAAAAGACTCAGGACGTTTTTCAAAAGAACGTGGCTTCACAAATTTTTTATCTCTAAAAGGTACCAAAATCGTGAGTTTCGGTGTATGATTAGATGGGTTCAACTAAAAGATACCAAAAAGTGAGGATTTGACAAATTTCATATTTCAAACCAAGAGACCAATTCAAGTCACCGACTTTTACCCTTCAAAGATACGACGGGCACCACCCTCCCCCCGCAGAAAGAATGACATTTGCCGAAACTGTATCCGGACCTCTGAAAAACTCTTTTTTGCTGGGATGTACAGATTGAACTACACCAAGCCACACTATCGCGGACAAAAAAAAAAACTACAGAAACTTTTTTGTGGCTGTTTCTTTAATTTAATCTAGCACACCATCCTCCCACTCGTGGACCCCCTAGGCAATGTTGACGTCGATTTGCAGCACGGCATTCACACCATAGTTTTAGGGAAGTATAAAAAGTATACAGTAACCTGGAGGAAATAATTGAACATGCTTGAGGAAACAAACATTCATCTGCGGTAAGACGTACCTGAGATTCGTCGTCCTCTGGGCAAGTACTTTTCATCGACTTCTTTTTAGGCTTCAAACACATGTACTGCTTCGCTGCTATCCGAGGCTCTACCAACACTTGACCCATTCCTTTGGCAATAAAGAAAACCCCTTGACACGGTGTGTTCTGTTTCACGACAATATTGCCGAATTTAAACTTGTGAGATCTTAGATTCTCAGCGAGGAGCATTTTATATGAACCAGGCAATGATGTGAACAAAGGACAACTGTCCACAAACGCGATTTTACTTTTCAATTCGATTGTATGTCCTATTAACGAACGTTGGTAAAGGGACTCATCAATGCTAACTAAAAGGATAGCCTCATCTGATATTATCGTAGCATTGCGCTCTTTTTTATCGTGTGTCATCACCGATTCCCCAAAGTGTTTTCCTGCTTTCAAAGTATTCAGTTCAGTGCCAAATAGAACGATTCTTTCTTGTAAACTTCTAACAGTTGATTCTTGAGATATTTCCCCTTCGCCTTCTTTCTTCGCATACACGGAGACACTGCCTTTAAGTATCAGATACATGCTGGAATAAAACAAGTACAAAGTTTTGTTTATTATATTTATTAAACGTCACTCGCAGACAACACACGTTTGGTTATTCGGCATGTCGAGCTCATAAATGGTCGAATGTGCGCAGCCAAACTAGACAAAGCCGCGAACCTTCAGCACATCGAGACACATGCACTCATGCAGGATCAATCAGTTCAACAGTAAATATAATCAGCACACCACAGGGTCTGTTTGTTGCTATGCTGATACCTACCAAGGTCGTCCTCAGGACAGTTCAAATAGAATATTTTCGAAAGCCCGTCATTACACAACATAACCTGTAAGCGACTGGGTCTGTTTGCTTTTCTGTGTTTATATTGTAATCCAGGACCGCCACTCAAACCTCGACAATTTGAAAAAAAACAGGAACAAGGATAAACCGAATAAATTCATTGTATCCAAAGTCGTTTTCGTCGCACTGTACTGTCGTATTGTAGTGGTATCGTAATCGTACCGTTTTCCCGTCATGCGATAACGACTCTATTTGAATTACATTAAGCAAATGAATACTTGGTCTTACCAGTTTCCCTTCTCTCCTTGTCGTAAAATAACGCTATCTCTTCGATAACGGAGAGGTTTAATGTGTCTAATCACGTCGATCATTGCATCGGCTAGAAAAATACAAAAACGTAACCTTGTAACAAACTAAATATGAGGTTTCAAAACACTGATCATGATATTTTTCTGACTCAAAGACTGATGCCTAGATGCTCCATCTAGTTCTTGGCATACTGCAAGTATTGGTGTAATAGCACCACCTAATTAACACCAAAAAGCACATGCAATTAAAACACTATTCAGTGATTTGTTACAATAACTATTGATGTAAACTGCAATTGCAGTCAAATTCCTATTTGTATGCTTGTTTCGAGACATGCAATACTTGATGTTTGTTCATTTTTTGACTTCAATCTTTTTTTGGGGTGGAGCTTTCTTATTGTCAAGAAATTCCACTTTTGAAATTGATTCATGCTCCAGAAAAAAATCGGAAACAGCGGGTCGCGCTCCAAAGAAATTTGGCTATAAGGCCTAAATGATTGCGTCGATGCTTTGGTTGGAGGCTGATTCAAGGGTAATTCTCGTGTCCAGCTTTGATCGATGCTTCTGTTCATTGGGCCTGCTGCCTCATATGCTGTTTTGTGTTTATTTACAAAATAAAGCTATCAACGTTTAAAAAAAAATATTCGCGCAGGCTGAGTATTTTGCCTCGCAATTCAATGGTTCTAAATGTACAAATGAGATGTCATTTACAGGTCTTAGGACATTTTGCATTACTCACCATCTTCCAAGGTTCTAAAAATTGGGCAGTGATTTCTAAACCAAACCATAATGGTTTCGATCGTTTTCAGATCGCGTTCTTCGGGTCGTTTGTTGAGAAATGCATCTAGATTTTCCCAAAATTGTTTTTGGATCACGTCCGTCATTATAGCGTTTTCTAGTTTCTTCAGTCGTGAGTCGAAATGTTCAGTCACAATGGCCCGCGCTTTGATTGTGACGTTATAATTGCGCGCGAAGCGGAAACACGCAAGTACGATTATCGCGCTTTAAAATCAAATAAAATTTCTCGTGCGATTAACATAAAAGAGCCAAAATATGGTCATTCTTGAACTTTTTGTTAAAAAATAATATCATAGCATTGCATACGGGCCTCAAAAGCAACTAGTGTCCATTCCCGCGCGTCCAAAACATTGAAATCATCTTATTTTCTGCGCGTTTTTTGCTTATATATAGCTCCAAAATTAGCACGGTGACACACAATTATTTTTCAATTTTTATATTTGGCATAAACCCA
Source organism: Diadumene lineata (assembly GCA_918843875.1). NCBI lineage: Eukaryota > Metazoa > Cnidaria > Anthozoa > Actiniaria > Diadumenidae > Diadumene > Diadumene lineata. Next base: position 34,853,053 of record OU974069.1, read on the forward strand.
GCTTTAAAATTTGGAAATTAAAAATATATGGTCTTCGAGACTAAAACATGGTAATTTTGACTTTTTTTTGTGGTGAAGTGTACAAAAAATTAATGAAGCTCTTCATTTAAATCTCCGTAAAATATTACAGTCGATGTCTTTTCCAACGAGTAAATTCATAAGAACTATAGCGAAGGGAGCATTTTGTCAGACTCTTATAGCAGATTTGTGAAAAACTTTCAAATTTGTTCGCAAGAATATTATGTTCAACAAATTTGATGTTACGTCTTTTCGTTGAAATGGAACAAAAATGGGTCTATTACCACCCCCCACAGTTCCAAAACAAGCAAATTTATGTTTTTTATGTGTGTCATTCCTTATTTAGAAAACGTTTTAGAAAATTCTGTCGGCGGGAAGTGTGGATCCCGAACTACCTTAATTAGTCATTTTTACTGCTACTGACATTCGCAAGTGGATACATACGAAGACGTAGAGACTCCTCCGCGCGTGTGAAGACTGGCGAATGAAAACGGAAGTGGAGAAGAGCCAACCAAAACAAAACCATCCGTTATTTTTTTTCACCTATTTCGATTCCGCTTACTTCACTTCGGCCTTTACAACCCTACATTTTTTAAAAACATTTCAAAATGTCGAAACAAAGCTTTTTAAGTTCATATCTTATCAGATTTTGTATCAAATTCCAACGATAGACCGCGCTCGCTGTAATTCGTCGTCTGGGAGGATCGTTTTGCACTTCGCGACGACAAAATGTTATTTGTTTAGTTTATTAGATTTTCCTTTCTTTAAAGGAAGGCAGGGACACCACAACAGTTTTCACCAATTAGATATTTATCCAAGAAGACATGGAATTCTAACCATTGGAAAATGTGATTACAAAGGCAGCAATTTCTCCTCGATTATTTTAAGACCCTGGAGAACTGTATTGAATTGCAGTTATGCTAAGCCCCCTTCTTCCCCATGCAAAAGGGTTGCTAAAGCATCGCTACAGCCTCAGCTTTGGCGCGTTAAAATCCCGGCTTTCTTAGGAGGGGGAGGGTAGGGTGAAGAACTTGAGATAACAGTACACAAAATACTTTAAAACTTCAGCAGATTTATTGTAACAGCCAACGAGATTCACAAAAGAGGTTATTCACTACCAACTGCAAAGCATTATGGAACTCTTGTAGCTTCATCACAAATCATGCCCATTGTATTTGAAACATTATGCCTTCCATTACATAAGTAAGCACAAAGATGATTGTACTTCAATTTTAGGTTCTAAACACTTTGAATGTACATTATAATGCTTGATTGTTCATATGGATTCAAATAGGCGCCTGGGTATCTTTATAGAAGATATTACATCATTCCTCCCATTCCTCCCATACCTCCCATTCCTCCCATACCACCCATTCCTCCCATGCCAGCCATTGGGTCTTTGTCGTCTTTTGGTGCTTCAACGATGACAGTTTCTGCTGTTGTTAGTAATGAAGCAACACCAGCAGCATCTGTGATTGCTGTGCGTACGACCTTGGTGGGATCAATAATACCAGCTTGGATCATGTCAACATATTCATTGTTGCTTGCATCGTAACCCATGTTACCTTCTAGAGTGATTACCTGTAAGAAAAACAGTGTCGTTAACTAAGCAGAGTGGAATCAATGAAAAAAGGTCAGATTACAGCAATACATTGAAAAGACAAAACAATGTCACTACAGAATTCTCTCATTTAATAATCATAATTATAATATTTAATACTTGTATTTATTAGCGCATGTTAACATTTAAAATATGATCAATGCACTTATTTACGTTTGTCTATAATTATCTTGTCTAATCAAGGATAATTTTTTCCAGATTAGGTGCATTTTTTCACATTGTCTAAAGTTACTGAAATTGCTCAAACAAACCATGGAAAGACAAACACAAATGTACATAAAAAGGATGAATAAGTACAACCACAATTTATAGTGCCAAAGCAAAGAAGTTGATGCAACTCACCTTTTCAACAACAAGTGCAGCTTCAACCCCAGCATTTTCGGCAATTGTATTCAATGGTTTACGTAGTGCTTTGCACACTATTTCAATTCCAAGCTGTTGATCAGGATTTTTCCCTTTGAGACTTTCTAGTCCTTTGATAGATCTTAGTAAAGCAACTCCACCACCAGGTACAATACCCTCCTCTACAGCAGCTCGTGTGGCATTGAGTGCATCATTAACTCTGTCTTTCTTTTCATTTACTTCAACTTCACTGGATCCACCAATCTGTCAAAATAAAGACAAAATCAAAAATGATTATTCTTTGAACAAAATTACATTTTGTCAAAAATTAAAACATCTTGTGTAACTGAAATAGCAAATTTCTAATATTATTAAGTATGTTTTTCCTTTTCCATTCATCAATAATGACAATATTCAGATTGCAAAATTTTTGTCACATTTAAGAGCATTCAGATGGCATTCAGATGATTACTTCTAGAAAGTCTGGCTTCAACCCAAGCGAAAAATCCAAAAAAGGGTGCACATATCAACTGATGCCTCAATACTTTATTAAACAAATGTGTGGTGTGACATAGGAGTCATGCGGTAATTAGTCAAATAGATTGATAAAATGTCAGGGCAGCTTCAGCTCTAACATAGTAAAAACGTTACCTTAAGGATGGCCACACCATCTGACAGTTTAGCGAGTCTTTCATTCAATTTTTCTTTTTCATATTCTGAGTTTGTGTTTTCTAGTTCTTCTTTGATTTGCTCACATCGCTTCTCCAAATCCTCTGGGTTTCCTTTTCCTTTTAGGAAAAGAGTATCATCCTTTGTGATAGAAACCTCTCCTACTTCACCAAAATCTTGGATTTGAATGTCTTCTAATTTAGTTTCCAAAGCATCATCACCAAACACCTGGAAACAAACAATTCAAATATGATATCCAACTTACTATTTATGTTTTGTCATATCAGAGCTCAGACCCTGCCAAATTCATAAATGTTTCAATGTTTTCATTGGTTGTTTTCAAACACACACCAATAGACTATTGAGTCTGTTGAGCCAATCACCAATGAGTTTCAAGAGGATTCATGATAACCCATGATATGTGGTCTTTTTGTGACTTTCAATCACCTTTCTGGGGCTGAGCTTGGTTGATTAAAATATGCTCAACTCCTTTCAATAAATAGACTGAAAATAAATTTGCCTCTAACAATGCTTACCATTCCACCGGTGGCAATTGCCATATCCTGTAGCATGTTTTTCCTGTTGTCACCAAATCCTGGAGCTTTCACAGCAGCCACTTGAAGACCAACCTTAAGTCTAGCAAGAGAAAACGAAATTCATCAATAGGATTTTCAGTAACTTGGTGAAAATCCTGTGCTGCTAGTGTTTGCATAAGAGCAGGATATGAAATATGATCTTCTGGTGTCCTAGTAAAAGCAACCATGACATACCTGTTCAATACAAGGGTAGTTAAGGCTTCACCATCAACATCTTCAGCAAGAATAACAAGAGGTTTTCTATGCGAGTTGGCTAATTCTAAAGCTGGCACTATTTGCTGGATTGAGGAAATTTTCTTTTGGCAGAGTAGAAGAAGACAGTCTTGGTATTCAACTTTTTGTCCTACAACAAATAGATTATAGCTGCTTGAATACAAAGCTGATGAAATACTATCATGTTAATATAACCTATTTCTGTTTGGGGAATGTCATGGGCCTTGAAACTTGATTTGTATATTTCATTTTTTCAGAGTTGATGCTTCTGCAATTACGTGAATCAATCATTTACAGGACACGAAAGCTCACACAGATCTTCTCCAAGAGCACAATCGCCTTATTTCAACATTTCAACCATTCCTGATTACAAATATCTTAAACAACATTACTTGGCATTTGTACAAGTACAGTGTTGCTTGGAGAATAACATAATTATTATATTAAGGAGCATTGTCTTGTGCATATGCATTCGTAGCAAAAACTTTATTTGCAGTTTTGTTATTTTACCTTTTGAAGTGTTGATAAAGTATGGTGAGATATATCCTCTGTCAAATCGCATTCCTTCAATAACTTCCATTTCATCGTGGAGGGTTTTACCATCCTACAGATCAAGAGGAACCATTAATGAAGAACTCTTCTTCAACTGGATGAACATATTCCACATACCTTTACAGTGATTACACCATTGCGACCAACTCTTTTCATAGCTGATGATATGAGTTCTCCGATATTGCTGTCTCCATTTGCAGAGATGGTAGCAACCTTCAAAGACACAAAACCATTAATTTGACCAAAATATCAGTCACTCCTATTGTTTTATTTTGATGACATTGATACTGCATTTTTGAATTTTGCCATTGGTATCATGCTGTTTACTTTGCAGACTTCTGTATCATGTTAATTTATCTACACCATCAGCTTTACCTGAGCAATTTCCTCTGGTGTTGTTACTGGCTTGGACATAGCCTTGAGTGATTCAACAACATTGTCAACAGCTACCATAACACCTGAAAAAATCACATATAACAATCAATTACAATAATAACGTTAGAGAAATTAAATTGAAACAAAGCACACTTTGCTACTGCTATCTCTCATCTTCTCCATGCATCCTTGATGGTACTATTTCTACTTGATAACAGACTCTTGGATGAAAAAATGACAATTTGAAAGTAAGGCAGCTTGCCTAAGATATACAACACCAATGTTATTTAACTTAGAATTCGTTCTAATTACTTCGGCTCAACTTTTTGTATGGTTGACCAGTTAACTTACCTCTTCTGACTTCTTGAGGGTTTGCACCCTTAGCAACCTTACCGAAACCTTCCGTGGCAATAGACCTGGCCAGGACAGTTGCTGTAGTTGTACCATCACCAGCTTCCTCATTTGTGTTATTTGCAACATCTTGGACCAAACGAGCACCAACATTTTGGAATTTATCCTTGAGTTCTACAGCTTTTGCTACTGTAACACCATCTTTTGTGATTTTTGGTCCACCAAAGCTTTGCTCAATAATGACATTTCTTCCCTAAAATAATGTTAAATTAAATTGGTATAGTCATTGTAATATGATTGGAAACTTCAACCCTGTTCATTTTTTCTATTAAATTGACCAAGCTTTCAGCCGACTCAGCCATCATTGGCCATGGGGTTATAGTTTTTACTCCAAACTACACAATGGCATGTACCTGGTTTCAAAACTGAGAATGAGTAGACTCAACCAACAATAACCACTTCAAAAAATAATCTGAACTTGAATAATACCTTAGGGCCTAGGGTAACTGCTACAGCATCAGCTAAAACCTCAACACCTTGCAACATTGAAGCTCTTGCATCAGATCCAAACTTCAGTTCTTTTGGTGACTGCCATTGATGGCTTGTACTGAAACTGGCGGAAATGCGAGGAGCTAGAGCTCTGCTTGCGAGGATTTGACGAACTGGGCGGATAACACTTGGTAGACGATACATTGCGATCTAGTGAAAATTTGAGAGAAAGTACAACGACATGCTTTATTTATTTATTTTTTTTAAATTAATTACTGAAACAAATGTGCTCAAGGTTCCACATGTGCACATATTATTGGGGGGCAGATGGTTCAGGGGGATGTCATTTGGTGCGAAAATGACACAGGGATCCCAACCAGTAATGAGTTCAGGTCTTTTTATAAAAAAGGTTTTCGATTTTTACAGAAATTGATTAACAGAAACTTTTGTATATTTTATATTATTTTGATTTTTTCAATATTTCGCTAGATTTTGATAGAAGGAAAACGAAGGAAAGGGGGTGTCTGGTGCTCACCCCCAAAATCCCCGTATTAAAACCATAGGTGGAAACAACAATCATTCATTCTTTTGAATTCAAACTCAAAATATGACTAAAAAGGAAAATGAATTTGACATGTACAATATTTTATTACAAAGTAAGGAGATATGTATGAATGATAAAACGACATACCCATAACTGATAGAAGATTGAAAATTCCATGAAAATGCACAATCAAAATATTTCATTTTTATAATGTCACTTGCCACATTCAAATGATTAAAAACTTCTTATAAGTTATCAAACAAAAACGATGAAGTATATTATATATGTAAGAAAAGCATATTCATTTTTTGCACATGTCAATTTTCGTCAGCCAAGATACCGGCTCTGCAGCATCACATGACGTAACATGGCAAATTTTGCAAAAGTTATACAAATTTTTAGAAATTAGACATACCTGATAGAATTATATGTTCTTAAACAAGATGTTCGTGTTTTTTTGGATGGATTTTTGGACGTAAATGGACAGTTTTTGCCCCAAACAGTCACACACGTGGCTGCACGTTACTGAAGTCGCTGGAATGATTTTAAAAAGGAATTTACAAGGTACGTAGAAAGCCTATTGTGATTGGTCGATTCGAGATGATGCAACTGCCACGTGGGTTTTCAATGGAATTTTTTTCTCCGTAAAATTAGAACCAATCTTATTCAAACTCAACATCATTACAGAATACAGGCTGAATAAAATGATATATGCTTTTTTTTGGAACTTACACAGTATTTTATCTGTAATATAGCTTTTTCCGTGGACCAATCAGCATTAGCTATATAAAACGTTATGCAAGGTGGAAAAATTGTGCGCATGCTATTTATTGACTCCTGTTAGTGACAAAAATATCTAACTAGGGTAGGGCAAAATCATACTGTTTTAAAACATCTTTTCTAAACAAAATGATGATTAAAAAACAAAAATGTATTTGAAATGTTTTGGTTATGTATCGAAACGTATTTCTTTTTTGTACAAATGCAACGAAATTTGATTCTGCAGAAATAATGACGGACATAAAAATTTCTCAATAGCCCCTCCCCTGTTAGTAAATACTCGCTAAAGTGTCAGACAGCGCTTGCGTAAGTTCATTCCACGTGCAAATAGTCCTAGTCGAGTTGGGTTGTCAGGCTAAAAATCCTTCAAAATGGTACGTATGGGGCCTTTTTTTCTCAATCACTAAGTTAAAGCACATTTACAAACACATTTTTAGTATAAACTAAAACCTCAATGTCCAGCGATAATAATTTTAAGCGAAACTTTCACCAGTGGCATGTATGCATATGCATGTCTCTGATAATTAGATGTTTCACGCTCGTAAAATCGCAAAATTGAACATGAGGAAGAAAAAAGTAAAAATTATGATTGTTGTGTCTGTAAATAGTAAGTATAAACAATGCTTTTCGTTGATTGTACAATCTTTGATATTTCTTTCCATAGGTTTTTGATGTTTGTCATTCACTAAGCTAAGATTTCAAAAGTTTAAGCTAAATATCAAACTCTGGCAAATCATGCTATCAATATTATGATCTAATTTTGTTGGTTTGTGATTTTAAATTTGGCTATTTTGGGAATTATTATTGTAATTGAATAAATTATTGTATATTATTTGTACATGTACAGAACACTTCATGTACAATCCTCAAACATCTCAAAATGGTCTTTCTAAAGAAAACAGAAGCAAATTAATAAGGCGAACATCATAAACACAATAACAATCTCCTTTGCCAGGATACTTTGTTAACACTTGGGTTTATTACATCTCATATAACATTCTTCTTTCAGGCTGGTGCCCTGAGAAGATCATTCAAACCTTTATTTGACAGAATTCTTGTAGAAAAATTTCTCCCAGAAGTGGTAAGGAAAATGGAAACAGCAAATGTTATTAAATTTTGAAAATTCTATTTTCAGTAGCATTATCTCAAATTTCCATTTATATAGTCTATCCTCTACTCTTTGCCATTACAACACAAGTTAACTATTTGTCACCATTGAGAACCACCATCCATTCTTCCTGCAGTGAAGGGATCAATAACTGGATGAAATTTCCTCCTTGCTAATGTGATCCAGTAGTGTGCAGTCAAGCGAACAATCCAATTTGTTGATCCAATGCTTTCCAATTTTTATGATAAAGTCTGGTTTCCAATCGATTCAATTCAATTTGATTTTGGGAAAACCAAGTTTTTCGAGCCTATGACCTTTTTTGTACCATTTCAATTGTGATCCTATATGGATTGAAAACAGTCACAGGATAGAAAAAAATGTTGGTTTCCTTAACTGTTTTTTTTTCTTGCTTATGACCAGGGTTAAGATAAAGCAGAGAATTCAGAAAGTTTGTTTAATATGCATACTTTTGCTTTTCAATGCTTTCTCTAAATTTCAACTTCTTCTTTTTCAGAAAACAAAAGGGGGTGTCCTACTTCCAGAAAAAAGCCAAGCAAAAGTATTAGAGGGTACTGTCTTAGCTGTTGGACCAGGATTAACAAATAAGGTAGATGTCAGGGGCAAGGTTTAAGTTTTGGTATTGGTTAAAAAAATTGACCTTCATTCTTGTACTTTTGTAGGATGGTCAAAATGTTCCTGTTTGTGTCAATGTTGGTGACAAAGTTCTACTGCCAGAATTTGGAGGAACAAAAATTCAACTTGATGACAAAGTGAGTTAATAGAAAAACGTTTATCTTTGCAGTGCAGACACTCCAACTGGGACCACTTGGCATTATTTTTATTTTTATTTTCTGCGCTTAATTTCTACTGCTTCAAACCTTCTGATAAAGTAGGATTCAATTTAAATATATTGAGTGATCGAAATAATTTACTATTTAATTCACTTAAAGGATTCAATTTTTAAAAGTATTGAAAAAACACACAACATGGTCCCAGTTGGAGTGTCCTCACTGTGAAACAGTTGTTCTAAACTTGAAAATTGATTCTAAATGTCTATGCTTTGTTTTTCATTGCTTTGAATTTAGATTTAATCTTCTTTTGGACGAAGAGATACAAACAGTACTAGGTCCCACATTAAATTTTTGCTCCGTCCACACTCACTTGTCACTACATTCCTATTTACCATCTCTCTACACTCAACTCACTGCATTGATTAAGAAAGAAGGAAAACCAAGAACCTGGAGAAAAACCCTTGTGGCACAAAAGGGAACAACATATCAAACAAACTCAATTCACATGACTACCACCCAAACCCAAATCAAACTTGGATCACAGTGGTGAAAGGCCATTACTATCCTCACTAGGCCACCCATCATCTTTGGACCATGTAATGCATGCATTTATATATTAGATAATTGGTGAGTTTTTAACATTGTTTGTTACCTTTTCCAGGAATTACATATTTATAGAGACAGTGACATCCTTGGCAAGTTTGAAGACTAATTAATTCACTGTGAGGTCCATCAATATCCATCTTTTCTTGCAGACTTTTTAATGGCCCATTTTCTGTTCATTACTTGTATATCACTCCTGTATAGATCTTTGCTTTTGAAGCTTGGGTAATTTTATAGTCTTCAAATGAATGTCAATGCTGGATTGAAAGTGTATAAGCGTATGGGAAATTTTTGTCTTAATCAATAAAAAGAAGCAAATGCAATCTTTGAATTAAAACTTTGAACAAAAACGTTATATGTGTTGTTGCCCTTTTTTAAAGTGATTATATTATAACAATTTTTTTAGTGAATTGGATATTGCTCAATTCAATTGTTCATTGTTCATGTTTGTTCATTGGATGATATAATTTCTGCACAGGCAATAAAAAAAAATGTAGAGGGCCCTCTTGGAAAATGTTTAAGTTCCTACTTGCTATGTTGAATAACTGGGCTGCTTTTTTTTCTGGACACTCTCAAGTGAATTTGAGAGCAGACTTTTTGGCCCAAAAAATACCACTCCCTCAGGACAGTCATCCCCAGTCGGACCCAGGCTGACAGTGAGTATTGATATCGGAGAATTCCAAATAATGGAGACATTACTTGGATAATCTTGATTTCAAAAATCTGTGAAACAAAGAGTAATAACTGAAGTGTAATAACACGTACAACACTGAATTGTTCTTACGGATTTTTAAAAAGCATTCTAGAGACAGAAACGTAATAACTTCGATTTCCAAATTTAAACCATCTTTATTAGATGTTGGGTTTCCTGTGCAATATGTTTGTTTCTTGCTTGGGAGCTGGGAATAGGAAGTACGTCATAGACAGGGGTGGGTGACGACATGAGATTGCTAGTCGAGTTGATACGCGGCCATCTTCTCTTGAGCCTGTAACTGACTTTCTGAAGTAATAGAGCTTGTTTCGACATACTCAAACAGTTTTCCTCAAATTCGTACGTTATCAAGAGTTAATATGGCTTTTTGGATTTGTGTGAGGCCAAGATAAAGGTATAGTTGATCGTTTGCGATGCGTATTATGCCCAACTTGTGAAAGCTTCCTACAGGAATTTTGTATGTTGCAAGCAGTTTCTGCACGGAAACAGTGATGTTTCCTTATTCAAATAACATCACCCGATCTCTCTAGGCCAATTAAAGTCTATATTTTATGTTCCCAATTCACTCGGTCGATATTTTCTGCCTTAAAGTCACTAAAGCTCTATATTTGTTTGCCTCCGTTCGTCATTAATTCTCTGCTTAACTTTATCCCCGTGGTTTTCCATGTCATTTTGAGTTTAGTTTGTTGAATTGTTTTGTTACCAATATCTTGTAAACTAATGAAAGATTCGGCTTGATTTAAACTTTCGTCGTATACGAAAATTCAGAGAAATCGCAATGATCTGGATGTCCTTTTATTCGCTTGAAACGAAGATAATTTGAAACACACTCAGATTCATTGGAGTTCAAATTCAGTCGGTGCAAGTTAGCTGGAAAAATAAAATTAAATCGAAATTTATATAGACCTATGATTACTTTTTCAAGAGCATCTAAAGTGTCACTGATGATAATTATAAATTAATTCATGTTAGGAAATAGTATCTAATCAAAATAAATGTTAATTCGAAACTATTTTCATGTCACTGTAAGGTACTTCACAGAGATAAAAGCGATTACATTGTACTATAATAGTTTGTTTAAAGTACATTTTATAAACTAAAACAGGATCATTTCAACACTTTGATCGGAATTTTTCTAAACTACGAAGCAGAAGAATGGGAGGAAACTAAAACAACATAGTCGATTAGTTTTTGAGAAAGATTTATATAATTAGTAGTTGTTGACGAATTGCTAATAGAGTTATGTCCATTTTGTTCGTTTTATCTTCACAAGATGTTTTAGTCTGTTGCTCTAAGCCAAATAAAATCAGTTTTTTTGTACAATGTTATATGTGTGTACTAAAACGTTTAAGAGCCTAATTTGAGATGACAATAATACCTTGACATTTACCTTAAAATGAAATCTTACAGTTCAGTTGTGTCTCAACTCATTCAGCAACATGGATGATGCAGACGTATTTTTTTCATTATTCACTGGTTTGATTTAAAATGTGAAAACATATGCTGTATAATTCTGCTGCTGAATGATGTAAATTAGTCTTTGTAATAATGCAATGACATTTAATAGAACAATAAAACAAGTTGTTACATAGTGAAAATGTTATTTTGTCAGCTGACCAATGAGGATATTAATGGTCTGGCATGAAGCTATGTCTCTCCATGACCCCCTTTTATTTCAATCTCAAAACAAAAGTAATTTAATCAGCAGTCTAATTAAATTATTGTTTTGATTACATGTTGTACATTTCAAGATAAATCACTGGTTGAAACTGAAATTTGTCCTTATTTATTAAATTATCAATGTGGGGATTGATAATGTTAGCGCTATAAAAAGACATGTTGATTACTAGAGGGCAATGAAAATTAGTGGTCACAATGAATATTGATTAAAACTAGTCTGGTTAAACAAACCATAAAGAATTCAATTCAATTCAATTTTATTACTTAAAATATTGATTACAAAGTTGTGATATGCGAGTGGCAAGCAAATAGTTAAAAACTGATTGAGGCAGCTCTGACAGTTTGCAATTAAAAATAATAATACTGGAAAAAATATAACAATGCAGAATTATATAATTGCTGAATAGAGATACATTATACAAATGATAAAATTAGACATTGATCAATGATATAGATAGAGTAGAACAGAGGAAGAAAAGAAGGCAAACACGATGACAAAACAACAGCAAAAAAGATGTATTTCTATATAAATATATCTTAAAATTGGCAGATTCTTTAAAATGAGTTGATGGTTAAACAACCAATTTTTAATAGTTTTCAGAAAGAAACAAGGAACATCAAAGTAGTGATCTTCATTTTCTAAAATAAAGAAAAGTTGAGCCAACAAACATTTTTTAAACACTTTTCAGACTTATCTCTGTTGTGACAAGAAAAAGTTTCTCTGTTTTTGATAAAACTCAATTTTCAAATATACAAATTTATTTTTTTTTATCACTGAAGTATTATCATATGATTATTTTGATTTATAGTCATTATTAACATTTGATAGAATAGTTGTTGGCACCCCCAAGGAGTTTGTCTGTTTGATAGAATTGAAAACAATAACACTACAGAGTTTCCTTGTTTTATTGATGTGTGACAACACTGTGTAGTATACAATATATCTAAAATCTCCGAGATCATTATTCTCTGAAAGCAACCGTTTTATTTTATTAAGTGTCTGAAACCATTTTCACAGGCAATTTCATTTTTATTTTTTTAATCTTAAAAAGGCTTTCAACTTTGTACAACAGTCAGTCTTTCAATGAACACCAGTTTCTTTCACAATACATCAAAACGTACCTTACCTAATAATGATACACTTTCAGATCGTATTTTCAGAAATCAGTAGTATTGAATCTTTCAAAGTAACTTATATAATTACATTTTAAATTATTAATAATTATTGTTTTTTTTTTGTAGAATCTGACAAGGTGAAGACAGGAGGAGAACTATAATACCAGGAGAGAAAAAACCGTTTACAGATGCCTGCCCCTCCTCCCCCTCCTCCTGGTCCACCCCCTCCCCCAGCACCATCTGGTCCTCCAGTCAATCTTAAAAAGGCAGGTAAAGCTCCTGAAAGAGGTGCACTTCTAAGTCAAATCCACAAAGGGGCAAAATTAAAGAAGGCGGTCACCAATGATAGAAGTACACCACAAGTAGGAAGTGAGTATATTATTCGATATTCAGTGCATTCATTAAACAACATTCATTCTTTCAAACATGTATGTGATGAGTTGTATAGGAATGAATGTTGTTGAATGAAAGAAAAGAGGGTGACACAATTAACAATTGTTAATAATATCATGTATGCATACATTTATTCATAAATGTTAAGTTTGTCCTCTGTAAATATATGGAGCATGGATGACTTGGTTGATTAGTGCGCAGCCCTAGTGACTCTCACGTTCCTTGATTTGACTTCTTTCTGTTCAGTGTAACTTTCAGTAGCTTTAAATACCCGTAATAATAAGAAGCATTGACATAGAGGGGGGAAGGAAAATGAAAAGAACATACTGTTGGCCTCAGGTTTGTTATGAGTTACCAACAAAATAAAGAGTCTTTATAATATTATTCATTTTTTGCAACAACAATAGATTTGGTCTATCAATGATAGCAGTTTTCTGCTAAAAATTATATTATTCATGACAGAGAAACACCTTCAGGGAACCCAACATTGCTTTTTTTTTTTGGGGGGGGGGGGGGGGTTGTGATTGAAAGACTCTCAGATTGATATATTACAGCAAACGACTTGAGAAGATTAAAGTGTGCTAAGAGTCTCAACATTTATGACCAAGATTGTAACTATTATAAATCTACTATTGCAGACACTACTATCCATAGGGTGGGTTGATATTTTGGATTAGAAAGTGAAGCACTGACTGGATGAACATCCATACTAAATGATTGATTTAATTTCAGATGTGAAGCCATCTGGCAATAGTGGTGGTACAAATGGAGCAGGTGGCGGCAGTTCTGGAGGAGGTGGTGGTGGTGGTGGTATGGGTGGTGGAGGCATGGTAGGCGGACCTGGCTTGGGAGGTTTGTTTGCTGGAGGAATGCCCAAACTCAGGTCAGCTGCAGACAGAAAAACTCCAGGATCAGGAGGTAACTGGGAGTACTTTTTACCAAGTTAATGATAAAAAATTTTGAGCAATCTGCAGTTCACTTTAATTTTGTTGTCAGAATTGAAATTTGTGATTGTAAATGCAATTGTGAACATTTTTGTTGAAAGATCACACAACTTTAGAGTGTGGGTCAAGTTGTCTTGCACTGTATCTGTATCTCTCTGTCAGAATTGTCAGACAATCACAACCAGTAGTTTTGTTATCATCAACCATGTTCTGCAGTTGTCTTGTCTATTAGTAGTTCGGCCTATTATTATACCAATCTTGTTTTTTATTTGAAAGCTCTCAATGTCTACAGTTTTACTAATTTAAACTAGTTTAATTCATGTGAATACTCAGTACTTTATTCCTTCTTTTTAACCATTTATTTGTCTCTAATTTATTTTGCCTTTCCTTTTCACAAATATTCTCAAATGGTTTCACAAACTTTAGTGGGAACTGTCTCATTTTACTAAATAAACATTCAATATGTTTTTTTTGTTGCTTATGATCAAAGTCTCATTTTCAGTGTTATTTTTTATAATTAGGTGCAAGAGGACCAGCAATGAGACTACCAGGACCCAAGCCTCCTGTTTCATCTGGTCCACCGCAGTTTGGTGGACCTCCAAGAACATCTAATTCACCAGGGAGCTCTGGTCCTCCAAGGTTTGGGGCCCCACCGCCATCTTCTGGTCCACGTTTTGGTGCTCCACCAGGTCCACCTAGGAAAGGAACTCTTCCTCCAAAGCCTTCTATGGGTGGTGCTCCTCCACCACCACCTAGCAGGGTTAATGATAGATTTTCTAATTCATCTAGTGGTCCTCCACCCCCACCTCCAAATAGGTCGAATGGAGCACCACCACCTCCACCAGGAAGAAATCCAGGTAATTTCACTCCTCCTCCTCCTCCTGACAGGTCAGCTGCACCTCCACCACCACCATCAAGAGGAGACAGACCACTACCACCACCACCATCCGGTCAATCAAGACCATTACCAGCACCACCTCCGAGTGGAAGTGGTGGCCGACCACTGCCACCCCCACCAGGAAGAGGAGGATCAGGGCCTCCTCCACCGCCTACTAAAGGTCCTCCTTCACAGCCACCAGCTCCACCTAATTTACCTAGGCATGTCCCACCTCCACCTAAACGAGGCCCACAAGGACCACCACCTCCACCAAGTAGAGATCCGCCATCTCACATGAGTAACAGAATATCAGGACATGGACCTCCACCACCACCAAACAGGGGAGGTCCAGCACCTCCACCACCAATAGCAAAACCACCTACTCCGCAACCAATGAGAAATGGTGCTCCTCCACCACCACCAAGTAGAATGGCCCCTGGAGGACATGGTATGCGACCACCGCCACCTCCAAATAGAGGACCACCACAGAAGTCAAACCTACCTCCTCCCCCACCGCCATCATCTACAAGACCCAGTATGTCAAATGGGCCAGTAATGGATAATTCATTAAGAAATTCTCTACCTCCACCACCTCCACCTAGTTCACATTTAGGTGAGTCATGTTATAATAATAATAATAATAATAAACTTTATTTCTATAGCGCACTTATCCTATGCTCAAGGCGCTTTACAACAATTTAAAATATTTATAATGATAAAAATTATACATATGTTTATGAAGAGAAAATACAATTGCTAAAAAAAAAAAAAAAAAAAAAAAAAAAAAATTCAAAATGGATAATAAACAAAATAAAATTACATAAAAATATTTTTATGAAGAGAAAATACAATTGCTAAAAAATTCAAAATGGATAATAAACAAAATAAAATTACATAAAAATGTTTTTAAAAAGATGTGTTTTTAGCTGTTTTTTAAAATGTTCAATCGTCGTAGAATTTCGTATGTCCCATGGTAAGTTATTCCAGAGTCTTGGAGCCACATTGGAAAATGCTCGATCACCATAAGTTTTTGTAGATGATCTAGGCTCTATTAATAATTTGTTTGAGACAGATCGTAACGATCTGGAATACTGCCTGAAGTGAATTTTGGATCCTAAATAGTCAGGTGCTTTTTCATTGAGACATTTATATACGATAAGTAAAATTTTAAAAGTTGTTCTATAGTGTACAGGTAACCAATGCAGTTCTTGTAGCAATGGCGTGATATGATCAAATTTACGTCCTTGGCATACCACTCTGGCCGCAGTGTTCTGGACATATTGAAGTCTCTGTATATTATATTTCGGAAGTCCACATAGCAATGAATTACAGTAGTCCAGTTTAGATGTTACTAAAGCATGGACTATGGTAGCAGCAGATTCTTTTGTTAAGTACTTGCGGATTCTGGATACATTGCGGAGATGGTAGAATGATGACTTACAAACAGCAGACAGGTGAGTATCAAAAGACATAGTGTTATCAAATATCACACCCAAGCTTCTGGCTGAGGAAGATAAAGCAATGTTGTCATCCCCAACCCTCAGCGATTGAACAGGCGGTGATGCTCTGAATTTAGAGTGAAACAGACTAATTTCAGTTTTTTCGTGATTGAGTTTAAGTTCATTCAAGTTCATCCAGTTACAAATAGATGTGAGACAGTCTTCAATTTTAGCTTTCACTAGGTCAACTTCATGTGTTTTGAAGGAAAAATAAAGTTGGTTGTCATCGGCATACATGTGGTAGTTCAAACCATGTGACTGTATAACTTTGGCCAGTGGTGCAGTGTAAAGTAGATACAATATCGGTCCCAGTACAGATCCTTGTGGAACACCAATTTTTAGATCGCGTAGAGTGGAATTCGAATTATTTATGCTGACAAACTGAGTTCTACTAGATAGATAAGATCGAAACCATTCCAAAACTGTACCTTGAATACCAAAAGTATCTTTGAGACGACACATCAAACGTGAATGGTTCACCGTGTCAAAAGCTGCCGATAGATCTAAAAGTACCAGGAACACATTCTCTCCTCTGTCCAAGGACACCAAGATGTCATCTGTGATGGTAAGAAGAGCTGTTTCGGTACTATGGCATGCTTTATAAGCAGATTGCAGTGATTCGTGTAGGTTGTTGTTGATAAGATATTCATTCAGTTGCAGATATACAGTTTTTTCAATCAATTTGGAAATAAATTTCAGGTTTGAGACTGGACGAAAATTGGTAAATTGTTCAAAGTCTGCATTAGGCTTTTTCAGAAGTGGTGTTAATAAGGCGATCTTCAAGTCCTGTGGTATTACCCCAGTAGATAGGGATAAATTTATGATTGTTTTAAATACTGGAATAAGTTTGGTGTAATATTCTTTCATTATAGTGGCAGGCAATGGGTCTAGTGAGCACGACTTAATGTTAGATCTTGTGATTAAGTCAACTACATCTTTCTCAGAGACGGTTTCAAATTCCATAAACAAGGAAGAACAGGTTTTCTCAGTATCAGCCTCATTGTATTGCTCTTGATTCGTAGAAAATTCATTACGAATGTTCTCAATCTTTGTTGCAAAGAAGTTTGCAAATGAATTGGCTAATTCTTGATCATTCTTCGCTGATGGATAGTACGTATCATTGTTCTTCTGGAGTAACTTGTTAACTGTGCGGAAAAGTTGTTTAGGATCACCAGCATTTTTGTGAATAATGTTTGAGTAATATTCTTCTTTAGCTTTATACAACATTTCATTTACTACTGAGCATTGCTCTAGATACTTTATTTTGTCATGTTCAAGTTTAGTTGATCGCCACTTACGCTCTAGTCGACGTCGAGTTCTCTTCTGATCTGCTATTTCGTCACCATACCATGGGGCATTAGGCCTGTTGACTATTTTTCGAGATTTCATCGGTGCTAACCTGTCCAAAGTGTTTCGAAGAACAGTATCATATCTGGTGACCAGTGACTGAAGGTTGATATTTTCCTTGAGTAGGCCGGAACTATTGATCATTTCATCAAATGTCTTATAGTCGAAATTCTTAAGTCTACGAGAGAACACAGTTTTTTGTTGCGTTCATATTCTTTTCAGATTTCAGGTTCTTAATCACCCGTATCAGTTACATTAATTATTGCTTAGTAATGTTATGATGATAAAAACTTATTGCAGTAATTGCTTTACTACTCTCAAAGAATTTGTTTTGTTAACACAGTGGTGGTTTAATTGTGCTGTTGATTTAGTTGCAAAATGCTTTTGTCAAGAATGCACAATATACAATGTAATAATTACAATATTTATATATTTTCAGTATGATGTTCAAGATGTGTTGTGTGTAATAATACTGATTAATTGATTTTTTTTCTTTTTACGTTTTCAAGGTGATTTAGAATCAAGATTCAACTTTAAGACATTAAATGAACTCCCGCCTCCAGAACCTTATGTAGAAACTAACAAGACCTATCCTAGTCAAAATCCTCAGAAATCAAAATCAGGCTAGTTGCCAATGAGATGTCCATTATGATACTTGCAATGCCTCCATGTTATTATTTGATAAATATATATAAGTATAAAAGTGAAATGATAATCTATGTATACCTCTAAAAAGTGGAGGAGCCAGGGAGATCAATTCCTTAAACATAACAATACGTTCAATGAACCCCTTGATCTTGCACTGTCTTTTGATGAGAATGGAAAGAAAAAAACATGCTCATACATCCAGTTCTTCAGTAGCTCAAGTGCTAGAGCATCAGATAGCAGTCATAATGATTTTGTGCTCAACCACCAACTGGAGAACTGCTCAAGATCATCTGACAGTGAAAGGAGATTATTATTGCTATATATTGTCCACTCATTGTTCATTTTTTTCCTTGTATGCAAGGTCATTCATTCAAAAACATTTTAAATGCTTAGTGTTATTCTAAATTGTTTTGGATCTCTTCTCTTCCAGGTACTAACCAAAGAGGCTCATCAGCTCCAACAAGAGGTGCACCACCACCTCCCCCACCGTCTCGAGGACCACCTCCACCACCTCCCCCTCCCCGCTAACAAAAAACTAGGAATGTTTAATCATGCAATTAGAGAAATCAGCAGCCCCAGAGAATTCAAAGATTGTGATCAAAATTGAAATTATGTACAGATGGGAGGCTGTGCTTTTGTGACACGAGTCTGCCTGTGAATGATGAGACAGTGAAACAATAGAACAATATTGTTACAAGGATCAGTTAGATGGCTGGTCCATTTCAATTCGTAACTGGAGCATATTGCTGATATCTTTTATATTCTGTAAATTTCTCAAAAAGTCGAATGTTTCGTATA
Organism: Diadumene lineata; assembly: GCA_918843875.1. Taxonomy (NCBI): domain Eukaryota; kingdom Metazoa; phylum Cnidaria; class Anthozoa; order Actiniaria; family Diadumenidae; genus Diadumene; species Diadumene lineata. The sequence goes on from OU974069.1 coordinate 34,872,119, forward strand.
AGTTGAGGTGAAAAATTGTGCACCTTCAAAAATATATTTGTGTGTATATAGCATTTGAAGGTGACATATTCAAGTAAATCAAAATATTTTCTAATTTCTTAAAACGTTGTGAAATACTCTTATTTCATTTTATAATTCCTGATTGTTTCAACCATAGAGAAAAACAAAGAAAAACTGTTCAAATTGACTTAATATGACTAATGATAAAACTGAATCAAATGAAAATTGTTGTTTTCTAACAGCCATATTATGATCATGAAAAAGCTATAAATCTCATAATAGTTGTAAGAGGTGGATAAAGGTTTAGTATGGCTTTATCATCCTCAATAATGTCAGTTATATCATCATACTATGATAGAATCTTATTGACTATCGACTGTGTTTTTGCGCATATTTCAGTGATTTCTCCAATAAGGGAGCTAGTAATTCTAAACTTAGTCTACTTCCATTAGTTAAAAAAGGAAGCCCTGGGGCTGGTTGCATGAATCCTGAATAGCGCTATCCACTGGATAAATCACTATCCAGCAGATAAATTCTAAAGAAATACTTTGGAGTGGTCAACTTTATCCAGTGGATAACTATTCACACTTCGTACAACCGGCCCCAGACATGAAAATGAGTTGTTCAGAGTTATCTGATTCTAGGTTGGAATACACTTGTTTAACAGAACTACTGGTACTAAAGAAATGTCAGTTGCTTTCTTTTACAAAATAAAGTCTAGAAATATTATGCATATTGAATTTATATTGGTTAATGGCAGCAATGGAGGCCTTGTGCTCCACTAGGCGTGCAGAAGTGACAATTGAAACAATTAATCCACGAAACTTTAGTAATACTAAATGGTGCAATTTTATGTAAATTCTATTTTCTTTTGTTTAATTAGCACAATTTTGTACTGAAACAGTAACTGTTGTAAAATACATATTGGTAAATTAGACACCATAAAGGAATGATTTGATACTAATGTTTTTGATGTTAGTCCTTCGTTGGAACAATATGACTATTACTCTGACTAATAAGGACTAACATCCGAAGCATCAGTATCGCCGTCATCCCTTTATGGTGTCTAATTAACCTATATATTTTACAACTGTTTCTATAGAAACACTGAGGAAGCCTACACTAGTTTTTATTTTGCTATTTTGTACTATTTAGTAATTAGTGTTTCACGGATTTATTGTTTGAACTGTACAGACCAACCCTTTTTGGAACAAGGAAAAGTATTGTGGCTTTGGGACAAGTTTGGTTTATCTGTACCATTTGCACAAATCTTTGCTATTAGTAAAAAACGCGCGGAAAATAAAATGATTTTAATGTTTTGGACGCGCGGGAATGGACACTAGCTGCTTTTGAGGCCCGTATGCAATGCTATGATATTATTTTTTAACAAAAAGTTCAAGAATGACAATATTTTGGCTCTAACAAAAAATTTCTCTTTAATCGCACGAGAAATTTTATTTGATTTCACATGCGCGAGCAGGATGCGCAGTAGCAAGGGTCCCGAACTACCTTAAGGACGATAGGTATCATCATAGGGCAAGGTGCCTATTGTTTTATTGTCTCAAGAGAATTTAGATTTGAATAAAACTAAAAGGTAGTTGTAGTAAAAATGATGTCATCATGAAAATTGGCTTTTTATTTTGTCCTACCACTACACTACTATTAACATAATTGTGTTTTGTTATGAATTAAGTATAACAAAAAAGAAAACTGAAAATGATTTTTTATTCACAAATTGTACACCATCATAAATCAAGTTAGAGTTGATTTGGTGTCACTAGGATGGGATGGTACCATTTCTAGGTATATATGCTCTTGTGGGGGATACCATTCGATTTAGAGGCAAACCACATAGTGCACCACTTAGCTGCGATACACAAAGTACAATTGGCCATTGAAAAAGAGACAATTGGCCATTGTCTTGCCAAAGAACACAATGTGATCACTCAGTCTGAAACTTGAACCCAGGCCACACCACTAGACCACTAATGTCTTTCTACCATAAGTTACTAGGAATCAAGCAGCTGAGATTGCACAGAAAGAGTTAACAGAGTGTGGGAATGAGATGTTGACATCAATTGTTTTGGATGGAATAAGAATTATTAATACTTGTTCATCTAACCACATCACATCCTGTGTGCAGACAAAACATCCAACAAATCAAATAAATGCTTAATAAGAGTATTACTCAAGCACTGTTGTTGGAGATACAAAACTTTATCATTCTTTCTATTCCAATAAAGGCATCAATTTGGATTGTGGTATTAATAACTGGGCTCAGTAGAATTTCTACCATCTGCCCTTTTAAATGCCAGATCTTTCTTTTTGCAATCATTTTTTCTGGCACGTCGTGCAGTGTTTATGACATCAGTGCGTAAGTCTGCTAGCTCATCTAATCTCTTTTCGTGATCTGCATCTTCCTAAAGAAGACAACATTGAATAAACATATGATAGAGCATGCTGAGTGAATGAATTGGTAAATAGACTATATATTGGCCAAGACTAGCTTCAGCTATTTGCGGTTATGCTATTTTTGTAAAAATATTTATTGTTGAAAAATAAAATTATTGTTGTTGTTGTTGTTAACTTTCTTCGTAATCATTATCTTGACACATCCCAAATACAATAATTGTAATTGAGTAAATAGAGCTAATAAATTCTGTCTGTCTGTCCATATTTAATACAGAGACACAACCATAAGGCATTATTCTTATGATGTTTCACTTGGGAATGCATAACCAAAATACTCCCACATCACCACATATGGGGATGGTCAACCTTAAATTGTAAACAGTTTTTATTTTTCAAAATGACTTTTATATTTATATCTACAGAAAGTTTTATATGCCCACAAAAAAAATCATCATTAGTTAATTATAGTTAACAAATTTACCTTCATGGTTCGAATCTTTGCACGTACAAGGATGTCATTACAATATTGATTCAGCTCTCCTGTTGAAACAACACAGGATTATTCATAACTTTAGCTCCTGTCAATCTTGAATACAGTTTCCAACTAAATGCAGGTTTTTTTATTGAGGATTTGACTTCTCAGTTGGCAACTTCATTTTTTCCTTCTCTTACAGGAAAAATGTCTGATTCTTTTGGATCATTATTGGGAAAGTGATACCAAACCCAACATTGGTTTCAAATTTACCCACATTTCCCCCATTAAATGGGAAAATGTATCTTGCGATTCCTATCTTTGGAGACTTAGGAATTCAATGTTTTCCCCTGTTGATCTGCCTTTCACCAAAGGAAATCCAATCCACTGTGAAAATTCAATACAACAGGGAGCCCAAAATGGATGTTTGTGGGGTTTTGGTACCTTCAGCACTACTTGTCAATGTAATATCTTTTTGCTTTTCTTCGCTTAATTCCTCGTCTTCATCTTCTGAGTCAGAATCACTAGCTTCCCTGGAAATAGAAGTTTTCAAATGGGTTTACTCACCACAAATTCTAAAATTGAAACTTCTATGAAATCAATGTAATTTATTATATTGTATTTGTCTGTTTGTTTACTTGTAGGTGACTTTTCATGATGATGAATTTTCTTAGTTGTCTTTGAAAAGTAAATGAGGTATTGTTGTGACATGGCATCCTTTTATTTCCATATATATGGCATGACACAGCGAAGATAAGTTTACACAAAATAAAATACCTTTTAGGGCCATTTTCAACAATTTACACCCCCAAAACTTACACCCCAAATTTACGAACCATTAACCATGCATCATCACTTTAAAAAAAAAGCCCCCCTCCCCCAGATGTCATTAATGTTTGTGTCTTGCTCTTCTGATGACACTTACACAGGACATCCACAATCTCTTTTCTCTTGTTTAGTAACAGTTTTTTCATCGAGTTGTTCAAGTCTGTCTAAGGATTTAATTATCTTTGAACTGCAAATGAAAATAATTTATTATAATCAAATATCGATAAATAAGTCTTACAAAATTTTACGGAATCAAAACATGTGATGCTAACCGGTAATCACTTGTATTAACACATGGGTTGCCACTTAGATTCACTATCACCAGACTTTTAGGTAACTCATCTAGAATTATTAAAATTAATCTTTAGTAGTTAACTAGTTGAGGTGTTTTTCACCCTCTATAACACAATTGCAAATAATATTACCAGCAACAAAATTAATATTCAAACAATCAATCAAGCAACCCATCAGTCAATCAATCAACCAATCAATCAACCAATCAATCAATCAACTTTCCCCAAAAGATACCTTTTTATTCAAAAAAGAATTCAATTCGATTCTCTTCAGTTCATACCCGACATATGAGGGTAGGGGGGAAATGTTTTTTTTATTAATATGTGGGGAGAGGTGGGTGAAGGAAATGATCAAAGAGAAATGGTTGCACCTTATTATCATCCAGACACAGTGGATATATGACTCTTACCAGGGTCAAAACTATCAATCTTGTTGTATGATAAGTCCAGAAACATCAAAGATTTGAGACATCTTAAGTTCTCTATCTTGGTGATTTGATTCTCCGCAAGTGTTAAGAACCTACAGAATTAAGACATTTATCATCTGATGAAATATTTTAGCTGCCAACTAAATTATATTTCAATCTACTAAAAAAAATGAAATAATTCATGTTACACATGCCAAACACTTTAAGGCGACTAGACCCCCTGATGTGTCCCTCTACCTTTCATTTTTTTTTTATCCACATGAGTTACTAAGATAAGGATTGAAGTTTCCTTTGATAAACCTTTATGTAAGATTGGACTGTGTAACACGTAATTGTGACGTCACAACGGTTTTTACAATGATTATCAAATCATGATTAGTTGGTTTTCATTCTGGTGGAAATTGAGTTTTGATTGACGGGAGAAAAAAAAAACAATAAATGGAAATGAATTTTTGAGGGGGACATTGGGGTTTGCGGTGTTGTCCTTATTTGAGTGCAGTGTTACGGTGAACGAGGCTGAAAAATTGCGGTATTGTGGTGATGCAAAACCTCGCAATGTGCGATATTTAAGTTAATTTACGTGCGGTGTACGGTGAAATAAAAACTTTTTTCGGAGTTGCGATTTTAATTCAACGAAAATGATTTTTTTGCACGTGACTCATGAAAAAATGCGGTGACGGTGTTTTGTTGAATTTTTTTGCAGTTTTGTGGTGTTCACCATCGAATTTTTCGGTGTTGCGGTGTTCGAGACTCCCCAATGTCCCCCTCTTTGAGCGTCTGAGTTGCAGAAAACATAAAACAGCAGTAATAATTTTGGGAATCACTTGGAAATTGCACAAATCATTTCAAGATTCAAAAAATTGGCACTTGGGTTGGGTGCTTTAAAAGAGAGATTGGTAAATAATTATTATCTGGTATTGATATTTTGTTTTCATTTTATTTTATAAAATGTATAATAGTTTTTGCAGGAATATCAAATTATCAGTATACATGTAGTTACCTAAGATTCGGCACAACATCCAAATTTTCAATAGTTTTGATCTTGTTCTAAAAAAAATATGCAAATTATGTCTTTTTTTGTTTTTTTGTTTTTTTTGTTTAATATCTATTTATTGCTGAATTGAAACTATATGATTCATTAAAATTTGATGAAGTAAATAGGGAGTTCAGAATTATTTGTAGTATGGTATTTTGAGTTTTACTTGAAGTAGTATTTAGATGTCCAAATAAGCACGGTTTCCAAATTTAATGGATTTATTGGTAAATCCAAAAATGTTTATTACATTTTGATATTTAAACTTCCTCTGCCTGATTGTATGCACACAATCTAGACCCAGTCACTTTTTCTGTTCATGGCAAAAGAAAGCCTTTTTGTGTTTCTTACCAAATCAATTGATTGATGTTTTGTAGGTTAAATGCTAATATTTTAAATTAACTTAACATTGAAAATGGTCTTTAAAAAACATATGTTTACCCTGAGGCTATTTTCATTCAAAATATTTCAATTATTGTATATTTGAATGTAGTGTGTTAAAGCTCTTTATCTTTATTATTAATTTACACATGAAAAACCTCCAAGCTACTATACTAGCCCAGGTGCATTACAACACCAATCAAGCACAAGCATAAAAGCACAAACACGTAAAAGCAAAAAAGGAGTAGATTAATGAAAATCAGTTACTTACGCACTGTAGATACAAGTAAGTCACAGGACCAAGACAATCCAGATCTTCTATACATTCTATATTCTCTCTGTCAAGGCGTATGTGGGTAAGCTTTAATAGCTCATTAGCTCTACATAAATCATTAAATATTAATGTCAACATAAACAAAATATGAAACTCTATAATAAACAGTTTTCTGGTATCATCATGATTTCCATAATTATTTTATCAGTTGCTATCATATTATAGCTGCTATTCACCCCAGGTGGGGGGGGGGGGGGGGGGGGTACAACCCTATATCGACTATACGGGGATGATCCGCTGAACAGGGTATGGTTTTTCAACCTTGTTGTCATGAACAGGGTATCCAATTATACTCTATTTCCGATTTAATCCAAACTTCCTGTTATACTCAGGGCCCAAAAAATGAGAGAAATTATTTTCCATTCAGGAAATCGGCAGAAATAAGATCGTTGACTTTACAAAAAGATAAGAGCAGCACGTGCGTCTAAATTGTTATATTTATACAAATCATATAATGTTTGTAAACAATTGTAATTTGTCATAAACAGGGTATGGAAGTTAGGAATTTTTGTCAGTAGTTTTTGTTGTAGTATTTTGGGAGTATTCACTTTACAATGCTACATCTTTACCTTGGTTTGTTGATTCAAAATATTTTTTTTTGCATAAATATTTTCTATAATTTGTACTTTTTACTCACAAAATATAAAAGTACATTAATTAGAGTTAATTTGAAATGGTAGGCTTTTATATCTAATGAAATGGATAATCATATAAACATTATTACAAATTGTTTTTGAGTTAAAATGAATTAAAACAAAAATTACTTAGTTTGTAATTTTCTTTAATAACCTTGACCATACTTAATTATCATCATCATTATGATCATCAAGTCTTTTAAGATGCACACCATCAGCTTCTTTTTTCTTTTTTTCTTTTTTTTTTTTCTTTTTCTTTTTTTTTTTTTTTTTTGAAGCTTTGTTTAATTCTTTAATTCAGCAGGCTAACATCATCACCATCATCATATTAGCTTACACTTGATCAGCGGATAGTTCTTTTTTGTTCACTAAGTTGCGACTTGCAATCAAAGACACAGATATGACATTTTTCTTTCCTGTAAAACAAATCAAGGTGTTTTGAATGAAAGACAAATATCAAACTAACCAAACTTTACCACTCTTAAAGCAGAAATCTTAAATTGAGCAAAAGTTTCTTATTTCTAGATCCTGAGACAAGATCGCAGATCTTAAATTAAGCAAAAACCCATTGTTTTACTTAATTTAAGATCTGCTGTCTTGTCTCAGGATCTAGAAATAAGAAACTTTTGCTCAATTTAAGATTTCTGCTTTAAGTACACTATTGTTCTTCACTCATTTTATGTTCAGCCGATAAAAATTGAAAGAGAGTACACTAACGACGAAGAAAGAAAACCACACACACTCACATGGGATAAACAGAAATCTATGAGATTCATATTCATTCAAAGCCTTCATTTGGTCCAAAGGATGTGTATCTATGGACGCCTACACGGATGTCGAAACATTTAAAATACACTCATACAGCGCTAGAAATCATCGCAAAGTTTAAATTATCCATACTTTTTACTGTCGGCGAATCTTTTCCTTCCATTTTTCCTGAAAAAAAGTTGAAAGCAGGCTTATAATAAACATAAAATGACAACAAACTTTTGTGACATTGTTTCTATGCTGTCGGCCATCTTGTGAACCCTTGTTCACTTACAGGCCGCCCAAGCAATCCATTTGCAAGCCACTTCGAAAAAAAATTATTTTTTTTACCGATTCATTTCTACGCAAACGTTTTCTGAATGTTTTTACCGATGTTTGAATTTTTTGAATTTTCAAGTTAATTTTTTTCCCTCTATTACAATTCAATTTATTTATGGTACCGTCGGAGATATAAAACGTCAAAATAACCCCCGGGAAATAACCCCTAAATCAACCTTTTTTCGAGATGAAACTTCCAGTACAAACATGTAAATAGCACAGTGACGGAACGAGAGACTGAAAGTTCTTCTGAAGAACAGTCTGCTAAAAAGTGTAAAATAAAAAAAAATAAAATAAAATAAAAATAAAAAAAACAAGCGGGTTGCTTGGGCGGCCTGTAGTTCACTGCGCGATAAAATTGCTGTGTAACCAAGCCTAGAGAAATTTCGTACGATCGTGGCGCGCAAAATGGCCACGGTGCGCTGGTGCTCTCCGCAGTTTGCTTGCGTTTCTTCGAAGCAAAGAAATTTTCTAATTTCTCGGCAAGGAATCTTTTTTTTTTTTTAATCTGTAAAACTTTAGTTGGTCAGAAAGTAAATGATGATGTATTTTGATAAAGCTATATAATGTATTCTGAATGATTTTTCTCTCTCTGTCTTATTCATTTATTTATTTATTTTTTGTTTTAATCATGAAAAATTGTAGATCAATATACTTTTTCCTATGCAGAAGGCAAATACAGATTATTATTATTATTATTAGTTGTTCCCTGTTTTCAGATCAGGATTTTCGTCGTGTTCTTGTCGTTATTATTCATATGAGTCGTGATGCTTTCAGGAGGAGGTACGCACCCTCGGCCCCAATAGCTGGATGCGCCAGTACTGTGACTGACCGGAGTAAGTTCTAGTTTCTTACTTTCTTCATTTTAATTATAGGTTATATTTTTGAAAAGAAAGCAGTCAGGTATCAGGCTTTCAGCACACAGTTCATAACTGAGCGGCAAATAAAAATATTTTGTTTTCACCGACTGATCAGTTGCTAGAAAATTGCACCAACTCACCGCCATTGATAAAATTCAACGCATATATAGCTTTTCAAAGTATATATGGCGCTTCCATTAAGTATTTTTCTAACCGATAATTAACCGTTTGTTTTCCTTTAAATTTTTAATTTTAGATGTTTTTATAAGGAATTTTACCCTAGAGCAGTTGCTTTTGTTTTTCATATCCTTCAACTCAGTAATACTCTTTGCATAAATTATCTTCAATAGACTAAGAGTGTTGAAATTTTGTTTATTATATTAGCTGAAAAAGTTTTCTTTATATCAGTACTTTGAGACCTACCGCCGAAATGTCAGTTTACGTACATTCACACTGTTTTCAATATATATGAAGTGGTCACTTAAAATGACCGGATATTTTTATGCTGCATTCAGTAAGACATTACAACAAATATGTATGGATATGATAAATTTATAATTATATATCAAAAGAAAATTGTTTGGCCAGGGTCGATGTAAAACTTCCGTGAGAATAGCTTGGCAACAGAAAACTGCCTTAACCATGAACTGATTTGGCTGCAGTATTTGATAAGAACCGCTGAAGGCCGTGGAAGGAAGTCGTGCTATATCATATCAGCCTATTTCAGAGTTACAAATGTAGGATTTAATAATGTTCAATAAAAATAAATGAATTACACAGTGGTTACAAGTATCATGAAAATTACAAAAATTTATATACAAAAGGTCGGAAAATATAATATATATCTTCAAAATCCTAAAACTTAATGATCTAATGGTCATGCAGTAAGACAGGGACCCAAAACTAAAAAACATGAAAAAATGTGAATTTGACAATTTAAGCCAAAATATTAAAAACGGATACGACTTCGACTCAGACTTGGAAAATGACGTTCGAAAATACCCGGCCGATTGAGAAGCACCATTCTTTAAGGCAAATAATAAAGGTTTTCAAAAGACAGTATTTACTCGATCTTTTTTAGATATCAACCACTAAAGCAGAGCAGAAATATCGGGTGCGCCGGTGCGATACCTCATTTTTGATTTGCGCTCGGCCGGATAATCAAGAATGACACTGAGAACTAAACTTCAAGCTTAACTCAAGTTTTTTTTAGTTTTGTCAATTTTTTTCTTCTCAGCTGGCTTTCCTGGTAAAGAAGTTCACATTGATTTGGAAACCACAATGATAGTGCTGTTGCAACCACTGTTTCAAAAACCATTCACCTCCATGTTGTATCAGATTTGCGGTGAAACATTATCACTTTACGACAAAAGATAAAACTTGTCAGTTCCGATAGAAATGCATTTTGTAATTCACTCGACATATTGGGTTACATTTTACTTACCACTTACTTTAAAAACCCTATAATTTCCCTTTATGACTATGTGTATTCTTTTTGGCGCCAAAATTGACTTTCAAAGGCGGGAAAACGGAACCGCGCGAGCCTGCTGACAGATCATGCTTTCTAAAGGAAAGGATAAGCTATTATCCTTTTCAAATAAGTTAACTAAGTTAAGAATATATTTCCAAAGAGCTATCAACTTTCATAATATCATATTGTATAGTAAAATGCATCTATTTACATGTCAGAAAGCTCTTCATGTGGATTTGTCACGGGGTGTGTCGTGACGTCACATACTTGGCATGCAAATCGTGACAAGTCATCTTCCGGTGATTCGGTAACGCGTTCGGATGTTTTGGAAGAAGTTGGTTCGTTGAAAGTTCTTCTGTTGATCACGACTGGCATTTAGCTGGCTAGTTTGATTTCCACATCTAAAGGTAGGTTTTATACGATTTGTTATGTGTATATATGTAAGTTTAGCTGAAATATTTACCAATGCTGCAAGTTAAATTTCAGCTAGCTGCTCGTCAACTCTCGAACACTTCTCGTAGTGAACGAGTTTGACTCTTGAGAAACTCCTTAAGGCATTCTACACAAACTTTCTTGTTCCGTTCCTTGTCTTTACCGTTGATAAGAAACTTTCTCCATGTTTTGTCAGTAGCCTGCAAACAACTAACCAAAATTTTCAGATTTCAAAGTCGGAGGAAAAAAATACCTTGACATATCTTTGCTCAATTATATGCTAAACACACAAACGCTGGTACACAAGAGTGCTTCATTAATGTTGAGCTTGTGTTTACCTAAGGACAGCTGGTCTGTTATTTAGACCAAATTATTATTAGACATGTTAGATTTCTGTCCAAATAGCTGCTCAATTCGCTGTGCTATTTTTCATTCATTGTTCAGCGTGACTTCATGACAACAGAGAAAATTTACAAATGAATTTGACACCTAGCAAAGCTCGCTGATCTGTTTTCAATAGACTGGAATAACCCAAGAGAGCTGTCCTTTTTCCGTTCAAAGCAGCCGTTAGATACAAATGGTTTCTATATTGGATTGCGTTTGATTAGGAATCTACAAAGGTTTTTAATTCGTGCAATATTCTTCAAAGTACTTGTCATTCTAGAAGCCGCAAATGTGTACTAGAATCAAAGCATAGCGTGTTTCTACACCAGAGCTAGACAAAAAAATGTCTTGAATTTTAACTATTTTTAAATCGTACTTTTTGCAAGTGGTGCAACTACAGCTAAAAAAAAATATTTGTTTTCCTGGGGAAATAGAGGAAATTAGGCGGTTCTATGTTTTTGAATAAGTAGCGGTTTACGCTAGGATGTCGGTTTAGGATTATAAATCAAATATATGGAATAAAGATATTTCATTTGGAAACTCAAAAAATAGCGCTAATCGCATAGCTTAAGCGTTGATTATTCTAATGCAGACATTTTGACTTCATTCTTTTATATACTCATTTATGTTTTTTTTTCTTGGTCTAAATAGGTGCCAACAGTGACAATGACCAAAGAAAATTTTTACGTGGTGCTGGCTGGACTACAAATATTCCTAGGTAAGTTAGATTTATTTTTAGACGAGCCTTGTGTCAGCGTTGCAACTATTTCCATGGTATTTCACTATCGTTGTTTATCTTTTTAAAATGTTATGCTCGGCACATTCAAGATGTATTATCTACTATCTGAATTTGAATTCACTAAAACCTCCAACACAACGTCAATTTACGTCCAATATATTTTGCCTTATCTCATTTGCTATGAATTATCAAATACTGCGCTTAATTGACTCATACTGGAAAAAAAAAAAAAAAAACTCGAAGATTTTTTCTGGTTTCGGTTTTTATTTCCATGTTTTGAAATACTATATCAAATTTCTTTTTATTTTCTATTTACATTGTACACATTCTCGAAACAATTAATGCCGTTTATGTACTTTGGAAATTTATTCTCTTGTTCAAATGCGAGAATTTCAATATTTCCTTGCTTGCCAACTAATTTGTGGTTTTTGTCTTTCAAGGCCCCTGGTAATATCCATTTTCCGATTCGTGTAAACATTTGTTAGTAAAAAATTTAAAAGACCGCAGGGTAGTGGGGTTTTGATCAGGACGCAAATGCTCTAGAAATTGAACAACTTTTGCTCTCGAAACCGCACAGCATCCTAGCGCGCTCAGCTGCAGATCATGTTTAGAATATCAACAGCACGACTCCTTTTATTGTGATCATATCGTTCATATACTTTAACAATTGTCAAGATCTCCTTGACGATTTATTCTAAATACCTCCTCGATTTTAACTTTCTTGATCATTTGCGGCGAAAACTTTTAACGTAAGCTTACATGTGAGGTTTTTGCATAATTATTCGCAAGTGTGTTCCAGTGTTGTGAAACAGCAGGACGATTGAAGTATTGTGATATTTGTGGAAACTTTCTTGAAGCACCCAAGGGAGTTCATTTCAAAGCTGTTTTTTGTTCCTTTGAGAACATAATTGATTGATTGGAGCAAAGGTGTCGAAAGATTCAATAAATTGAAGATCTTGCCATTTTCATTGAAAAGCGAACATAATTATTGCATTTATACTTTAATGTTATTTTGCTGAGTAACAATCAATTTAAGCCCTGTAGAAATGGATGTTTGACTTTCTTGTTCTTTTGTTTTTTCTTCTTTATTTCTTGGACAAAAAGATGTACAATGTCTTAAATGAATTTATGAAAATTGAATATCTTGTGTCTAATATAAAGTAGAGTTATGGGTCTAACTAAGTAGGGATTATGTGAAAGTGTAAGCAGCTTTAATTTGAAATTGCTTTTTTTATTTCTTGGGAAAAAATAATGGATATCTTAATAAAAATAAGTTTGAATCAAATAGTACAAAAAAACAAAATGTTTGAATGTAACAAAAGAAAACAATGGTAAAATGTAACTAATGCATCTGTAATGACGTCTTTTGTATCAAATTCCAATCAATTCAATCGACAGAGTAGATCCTTTTGTATAAGAACAGAAAAGTGAAATATGAGAAACAAAATTAAACAAAAAATTAGGATAATCTTCAAAAAAAGTAAAAAATCTGTCACTTAATAATCCAGAGTTAGCTTTGATAATATTTTTTGAATTTTGATATTGAAAATAAAATGCTGAAACACATGTTCTGATTGAGTTCTAATATAATGCTATGTAATTAAATAGGATGTAGATAATTAAGATAAATAAATTTCCATAATCTGAATTGATAAAAAATTCTTAATGAGCAATTTGTCAGTATTTATGTGAAACAAAAGTAGTGTTCATATGTTGGAACAATTGAAATATCCTACACAAAGAAATAAAGTCCAAGTTTACTGTGATTAAAATCTCAATAATCTAAATTGATGCAGCCATATCTTAGAGCAATCAGTCATTTGATAAGTCAATCAACTTTAAGCATGTGGCTCTGTGGTATACACATGGTCAGTCATTCACAAAACATCCCATCCTACACAACTGTTATACCATCCATAAACATCAACCCAAAAGCTATCATGAATTTAACAAACTTTTGAATAGCATATAGTGCAGGTGGATGTTGTGGACATGATGTTTGTAACATCAACTTTATGATATATATATACACATTGTTTTATCAACAAAACTAAATTATTTCGCATGAATGAAAACAACATTTATCTAAACAAACGTTTTGTGTGTTTTAGAGTTCTGAAGGTTTATAATAAATCGATTATCAATAAAATAAATTGCATGTTTTTGTGACAGAATTTTGTGTATGTTTAATGTAGTCTTTTGACTTTATATAGATCTGATAAAAAGTAAATCCCCCAAGTATGAATTATAAGTGCATGCAACAACCAATGTTTTTCTATTTTGAAAGATGTATCACCTGTAATTCTCACTCTCTCAACTTTTAACTTGGTTTTCTTCTAGCTGTGCTTTTTCATTTTGTAGAATTTAGGAGTCTAGCATAATTTTCTTTTTAAATGTAAATATCCTTTTACTAATTTTGATTACTCATTATGAATTTGTGGAACAAAATGTTAGATCAAAGTTTGCATGCTGTTTTGTTCTAGATGTGATAGTTTTCTCCATGTGTGGCTCTAGCTTTTTATCTCTTAAATTAAATTTTGATCTCTTGGTGGTCTTCCTGTGGTGATTAGTTTACAAACATATGGTTGGGTAATACCTAGTCTTTTTCTATGGAACATTTGATGCCGTGCTGTTGTAGCAATATAGAAGAGTTTATAGAACCTAATATGGAAAACTAACCAATATGAGATATTGCTTCAGTTTGTAAACTTTCATGAATTTATTATTAATTTGTTATATATTATATATATAATATTTGATATCTCATATTGATTTTCCTCAGTTTTCTTTTTTTTTAGCAAATTTTGCCATTCATTTTATTGCATTTGCCTTTCTTCAATGATTTTGTTATCTTTTTTGTATACTTATTATATTGTTGTTTTATCTTGTAGCTCTAGTCGCTTCTGAACTCTCAGATGAATGTAAGAAGCAATTGACTTGTGGTGATTGTATACGGCTGAATCCAGAATGTGCCTGGTGTGAAGATCTGGTTAGTACTGGAAAGATATTGCATGATAGTCTTATTAGCATCATGGCCATCATTCATATTGAACATTGTCATCATTATCACCAGCATGATCATCTTAATTATCACAAAAATACTAATTATGTCATAATCATCATATTAATTTGTTGATGTCATAATTATCATCATCATCATTGTCATCACATCATGTCATCAATATCATCATTATGACCATCACCACTACTGAAAATATTATTTGTTGATGTCATCAACATCATTGGTGCCATAATTATCATCATCATCATTGTCATCACATCATGTCATCAATATCATCATTATGATCATCACCACTACTGAAAATATTATTGGTTGATGTCATCAACATCATTGTCATCATCAACATCGTTGTCATATTTATCATCATCATCATTATCATCACATCATGTCATCAATATCATCATTATGATCATCACCACTACTGAAAAAGGAATAAAAGTCACTGTGATTTAGTGCCTGATTCGTCATTTATTATCAACATATTAAACTTTTAAATAATCACCATTATAGGTCATTAATGGATATCATCTGGCATCATCATCATCCTAATCATCACCATCATATGCTTATCTAATACTAAGTATTTTAGTATGACCAATCAATTTTTATTTCCTTCATTATGCATATTTATACTCAATATTATTCAGTCATCAACATTATGATGTTTATATCATCATCATCATCATCATCATCATAATAATATTTGTAATTTTTGTGATAAAATGTTTTGTAATTATATTTCAATAGAAACTTCTTTTGTTAAATTATAAGTATATTTTGTCATTGACATCATCTGCATCATCAATAATCAAATCAATAATAATCAAAATAAATCATCATTATCAGCGTGTCATCATGATATTATATGTCAACAACATATAGTACATGATATTAGAGGCAAGGAAAGCACACATTATCATTACGTTTTGCTCTGTTTTTCTTCCATTCTTATTCATTTTCAAAAAAACACAACATGGACATATAATATATCACACCAACAGTTTTAATGGAAATAGCAATACAAATATACTGAATCAAATAATGACCCTTGCAGCTATTTCACTTTGCAGAGGAACTTCATGTCATTGTTAATTTCACTAGTACATTCCAAATTGGTTATTTTTTTCCTCTTTATTTTTGTCTTCCCACAGTCTAAAAAAACAGCTACAACTTTGTCAGAATCAATTTAAGACATTGACTATTATATATGTATATAATTCATCTATTCTGATCTCAAGCATAGTTATTAACTATGTAAGTAAGTAAGCAGTATCAAATATAAGGATAAAAAAGGAAAGTGAATGAGAAGGAGAAAAAAATAATATGGAAAAGTGAGGGAAAACATTTATTGAAAACATGGCAGGTTGGGAAAGTAACTGACTATTTCAAGAATATACCCAGATGCAAAACTAGATAAATGAACCAGTCAATGATTATTGAACATGAAATGAAAACATTTGGCTTAAAATTCAATTTTTAATCTGTTAAGCACTTTGTGATAACACTTTTCCTATATTTAATTATAATATTATGTTTGGATAAGGATGGAGTTATAAGTAAATAAAAATGCTGTAATCAGGTAGTTACCGAATAAATTCATATTCACATCAAATTTAATGGATTGTTTGTTTTTGCCAAAGGACTGTCACATAAAACATATTCAGAAATGCAATGAATTCCTCAAATCTAAACTTATCCAATATTTATGATTAGAAAAAGAGTGCCGTGTAAAAAGGGGTGTTTATGTTTTGTATTATTAATGATTTTAAGACTTTGTTAAAATAGTGTGAGTCGCAGCCCTGGGCAGTTTGCAGGAACCTTGGATAAATCCCTATCCAGTGCATTAATTTTAAAGAAATTATATATGGTCATTGTTACCTATTAACTAAAGTAGATATAATATCATCCAGTCTTCTTACATTCTACCCCAGAATTAAAATGCAATGTTTACAAGTCTTTATCTGGTTCCATTTGTAATAATTTATTGTAACTTATGCATATTTGTTTTTAGTATAAAATTAGTTTTATTTTGTGGAGCTGTACATAAAAGAAAATGTTTTTTTTTTCATTTTGAACATCATTTGTGTGTTTGTTTATTTTGTTAGTTTGTTGATAAATTTGGCATTGTTTTTTTATTGTTTGTTGTTAGGTTCATTTGTAAATTATTGCTTGTATATTATTTTGTTTGCTTGTTTGTTTCTCAAAAGCTTTTTGATCATGCAAAACAATTCAATGATTCAGCTAGTGAAATAATAATTATTAGATTAACATTTATTTATTTTTGTTGTAGGATTATTTTGGTCAACGAACTCCTAAATGTGATGAACTCAAAAAGCACATTCAGAATAATTGCAAGAAGATTTCAAATCCATTGTCGAACAATGACGGGAAATCAGTAAGTACGCCAGAGCTAAAAAAACAAGTTTATAATCCTCATAAATTGGGACTGCATGTCATGTTTACTGAGGAAAGAGAGTGGGAAGGGAGAGGACGGGGAGGGGGCAACTCACTAAATCCAAACCTCTTATTTCCTTTTGAATTCATAAGGAAAAGGACAGGATCAACAGTCCTTTTGTTTTCTTTTCATGGTTGTGTTGGTACATTTATGTATGTATGAGCGAGAATAAATTTCTTCTTGTACTGCTTAACATGTTACTCTCCCCTCCCCTCTCTATCAAGAGAAAGAAAGATTCCTATATAATGAACTCTTGAAAAGCAATACAGAGAGAATGCAAAGTGAAAAGGGAAATAAAACAAAAATCACTTTTTGTAAAAAAAAGAAAGATCTGATGAGAAGGACTAATCATTAAATTGGACTGACATTAATAAAAATTTCTGATAGAAACTAAAGGAAAAGTGATAAGTAATATCTGTATCGTTATTCTTTAGCATAAAGAGAAGTTTCAATAGTAAATGCTTATGATTTAAATTTTTTTCTGTGAGATGTAGTTGGAATATGTTTTGTGGGTTTTGATGCATGCTAATGGTCTAAAAAATCTTTTTTTGTTTTCAGAACGATGAATCGTTGAATGATAATGTTAAAGTATCTCCACAAAATCTCACATTACGATTGCGTCCAGGTAAGCCTGCTGAATATTGAACGAAAAGACTATTAGCGTGAAATAACATGTTTACTTCTATTTTCATTAAAGAAAATTCGTCAAACACAAATACTTCAAAATACCGTGTCAGAAGTCTAGACTTGTTATTCTTGATTTCGAACTTGTCAACCATGGTTTAACTAACACTATGACATGTGGTTGTCATACTGCATTGCCTTGCCTGATCTAAAATACTGAAAAAAACGATATTTTACCCAATGATTTATTTATTTGATTATTTGCTCGTTTATTAATTCGTCCGTTCATTCATTCGTTAATTCTTTTATTCGTGCACTCGTGTCATTCATTTCATTTCTTCATCCATCCATCCATCCGTCCGTCCATCCATTCAATCATTCATTCATTCATCAGTCCATTCATTCATTCATTCATTCATTCATTCATTCATTCATTCATTCATTCATTCATTCATTCATTCATTCATTCATTCATTCATTCATTCATTCATTCATCCATTCATTCATTCATCCGTCCATTCATTCATCCGTCCATCCATCCATCCGTCCATTCATCCATCTGTCCATTCATTCATTCATTTATTCATTCATTCATTCATTCATTCATTCATTCATTCATTCATTCATTCATTCATTCATTCATTCATTCATTCATTCATCCATTCATTCATCCGTCCATTCATTCATTCAATCATTCGTCCATCCATCCATCTGTCTATCCATCCGTCTATCCATCCGTCCATCCATCCGTCTATCCATCCATCTATTGTCCATTCAATCAATCATTCATTCCTTAGTAAAGTGTTGTGCACACTACAGGCTTCCTTTTATGTGATTCGCGTAGTTGAAAAGAAATTCATCTGTACATTTTGATGTTTGTCTAGTATTTCTTTGACATATTGACAACTTTTCTTTGATTAAAAACAAATTTCACTGAAAATGTCACTCCAACAAGCTTTAGGTATCATTAACAATTGTGCTTCAATTCATTAATTTCTTTTTTAGAGTGCTATGACAAAATACCCTAAGGATTTGTCACTTGAGCTCATCCAAGACAAAAACGTATATTTTTTTTCTTTTGGCCATCTTTTTTTCTTTTGAACAATAAAATATATTTTGCTTTCAGTTGAAATACTGGTATACTATTCCTACATTACATTGTAAGTCACTGCAAACAAAAATCTCATTACTCTTATTCTAAATATTTCTTTCATTTCTTTCCAAACTCTCATCTTCAATTTTTTTATGAAAAAAACGTTTCTAAGTATTTCTTTCATTTCTTTCCAAACTATCATCTTGAATTTTTTTATGCACACATTAGCACATCAGATTCGGAAAACAATCCAAGGTGCTGTACTTTTTTATCGGGAAGTGCCATTACTACCATTAAGCTGTGATCTAAAAGGATTTTTAGTAGTAAAATTGATTTTCGAGTATCTGTCAAATGTGACGGAACATCTAGTTGCATGGAATAGGAAATGGAACGAAAATGTTGACATCGTTCACATGTTGACATTGGTTTAGAGGAAAAGCGTGGAAAATTCCCAGAACTTGTCAAAAACGCCGAAAAAGAAAACGTGTAAAAAAAAACACCGAAAAAAATGTATATTGACGCTTTGTAAATGAACTCTGAGTTGAAAAGTTGCAAATTTTGAAACGTTTTCGCATAAGAATGTATTTCAAGTGTATGCGGTTTTGAATTTCCTTTTATTTTTTGCGGTATTGAATTTTCCTGAAAAAAGCATTTTTTTGTGTGTATTTTCCATACGATGAGATTAGCTTTATTATCAGATAAAATACTAACGCAAGGAACAACTATTTTCAAAGACAAATTGTCGTTTAAGAAAAGAAGATTTAGACTCGCTTTTAAAGCACTCTTTTTCGAGAGATTATTTCATATCCTGAGATATTTTTTGTGATAGGGCATTAATTACTCCACGAAAACGTTTTTGCCTTTTTTGTACTTGTCTCTTGCTTTTAGAGATGATTAGTTCCCTGAAGATTATGTTGTTTGTCTAGCTAGATGGTAAATGTGATAGTTTGGTTTACGCTTCCTTGAGGTAAACAGGGCTTTTTCAGAACGTCTCTTGACGTCAAAATCATTCAAAGAGATTCATAATCTGATGTAAGACCTCAAGGATCTTTTAAGATTAAAATAAGATTTTAAAAATGAATTATAGATGGAACATAATAACGGGAAGTGAATGAATGAATGATGAAATGGAAGAATGTTTTTTGCGAGTACGTCCCAGGTTTATTTTTTCAACTAGCGAACAAACCATAAATATAACCAAACAAACAAGATATAAATCAAGGAGAAAATAAACAAACAAACATGGAAACCAAAACAATGCACGCGTATTTGTAAAAGTGAAAATAATAAAATAAACATGGAAGTATATAGCGGTTGATAAGCAAAATAAACATCAAAATAACAAAGGAAACAAGCAATAATAAAGCGAACATACAAACAAACAAAAAACGAAAAAAACACGTAACACCTAGCATTAAGCATTAACTCTGTGGAAATGTCAGCAAAAGTTGTTTTGGGAGTATTTACCATGTTAAACGATATTAACATTATCATTTCATTATTATTTTCTAGGTCAGCCCACATCTTTCAAGGTTAAAGTACGAATGCCCGACAATTTTCCCATTGATTTGTATTATCTCATGGACTTGTCAGGATCAATGTTAGAGGACATACAGCAAGTCAAGATATTAGGGAAAAAGCTAGGTAATCTTCTTATGACTGATATGAAGATACATGACTGCACTATTTTTGAGATAATATCCCTAAATGCAAGGCAATACAGTTCATGGTCGTAGTATCTGTTTGTTCATTCATTCATCAATTTTTGCATTAATTGATTTGTTTGTTTGTTTGTTCGTTTGTTCGTTTGTTCGTTTGTTCGTTTGTTCGTTTGCTCGTTTGTTCGTTTGTTCGTTTGTTCGTTTGTTCGTTTGTTCGTTTGTTCGTTTGTTCGTTTGTTCGTTTGTTCGTTTGTTTGTTTTCTTTTTAACTTTTGTAAGTCTAATGTACGTAAGGAAGCTATTCAAATGCATTTGCCTGAGAAGCCACTCCAATGTCGGACGCATTTCTGCTGCGCACATTTTTTTGGAGAGCTTCGATTTACAACGCCATTGGACAAAATGCAAAACTGTTCTCTTTTAGCTACAATCATCATGACCATGACTTTGCTATACTAATTTATTGAACTATTAGTACAATAAAGTCATTTTAATCCTACAAAATGAGAAATGGCGACGGATAGGTTTTGCGTCTGAGGAAGCAATTACAAAACGATATACAAAACGACGCCATGTATATAGCCTGTCAAAATAGCCTTTTCTTTTACTCTTACATAGTAATGTTTTAGTAAGAGAACTGTCATTATATTTAACCCATAATGTCGCGACTTATGAATTGCCCTCTATTAGATTTAAACACTGCAACTTTTTTAGTCGGAAAAACGACATTGTATCGTGATCGTTACATGTAATTGCTTTCTCTTTAACACATACACAATAAATGTTGTAATAAAACCATCTTATAAAATAATTGGGATAATATGCGCCCTAGAATTAATCGAAAACCATGTTTGATAAAAGTAGGAAAAAACACGCCAGCGTCATTACTTAGTGCGTCTGTGCATTGAAACTGCAAGATATTTTACTTTTCTATTTTATTCCTGTGCACCTCTCGTGTAGTTTTGATTGTTAATTGTTAAATAAAATTCTCTAAAAAGTTCGTGTCCGGCATTTTTATTGAGCAGATCATAATTTCTTCCATTTTTTTATTTTTTCCGTCAATTCCAATCCTGTCGTGACTCACAGACTTCGATGTAAAATGATTTCGTGTAATTACGAAAACTAAACTATAAATACGGTGCCCCGATTCTTGATGTAAATTAGTTTTTCTCGTTAACATAGTTACGGTATTAGGAAGATGATCATTACTTCCGATCCACCCTTGCCCGTTGTGGCGCATAGAATTCAAACGATATGGAACTTCTGGTGATATAATTGATAACATATATTTCTTGTTCACTATTAAATGATCATTTCAGCTACGTCACACATAGGTAAGCTCAAGATATTATTTATAATTATTATTAAATTATTTATTGTTATTAAGATATCAAATTAAATGGATTATATTTACGATGTATTTTACATCGTGTTTATTGACGTAATTCGTTCTTTTTTACCATTTTAAATGACAAAAAATAAATTCTTTGTATTTCTTTTTCTTTATTTCCTTTCCTTTTTTGCTCGCAAAAAAAAAAAAAAAAAATAGAACAAATTACGAAAATTGGGATGGTACGAGAAATAAATAAATAAATTAACAAATAAATGAGTGATTAAAAATATTCGTTTAGTAAGTTCATTAACTGTGTTATGCAGACAGTTTGGCCTCGTTACCATCATTATGTCCGAAAATGTGAGTCCATCAAATAGTTTTTTATTCATTTTGAAGGGAATGTCCTCATTACAATAATTAGTCAATTAATATCATGTTCCGTGTATGTGGGTTTGAATATCGTTCAGACGAGAAGGAAGTAATTATAAATGGCTGAACATGAGAAACGCCATTGTTTTGACGTTGAACGTTTTTATCTTAAAAATTTTTAAATTTGCTAATTAAATGTTGTTACACATGTTTTGGCTTGATGGAAATATTCGCGTCTCTTCCTAAATAGTTTTGACAAAAGTATATAAAAATGTTTTGTTCAAGAAAGATTGGTAACACTTGCATATGTTCAAGGAAAAGTGGGATTGGTTGTCAAGTTCTCCTAAGCAATGCATCGAGTTATCGACTTATTTATGGAGCTTTCGCAGATGCATCGAATATTGCCGATCTTGTTTAGAGAAATTTCCGAGAAATCTCTTCGTGTAATATGATTCACTACTAGCAGGTCTCTCCTTTATGATTCATTCTTTTCTCGCTAGTTGTCAGAAAAACAAGAGAATAGCAAACGAGAGAGACTCAAGAACGTGTTTAGAGAAACCGCCTCATTGATTATAGTTTCATGATAAAATCTCTTCCATGTCCATGCGCGATAATTCTATTTGATTGTAGCGTTATCGTTATCTTTAACGCTATCGCGTGCTTTCGCGGAAAAGCATTGGGTTGGTTGATAGAAGTAATGATGGAGGACAGGCAGGCGGATGTATCGTTCCCTTCAATGAATGGATGAATCGATCGATTACTTGATTGTTTGATTGATTAACTGATTGGCTGGTCGATTGATCGATCGATTGGTGGATTTATTTATTGATCGATCGATTCATTGATTCATTGAGTGAAACACCCGTGTATAAGAAACTGGATTTTCAATGTTAGCCTAAACAGGTTCTTAATATATAAATGGTATTTGTATAGGAAATTACATCGTTTGCAATCGAATTAATGAAAAAATACTGCGAGTATTTGATGAATACAAGCGGTATTTTTCATTAATTCTTCGACAACTTAGGTGTAGTTTTCTATTAATACCGAATCTACGAAAAGTGCTAGTCTTTGAAGTAACTTGTTCGCTTTGTACAGAACAAACACAAACAAACGCAAAGCATGACGGTTGAGTGCAATTAATTAATTGCAATTGCACGGATTAAAAGAAAATTTATAGCCAACCAACCAATGAGAGACGAACATTTTTTGTGGATTTGTCTTGAAATGAGCTTAACTTATGCCTGACAGGTTCTTAAAACCCAGGATCTTATAACGTGGGGGTCTACTGTATATAATATTTCATTCATAATTTGTTTTATTTTTACTTTTAGCTTATTTGTTATCTTTTTTTTTCTAGCTGCTCAGATGTCCGATATCACTAAACAGTTTCGGCTTGGTTTTGGTGCATTTGTCGATAAACCTTTAGCACCTTACATAAATACTTATCCTGCATTGTAAGTATCTAGACCACTCCAACGAAATGTTAATATTCTCAGGTGCGGATCAACTTGCCAAGACTTGCATAGGTCAGTTTGAGCTCGTTCAAAATCTTTGCAAGATTTCGCCAGTAAGTGCGAGGACTTGTTAAGGCAGGATGCCTCTTGGTACTAGGGACAAGTCTTTCTGATCCCAAGGAACACCGCGGTCAAACGTCTGCGCATGCCCTAAAAAATATAAGGACTTATGGGATCAAACGATCTCGTACACAGTTCTTTCGGCGTAGGGATTTCAAAAGAAAGCTACAAAAGAGAAAACTTTCACCGTTTTTTTTTCTCCGGAAAATGTAAACAAAATTAAAAAAGTGTAAACTTAGGGTACCAAGAGAGTTTAACAGAGTTTATGTAGAAAAAAAATAAGCCTACATAATCACGCAATTTCTTATAAATTGACTCAAAACCAAACGATCTGATTGTTTACAAATGCAAATGCCATACATGTGTTGACGTTTGACCGCGGTACCATCCGAAAGGAGGACCATCGCTAGTAAGAGTATTTCAGTGTTCTTCAAGGCGTTCTTCAAACGAGGTCGCCAATTTAAACTAGCGATAGCTTGTGTGGATTTGCGATCTTCCATTAACAGGGCCATATTATGATAAGTTTTTCGTTTTACTTTCAGTCTAAAACATCCCGACATGTTTAACCCTAAATCTGTACCGGCTTTTGGATTCATCAACATGCTGCCTCTGTCTAAAGACCCTACTGATTTTGAGGTAAATATATTATAGTTAAACTATAGGGGATATCTGTAAATGACTCTCTTTGAATAAAGAACATTTTCGAAAGCGGACGTTCACACGAAAAGGACTAAGCTCGGACGTAACGTACGCTAAGCATGCCGGACCATTTTACGCAATTTATTTCGAAGCATTATATACTAGGTCTCAATGCTTTACATGTGAAAAAGTAAACAGTTCTAAATGTGTCACTATAAATTATAAAAATTATTAAAAGTTATTTATAAAAAAATTTTTTTTAAGTTTATCAGTTTGAATGATTCACTCTAAGGACTCTCTTGTGTAGACTGAGGCATGATGAAATGGAAACATTTTGACACTATTGTGTGTTTTGTTACAGGATACTGTAGCTGCGTTGAATATTTCTGGTAATGTTGATAATCCAGAGGGAGGTTTAGACGCTCTGGTTCAAGTAGCTGTATGTGAACAGGTAAAAAAAGAACCTCAACTAACAACAGCTAGTACAACAAGGACAACAATGACAGCAACATGACAATGTAATGAAGTGCTTATATAGCACATTTCACCTTTTAAAAGTCTCAATGCGTTTTACAATCAAAGACCACAACGACAACTAGAACAACAACAACAGTCACGGCAACACAATTATAGTTGTCTAGTCTATTAGAGAGAGAACGTTGCCACGAAAGAATGAGAGTAATTGTAAAAAGCCTTATTGACCAGTGGCGAGGTTTTGTGCGTCATGGCCAACTCGCCTCTCTCCCTTTGTCATTTTTAACTTTGTAAATTTGTGTGCGTTTTCTCTTGCTTTTAGTAACATCCTATGTTTAGTTCTTTGAATAATTCTTTCTGTTTATATTGTTATAGCAAGTTGGATGGCAAAATAAAGTTGATGCCAGACGCCTTGTAATATTGACTACAGATTCTGGATATCACTTCGCAGGGGATGGCTTGGTAACTACAATGTTTTAATGTTGAGCAGCAATGGCGTCCCAAAAGCCGTCTGCTCTCGCTTTGTCGATAATTTTTGATGACTTGAACAGATCAACTCACTGGAGTGGAAATACGAAATGCGCTATATCAGCAACAAAATAAAATATTTTGCGTTGCGTAGAGTAGACTGTATTATGATGTTCATTTGTAAGCAATTACTCATCAATAGCTGTATCGTTCCTAGTCGTCTCTCTCTCGCGCGCGCGAGTGCTTTTTAGTTGTCAGTAGTCAATAAATAAATGTAGGTCCGGTATTGTTTTTCCTCATTGCTTGTGATTGTTAGTGTCTAAGTGCCATGAGGCTAAACACCCACCTGCTGCATGACAACGTTATGCTCCAGCAGTTGAGCTGACCAGTGAATCGTTCAATGTATGCTAATGTATCCTCATATGGTTTTGTTTTTCAGCTTGGTGGTGTAGTAACACCATACGACAATAGATGCCATCTTAGTCCAAGTGGGCACTATACGCATTCCAAATATCTGGTACGTAACCATTCTTATTTAAACGTTCGGCTTTCCTACGTATTAAAAATAGTTACGATTTGTTGTTAGTTAAGGAACGTATTCGACGAAGCTTTTGTACAAATAGTTTATTTTAAGGTGTGGTAGCACGTGTGCGCTAGTGGAAATCTTAAGGCCGCCACACACGGTGACTGGCAATTTGCCTCGCGCGCTATTTTCTCACCGGCTCGCAAGGCAAAAAACTCACCGTGTGCGGATAAAATTCGTCATTGTTCAACGCTTGCGAGGCGTTTTTTCGATTTCAAACACTTTAGAAAACTGTTACAGAGACGTGAACAATTTTATCCGCACACTGTGAGTTTTTTCTCAAGAGCCATTGAGGTAAAGTTCTCGCGAGGCAGATTGCTCACCGTGTGAGGCGGCCTTCATGCCTTGAGCATGCTTACTGCATTCCAAGAGACGATTGATTCAGATATCAAATAGTTAAGGGGTGTTATTATTACGTTATTTAATGTATTATTTTTTTGACATACAGGATTATCCTTCTGTGGGACGTGTTCGAGATATTCTCCTTCAAAACCAAGTAGCACCAATATTTGCCATCACAAAAACACAAGTCAAGGTTTATGAGGTACAGTGAGAGTCATTCAGTAGATGGATGAGTGGGTTTTGATAGACACT
Source organism: Diadumene lineata (assembly GCA_918843875.1). Lineage (NCBI taxonomy): Eukaryota > Metazoa > Cnidaria > Anthozoa > Actiniaria > Diadumenidae > Diadumene > Diadumene lineata. Next base: position 34,898,796 of record OU974069.1, read on the forward strand.
TAGGCCATTGGATTAACGAACGAACCAACCAACGAACGAACAACCGAACGAACGAACAGCCGAACGAGCCAAGGAACGAACGAACCAACCAACGAACGAATTAACGAATTAATGAATTAATGATTGATTGATTGAATGACTGATGTAATGAATGAATGGATGATTACTGGAGGAATGAATGCATGAATGAATGGTTGAATTGCGGTTGGACAAATGAGTAAATACGTGAATGAGCGAGTTAATACATGAACTTGAATAATTGGAGGGATAAATGATTGTTCTTTATATTTCAGAATCTTGCAAGTTTTCTTGGTAACGAGACCGGAGCAGTTGCTCGTCGGTTGAATTCTGACTCTTCAAACATTGTTCCCCTAGTCAGAGAAGCATATTTGGTAGGTTCTACCATTTAAGGGTCCTGACTACTTTAGAACAACAACGACGCTTGAAACCTGTGCACGTGAGCAATTTACCGCTGAGAACGCCGCGCGCGCTCCAAATCCCGCCAAAAGACAACACAAGAAAATTATACTTCAACCAGCCAAAACCCTCATTTTTTGCGCTGGACTATATTTTTCTTCGTTTTTTCTGAAAGATTTTGCAAAAATCTTTCTTTTGGCGAGATTTGAAAAAATCCTGATGACTTTTCAATATTACACGCGATAGTAAGTGGTTAGGGTTTCACTTTTCAAAGCGATTTTAACATGGTTCCGTTCAAAAATGTTTATCTCGAAAACGGGCTCCGGACCATATAGCTTTCTATCCATTTTTCGATTAATTGTTAAATTCTCTATAAAATATCTTTCTAAGAAATCGTGATGACTTTTTGCTTAAGTGATCAGGACTCTTAAGTCGATTTCATTGACCGAGAAACAGTACCACATCGCATAGTAACCTGAATTTCTAAGAAAACGATCAAATCCGGCCGGGTTCGTACTTGTGCAACAAGTATTAGCAAAAGCACAATCACATAACCAAGGAACATGTTCTTATGCTCATGGTGGTGCTTATTACAGCTCGCTAAACACTATCGTTTTCTTGTGCTAGTAAAAATTGTAAAAATTACTTTATTTAACGTGGTAGCTATATTTAGCGTTAAGCTAGTTTGCAGGTAGTCCACGAATGAAACGTAAAATTGTAAAGAATTCCAACTGGTTAGGAGACAAACCAGTTGGCTATATACAAAGCTTGTGCTGACGCTTATGCTTATGTGATTAGTTTGACCCAGGCTTTACTGAGACTTGATGGTCGATAATATGTTATATCTATGTACATATTGTTTTGTATTTCATGGTTTATGAATGAATGTTGTTATGCCCCAGTGATTGACTGTAGTTGGTTTGTTTTACTAGAGAATTGCTCAAACCCAGACCGTTACAGACAATGCTCCTGATGGAATCAAAATCAAATATACAGCCAATTGTCCGTGAGTCACTTTTTACTTGCTTGTTTTGTTGTTGTTGTTTTTATTTGTCCATTCGTTTGTTCGTTCATTCGTTTGTTTGTTTGCTTATTTTGTTTGATTAATTTACTGACTGTGTTTGAGGGCCATATGTTAGATAATTCAATGGTTAATTGTGTTTCGGTAAATAACGTTTATTGTATTGTATTGTTTATTTGTCTGTTTGATTTATTGATTGGATGTGATTTGTTGGTGATCTAAATTTCAATTTGCTCAAACTTCCCGTTTTTGACGTCAAATGTTTGTATGTTTTTGTTTTGAAAGTTTGTTTTTATTGCTTGTTTGCTTTTTCTATGTTCTCAGGGATGGTAAACGTGAAGGTGAAAATACCTGCACTGGTGTAAAGATCGGACAAGAGGTAGGAGTCCTAGAATGTAAAGCTTCACAATCTTGATTAGAAATGGCATCAAGTCCATAAAAAATGTGCAGTTTTAAAGAAAGCTATATAATATGATTTGATTAATTGAATGATTGATTGATTGATTGATTGATTGATTGATATTGATTAATTGATTGATTGATATTGATTGTTTGATTGATATTGATTGATTGACTGATTGATGTTGATTAATTGATTGATATTGATTGATTGATTGATTGATGTTGATGGATTGATTGATTGAATTATTGAAATTGATTGATATTGATTGATTGATTGATGTTGATTAATTGATTGATTGATATTGATTGATTGATTGATATTGATTGATTGATATTGATTGATTGATATTGATTGATAAACAACGTAATACTTCGCCTTGTAAAAACGTGCGAGAACTTGTTGTGAGCACGTTCAAAACATCCACAATTCAAATTGCCGTTATGCGAGCCCGCTTTCCTTGTTTACGTAGTTTAATGGTAATGATTGACTATAGGTGATGTTCTAACATGACTTTCTTTCTATTCCAGGTTTCCTTTGATGTATCAGTAACAGCTGCTGATTGTACCAAAAAACAACCAGGGTAACATAGAACTAGCGACATTTTTATCTTGATTTGATATTGATTGGTACATCAACGTTGTTCATGTATCTGTTTCAGGTTTTCTTTGAAGACAGCTTTTGGTGATGTCAATGTAAAACTAGAGTATATTTGTGATTGTGAATGTGAAAGTCTTGAAAATACGGTACGTGAGCACCACCAATGTTACTACAGAGAAAAAATATATCTTGTTTTTTTGTCATCTCATGTTATCTCTTGTTCTTTTTGTGGTGCTTTTGTTTACTTTGTTTTTGTTGTTCTTTTGTTTGTTTGGATTTTCCTGTATGTTATTTATTCTTTATTCTTTTTTTTTTAATTCACGGTTTTCGTTATTCACTTTCCAGGAATTAAAAAGCCCAACTTGTAATTCTAACGGCTCGTTATCCTGTGGTATCTGCGATTGTAACGACAAAACGTAAGTTTCGCATTTGTTAGTTAAAACTTTGTAAACTTGTAAGTTATCCCAGGTTCTGATTTGCGGTTCTGAACTTGCAAATGGTTCAAATTTCGTGAGGACGTTGGACCGAAGCTTCCATCTATCTACACTTTACACAAATTATACAAGAGTGACCTGTGCAATATGACCTATCATCCATGAGGGCTAGGGTTAGGGTTTCATTCTATGGGGTCAGAGTACTCGGTACAACTGAGCTATTATGATGTCCCTTCCATCTGATGGGGGAGATAAATCAATAGATAATTACTAGTGATGTGGATGGAAGGATTAGTCTAGCGATTGTTGGATATCTCCAGTATGGCTGCTTCCTGGAGAGGTCTATAAACCGTTCAAATCCGGATACAACACAGGCTAGTGGTGTCGTGTGATCTAATGCGTTCTTCGCCAAGATGACGAAGATGATACAGAGTACTCTAAGATCTCTGTAAGAAGAGTGTAGCCTTTCGTTCGTTAATTTTGTTTGATAACTCAGTTGTTTTTGTGACGATAACAAAGTGCCCTTGTTAAGAATTTACACGAACATACTTGCATTTGTTTGGTACATTCCTTTATTTACTTTGACTTTGTTGTTTTTCAGGGGTGGTCGATTGTGTGGATGTCCAAAAAAACTAGTGAATGACCCCACTCTATGTCAAAGGTGAGACTGTTACCCTGACTACGAATAACACTTTTAAAAGGTCGGTGCACAGAAGAATACCTGCTGCTCCAACAGAATATACAACATTGGGGAGGGGGTTGGGTGTCTACGAGATGTAAATTAGTAGCGCGAAAAATATGTCCCAAGTGATTTTGAACCGTGTTGTAGCATAAAACTTACTAGTTAGGGGACACAAAAGCATTGAGTTTTAACGAGGGAGTCGATTTTTAGAGCAGGCCTCATGTTTACCAGCCTTAAAGTAGCCTGTGTTGCCGGCGGTCAGCGGTTTTAGGCAGACCGCTAGCAACGAAGGCTAGCCTTAAAGCTATCCTTGAGAAAGTGCATTTAACCGTCTCTGTATAATCGGATTTTAAAATTCATTCAAAGTCAAGGAGACTTTCTATGGCACTTGTTACAAATGTCTACGATTTTAAAACATGACTTGTTTTTGACAGCATATATTAACCTTTTAAAAACACTCATTTAAGAAAATAACATGGAAATAAACAAAATGAATGAGATTCGAATTAAACAATCTAAAATATACACGATTAAATCAATAATTTTTGAAGCATATCAAGAAACAGTGCAAACATACATTAACCCCAATGAATTAAACCATGATACCAGAAACAATCAACACAATAAACTGTTTGATATACTTAATCGTGAAGCATAACTAACCTAAACTCTAAATGATTAAAAGCAATAACACCTTGCTTGTTCTCCTTGGTGACGAGATGACGTCATTGGATGATCTTGGCAACTCTTCAAGGTAGTTAAGTAGTAACCATAGTAACCATGTAAAACTGTGTTCTAAACAATATTAAAATTGTAATACTTTCATGACATAAATTAAGATCTAAACAAAGCAAAGGGATGTTCCATTGATATCATGGTAGCAATGATCTTAAAAAAAACCTATTGTGTGATACTACTCCGTCCTCTGGGCTTCCTTTGTAACTCTTTTTTTTTGGGGGGGGGGAAGGGTAGGGTTTAGGGGGTTTCCTTTGTAACTGTTTTTCTTCTTTGTTTTTCCTTCGTAGCTCTTTTTTTTCGTTGGGTTTCCTTTGTAGGTCTTTTCCTTTTTTGGGCTGCCTTTGTAATGGTAATGTAAACGGTACTTAGTATTCTCTTTTTGTGTCTTTTTCAGTGGTAATAGTTCGTTAGTTTGCAGTGGTCGTGGTAAATGTGTGTGTGGTGAATGCGTTTGTTCAGAAAGCAAGGTAAAACTTCAATAGGATTGATACATTTATAGAGTGAAATAAATTGTGTATTACATGTGATTCATTTGAAATTAAATGTGGTAGGAAAAGACGTTCGTTGGAAAAAAAAACGGTTTTTGGCTGAAGCCCTGGTTGCCTCTCCCTCCTTAGCGGGCACTGCAACTAATTCTTGCACCAAATGCCTTCTGAATCGTTTCCCGGATCGGGTCAAATGATAAGAGCTTGTTTGATGTGTTAGTGATATAATACCTAATAGTTGTTGTTTGTGCGTAGAATCCCAGTGAGGTGATCTATGGTAAACAGTGCGAATGTACTAATCTGGACTGTCCAAGAGATCCTGTTTCTAATATCGTATGTGGAGGTATGTATGAGAAGTAGTCTTGAGGCTTTCGTGTTACACTATGTTCGGCCATTGTAAGATCTTGAGGGTTTTCGGTTTGAAACACGTCGAGTTGTGTAGGTTGACGTTTCGTCTACGCTGTAGCAGTCTTCATCAGAAAGTATGAATGAGAAGCTTCAAATGGGCGTTTCGCAAGCACGAATAGAGTAACTATCGTTTATGTATTTTATCAGGTCCAGAACATGGCGTCTGTGATTGCGGTTCTTGTCAATGTGTTGGTAACTGGACTGGACCCGACTGTATGTGTACTAAAGACACTAGTACTTGTATAGATGAAAACGGGGTGAGTAGTACTGACGACAATGATGATAATGACGATGAAGAAGAAGAAGATGGTGTGCTGGTAACCTCACAGGACTAGACTGTGCGTGTACTAAAAACACTAGTACCTGCATAGATGAGCACAGACTATAGAGGTGATGATGATGATGATGATATCGGTGGTGATAATTGAAATAATTATTGTAACGATGAGAATGAGTGATGTTTTCAAAGATTATGTTGGTGGTGTCGATATTGGTGGTGATTTTGGTAGTGTATGATGACGATGGAAATGATAGTGTTGATTCCTCCAAAGGACGAGGACTTCAATATTACATCAATTATAAAGCCCTATATAGTTGTAGCAACAAAGGTATTTTCTATTGTTATTCAATTCATTGTCTTTCTTCAGGTATTGTGTAGTGGTCGTGGTACATGTGAATGTGGTAAATGTGCTTGTAACGAGACGTCGGGGTACAGTGGAGAGTTCTGCGGTGAATGCAAGGTAAGAGATTCATCTTCAGCCTTTTTTCCGATTTTTGATTTATGATTTGAGAGAAAATGTGTGAGAAAGCACCGTATTTGATTTGATAGTAAACATTTTGAGAGACAACACATTAGTATAGCATTTTAGAGAATGGAAAACACGGTATTCAATCATATTTGAGAGATATCATCAATTTAAGAGAAAATACAATGAAAACAGAAAAAAAGAGTGCTCTTCCTAGTTCTCCCGATCGAGAAGCCCATCATTGACTAAACAATTGCGCAGTCGGTCGTATGATTGTTAAGGCGTCTTCGCACGACATCTAGTTCATAATATTTCTGCAGTCGCACACCTCACACAGTCATCGAAATTACTATTCCATTATTATGCTATTAATTGTTGTCTATTGGTTTATTTTTGGGTCGTGTAGGCATGTTCATGCGAAGCCAATCGTGACTGTGTTCAATGTTGGGTGTTTGGTGGTGGCAAGCTTTCCCCAGGCCAGTGTAAACAACAGTGTAGCGATATCGAATATGTAGCTGTAGATGACATTGAACGAGGTAAGTTCTGTAGTGTCAATTATCAGTGGAATGATAGAGTATGCTATGTTTTCTGAATGACTGTTAGAGAATATAATAGATAACAACTAGTAAAGCACTAGTGTGGGCTGCGTCGGTGTTTCTATAGAAACAGTATATTGGTAAATTAGACACCGTAACGTCCGAAACGTCAGTATCGCTATCATCCCTTTACAGTGTCTAATTTACTGTTAATATAATAGTTCAGCGTTGATTGTCATTTTATGTTTGCTTGTTTTAGTCATGAATGTGAAACAAACCGTATATTTTTCAATGCGACGAAGGTAATGATGATTTTGTTTTATTTTCTGACTAATTAATTGTAGATATGGGTGCAGCCTGCCAGTTTAAAGATGAAGACGACTGTGTATTCTACTTTGCGTATAAGCAAAACAAGGAGAGGTCCTTAGTTATATCATATAAAAGAAAAACAGGTAAAACTAGTTGGATCCTTACGTGCCGGCGATACATACATAACATACCCTCACAACTGATTGTTTCGATGCGTTACACTTATAATAATACTTTAATAGAACACTTTTGCAAAAAACGTTGTAATGTACAATGATAAAAATATGTAAAAAAAATTAAGCATGTAATATATATGTACAAATAGATATCATTGTCATAACCAAAAGAGGTGCACGTGCACCCCTTCCCTCTCCCCCCCCCCCCCCCAAATAAAAACAAAAGGTCCCCCCCAAACTGTACTATAACAGTTCAACGCATCTATGACTTGATGGTATTTCAGAGTGTCCTGAAGAGGTAGGAGCGTTGATTGTAATATTAGCTGTTATACTGGGTGTCCTTGGTGTTGGTCTGGCGTTACTCTTGATATGGAAACTACTGGCAACTATACAAGTAAGTATCATGATTGTTTGCTAGTGCGTTGCTCGCTCGTTCTCTTGTTTGTTTGATTGTTTCTTCCTGCAAACGTTCGTTCATTTTTTCCTTCTTTTTCAATTTGTTTGACTTGGGGTTTTTTTTACCTTTCCATTGTTTGTTTGCTTGTTGAACGTTCGTTCTTTTGTCACTTCTTTCTCTATTTGTTTGATACAGCGTTTGTTTGTTTGTTGTTTGTTTGTTTGTTTGTTTGTTTGTTTGTTTGTTTGTTTGTTTGTTGCTTTGTCATTGCTAGGACAGGTACGGACAAGAAACCCATGGAATATATTACTATCCTTTTTAACAATAACTTCTTTTTTAGGATCGTCGAGAATTTGCAAAGTTTGAAAAAGAAAGACAAAATGCTAAATGGGATACGGTAAGATCAGTGCCCCCTCAATCGAATTATTTTATCATGTTAATATTATTTTGGCATATGCTATTTCGTCTAACTTTATGATGAGCTAATTACTAAGGAACACGGCGATCTTAATGTGAACACCCTGTTTAAACAAAACCGCAAATACGCACTCTATGACTTGTTACAAGTTTCAAAGACACAGCTCGCCGGTCTTTGTAAGTCTTCCAAATACCTAATCGTTGCATATTTCGGACAGTGCACAGAGTTGCGCTTACTTTTGCTTTTTATCTTTTCATCTGTTATAGGGCGAGAACCCTATCTTTAAACAAGCAACAACAACGTTCCAAAACCCAACCTATGGAGGCAAGTGATCATAAAAGTCTGTATAGAATCATTAGTTAAACTATCAAAGGTATCAAAAGTGGAATGTACAAAGAAGTGTCTTGTATAGAAAGCCCTTAGCCGTTTGCGCAGAAATGCTAGCAGGAATGGAAAGAAAATGGAATCGAATGGAAATGGAAACCGAACAATGAAATGGATTACACATAGAATAGTTAGCCGAATATTTCAAATGAAAATGATACATTCCAGAATCATGGGCGAAGCTCAGAAATTGGTACTCTATCTAACAAGGATTGTTTTACAGTTTAAAACTTTGAAATTATCAAATAAAACGTTAGTTTAATTTTTTTTTAATATTCAAAAAAGTGTTTTTTTTCCAGTTGTGGTTCAGATGTTTAAAATAATCATGATATATTATACTTAAGGTAGTTCGGGACCCTTGCTACTGCGCATCCTGCTCGCGCATGTGAAATCAAATAAACTTTCTCGTGCGGTTAAAAAGAACTTTTGTGGTAGAGCCAAAATATGGTCATTCTTGAACTTTTTGTTTAAAAAAAACATCATATCATTTCATACGGGCCTCAAAAGCAGCTAGTGCCCATTCCCGCGCGTCCAAAACATTGAAATCATCTTATTTTCCGCGCGTTTTTTGCTTATAGCTCTAAAATTAGCACGGTGACACCCGATTATTTTTCCATTTTTATATTTGGCATAAACCCAGCTTTGAAATTTTGAAATAAAAAATACATGGTCTTCGAGACCAAAACATTGTAATTTTGACTTTTTGGGGGCAAAGTGTGCAAAAAATTAATGAAGCTCTTCATTTAAATTGCCGTAAAATATCTCAGTCGATGTTTTTTCCAAGGAATAAATTCATGAGAGCTATAGCGAAGGGACCATTTTGTCAGACTCTTATAGCAGATTTGTGAAAAACATTCAAATTTGTTCGCAAGAATATTACTTTCAACAAATTTAAAAGTACTTCTTTTAGTTGAAATGGTGCAAAAATGGACCTTTTACCACCCCCCACAGTTCCAAAACAAGCACGGTGACCCCTATTTTTTATTTCATTTTTGTTTTTCATATGTGTCAGTCCTTATGTAGAAAAAGTTTTAAAAAATTCTATCGGCGGGAAGTGTGGATCCCGAACTACCTTAAAATGAAGTTTTATAAATGATTGGGTTTGTTTTTACCAAACAAAAAATTAGGAATATCGTTATTTTCATTTTTTCTACCATGTAATTAAACTGTAATTAGCATTGCTAGATGCTTATATGCTTTAGTTGTTTAAAACCACGACCAACACGAAACAAAATAACACAAACTAAATTGTAGAAATTTCGACATCTTCAATATTCTGTCATTAGATTGAATGAATGCTTTTTTGTTGGCACTCCGGTGAGTTCCATTCACCGCAAACAATTCCTCTACAAATGACTGAATAACGAAGTTATTTTCAAACTGCTTGAAGAAATACCAGTGCATCATTACTGGAATTGGTGATGGTACGCCGCAGGTTTACTTGTAAAGCAATAATATTTTTATATTTAAAAAACGTGTAAAAAATTCATAAAGAACATATCGTTTGTAATAAAACTGTTTGGCGCATGCCTTATCTGTATATTGCTTTGTCTCAATTATATTATTAGCCCAATAGGAGAGATGAGCACAACCATTTACCAGGAGCAAGAGAGTATGAGGTAAAAGTGCTAATCCCCCGTATTGGGCTTTAGTACATCAGGGCATCTTTTCATTCTATTTAAAAAAAAATTTCTTTCGGGAACGAAACTAGCCTACGTTGCAGACGGCATATTTGGTTCGCGTTTAAAAAAGCTTTTTTAAAAGCTTTGATTAGTGCAATCTGGACAATCACGTTCCGTTCTAGCCTCCGTGGCAGACGTCTTATGTGGTTCGCCGAAAGTCACGGAACGTGATTGCCCAGATTGCACTAATCAAAAAATTATTAAAAGGGAGCCCTTCCCCCCTGGATCCGCCTCTGTCAAAGTTGTTAAATTAAGACGTGTCTTTAAATGTTTTGGTGTCAAAGTTTCAAAATCATTCGGCTAAGTGCGGATGTGGCCTAACATCTATGGTCTGCAGTCTGCGTGGTCACCATCATTGGTTTGATACTTTTCCCGCTTGTTATAATCCATACGCTGCTAATCAGTCGCGTTATTTTCATTGGACTTCTCTTTGTAACATTGTAATAAATGTATACAAAGAAAGGACACAAGTCAACGTCAAAATGTATCATGCACTTTATTTTCATCAAAGTATTTCATACTACAAACACAAACTACGGACAGTGCTTTTTTGGTGAAAGCAACCAACAACCACTCTAGGCTAACAAAGAACAATATTGCTGACGGTGTACGTCTCTTGTTATTCCTAAAAGTTGAGCGACAAAAACAGTCATATAAAAATCATTTACGACTTAAAAATACTTAAATGTCTATCTAATTGTTGCAAAATCTCTGGAATACTTCCACAAGTGAAATACATTTAGTTCACATGTAATGCCACCAAATAATCTGTATTTATTGGGCATCGTTTATAAGAAAATGGTTGCAATTTGCCTTACTGCTTGACTACATGCTAATTTCTACTTTTGACCGGTAATTTATTCATGCATCACTTTAAAAATGAAATCAAAAGCAAAGCGGTCGCTCATCTTGTAAACCTCACTTACTCGTTCTATTATTGGACCGGTCATACATTGAAACAATGAAAAAACACGTTCTTTATGGCCCACAGACTTTTGATGTTCTTGTTGCACTTGACCTTAAACGTCAGTAAAATTCCGTTCAAAACGCTTGCTTAAAGATGTCAAATCATGCGGTTGAAGAACCGGGATCTGGTACTGCAATGGCATCATCAAAGTCATAGGCCTTGGATGAGAAGTGTATAGGATTGTCAAATTGCTGATGTTTCATGACTGCGTCGTTGTTCTGTGTCTTTCTCTTCCGCATATACCAGAACCCAAGCAAGAATGCACAGCCAACGAGTAGTAATACTGTGATACTTATTCCAGCTTTAGCACCAGCTGATAGACCACCTTTATTACCTGGAAAAGAAAGACATACGTTGATACAATGTGATACGGTGTACAGTAAGATGGTATTTCAATTGATCTGAAATTCATTCTGGTGCTAGCAGAGTCTCTCTCGTTTGTTATTTCTCTCTTTTTTCTTGTCAGCAATCACAAACGAGACAGATTCTGTTAGCAGGAAAACTATAGTAATCAACCGCGCTCGATGCTTCAACAAAAGAGGCTTGCTTTATGCCTGACAAGTTGTTTGCCTTGCTTTTTGAACTAATCCTGTTATTTTGAAGTACTATGTAGTAGCTATATGTCAATTTAGTCCAATTACTACGACAAAGATCTAACGTCCGAATCGTCAGTTTCTTACTCATTTCTACGGTGATTCAAGTGACACATATACATTTAACCGTTTCCTCAGAAACACTGACGCAGCTTAAACTAGATGTTTCATCCACCACGTATATGCCAACTTACTTTGTTTCTGTGCAGCAGTACTTCCACCCGATTGTTCTGTTCAAGTAAATAAAGAAATCAGTACTCGTTACAGCGTAACTCCAGCACTCTGACTCTGACTATCATACATGCATGGTTATACAGTCATTTTCTCATTAGTAGGAAACGGTTCAGTTACAATACTGGTAACATACGGCGCCAGCAAATAATTCAATGCCTCCCTAGAAATTTCAGTCGTATGAAGATGATTCGAATGATTTCTTGAAAATAACAGTTATTACACGGGAAACGGTACAGTTGCAATGCTGCTACCATGCGGCAGATAATTCAAATGCCTTCTTAGAATTGATACGATACGATATTGTTTTCCCTCTCATAAGATGATTCGAATGTTTTCTTAAAGGTCGGTAGACACTAGGCGACATGTCGCAGTGACTTGTCCCCGCGACAGGTCGCTTCAGTGTGCACTGATTCAACAACCCAACCGGTTGGATTTCATGCGGCAAGTCGAAGCGACAAAATTCTGTTGCGGCGACAACAATTTTCTTAGTGCACATTGGGGGAAATTGTCGCTGCGACCGGTCGCGGGGACAAACCGCTGCGACTTGTCGCCTAGCCTTAACGGTTACGATACGACACGGTACTGTTTTCCACTCATAAGAAAACGACTCCATGTTTACACGTGGCTCGAAACTTACTTATCTGTACAATGACAAGGGATTCTGGATCCACTGTCAGGTTACCAAGGGAACCGTTATTCACAGTGTCCTTGATACGCTGTATTACATTGGCCCCTTCAGCAATGTCAGCAAAGAAAGTGACATTGAAATCCACGATAACACTACCACGCCTGCAACGATAAGTCAACCAATCGGTAACTACTATGTAAGGAAAAGCATCGATGAACCTTTCATAAATACACGATTTGTTTTTTTTTTATTCTTTATTCTTTTCAATACTAGCTTTAACCCTATAGTTTTTTTCTTCATTTTGCATCCTCCACTAACATAATGGGACTTTTTTTTCTTGTTGTAACTATTCTTGTAACTTTTGTGGATATAAAAAACCTTTGAGCCTTAGAGCAGTTTGTGCATCAAAACTGCGTAACACAGGCTTGTGGACTACTGGCCGGATTATAATGCTTTCCTAGTTGTCAAACTTGCATTTTTTTTGCATGAAAACCATAAACACACATAAACAAACTCTCAGTTCGGACATTCTCGTGACTGATATCCATACATTTCTTTGTACATGGGACAAGTTAGCTGTCCACAATAGCGAGGTGTCCGTAATAACGGGGGTGTTCGCAAGGTGAGAGGTGTCTGTACGTGGTTCCAATAGCGCGCTACACGTGAATCACTGTTGTTTTGGGTTCGTATTCACATGTGGTACCTGTTTTTACTGGTTGTGCTTATATCAAAGTTATGCTTTAAATGTCTAGTACCGGCATTGATATTTCGCAGAGAATATTTTTTAACTTAAGGATGGTGCCCCTAACTGTAACCCATCTTTTATTTCTTCTTAGCCCTGTCAGACATTTGAAATACCTAACGATGCGCGCGAGCAATACCCAGAGAAACTGTCAGGAAAATAGACAATTGCTTGTCAGTATACCCTAAAAAGTGAAAAGATAATATTAACACGAATATGTTGTCCTACCTGAATCCAATGACTTGTACTTGCTCAAAAGCCAACGACGCCATATCATTATCAGCTTTGTTGTACAAAGCAGAGACCTAGAGAAATAAAAACTACTAGTTCAACCTTACTAACAATCTGAAAATTTGATCATGACTGATGAAAGCTATGACTTAAAAACCTTGGAAAAATTAAGTTTATCTCATCGAAAATTTTTTTAAGTTCGATTCAATATCTACGATCCTAGACAGAATTTATGGGACAAATGCATCTTTCGTTTATTGCAAATTGATCTCCCCTCCGCTCCCCACAATACAATGTTGAGCAGCAAATGTACCATGGTTGCTTTCACAACATGGTTTTCATTGTTGCGTTCTGCAGACAACATTGTAATGGGAGGGGGGCGTGGAGGGTTGTGGGATGTTCAAAGCAATGAAAACGAAATGGCGACAAAAAGTGTGTTTAGTCCCATAGTATTTTGTCCATGATCGTAGTTGCAAGTAAAAACAACCTTGTACAAAATAAACCCGAAACGTTGCTTATAATAACAATATTATTACCTATAGTATGTTTCTGGGTATCTCTCACTTTCCTACCTTGCATTCATCTCATTTTTAGTTTAAGATATTTTCGCACAAGAGTCCTTTCGTACAGGGTTTTGCTCACAAACAAACAACATAAATATGCAGTACAAAAAAGAGCGCATTGTTCGAAAGACGCACGCACGTCGCGCGCATTTCTCCGTAACTGTACTGCATATCGAGGTAAGCGCGCAAAGAAAATGCCACGGTTTTAATTGCGCGCACCACACAGCGCACGCACTAGATTGGATGTAATCAACAACACTGTCGTGTGAAGCAGTATTACGTCACATCGACGTCTCGTTCCATTTTTTATTCTTTTCATTCCAATCATTCTTAGAATGTCTTCTAAAGTAAATTAGAGCGTATGAAGAAAACCACTTTGCCGTTGTAAGGAATTGCGCGCGCTTTTTTTTACACGCGCTCAGTTGGTAATTTTTTAATTTTTGTTTAGTTTTCTACTGGAAAACACATCGGAAAACATTTTTGTGCGAAAAAAGTCCAGCAAAATTGTTCGAAAAGACCATGCAGATTATTTATTTTCCCTCGCTAGTTAACACACAACAGGACATCCTACCTACAAGGGAAGGGGAGAAGGAACTTAATAACGACATCAAACGGACGTATACCATCTGTTTTGACTTTGCATACCTCACGAACGATTTTATCGGAAAGTATCTTGAAAGACTGAGTTTTTCTATCAGAGTAGTCATCTTTCCATTGTACGTTTGTAATTTTAAAGGTGACTTTGTATGATACGTCTGTACAATGAAAAACAGATAAGAATTACGTTATTTCCAAAACATCTTGTAAGCACAAGAAATAAAATGATTTTATATATACAAATCATTATCATTATCATCATCAATATCATTTTTTTAATCAAAATCAAATTACCTAATTGTTGAATGCGGGCAGCAGTGTCAATGAGAATTCTTTCATTTTTTATAAAAAATATATTCTGTGCGAGGTTTTTTGGAATGACTTCAAAAACTCAAACTTGTATTTCCAATCTTGTTAAATCTTATATATTATTAAAACGTTTTCAATTAGTGCCCATTAACAAGTGTCGAATGCGCTCTGTAAATGATTGGCGAAAATGCAATTCAGACATTTCTCGGGTGCTGCACGTGTGATTTCTTATTTGATATTTACCTCGTGGTTCAGTGGTTGGTATGACAGACGGTGCAATACTTGGTTGACTTGTAGGTACTGGTTTCACATTATCTATATATTGATGACCACAATTTCAATATAATATAAAAATTAGGTAAACCTAATAGCGGAGCTCCGATTTAATGAAATGAATTATTTATTCAATCATTCATTCTTTCATTTGTTCATTCACTGCAAATTATTCTTGATCTATTTTTTTTTTTTTTTTTTTTTTTTTTTGCTATGTTATTTTCTTTTCATGATCAAATAATCATATAATCAATTGAAATACACAAAGCTTTATGCATGCCACAACATTTTATTATATGCAAAAATGCGAAAAATATGTTGTTATGCATGGTAAAAATAGCACTTGTCAATTAAAATTGATTGTCCAATGAGAAGTTAGAAAAACATTAACATGGCTTCTTTGAGTTGTAAACAAATCCCCGCGCGCTTCTCGCTCTATTACTCTCTTTCACGTTTGAAAAAAAATGTTATAACAATCGACAAAAATTTCACTTTTCTGGTGAAATGTGTAATGAATTACTTATTGGTAATCTAGCTATCTAAAACGGTTGTGAATTTTTAATTATCAAATGTGAATACTGCGTAACTCATTAAAAAAAATAGCTAGTATGAAGTTTTGAAATTTTAACTTGTAGATAAGTAAGTACACTGACGAATTCATACAAGAGTTTTATTTTCAATAACAAATCAAAGAATTACAAGAATCAAATTAAAAACACCCACACAAATAAACATATCAACGATAGATAAATATCTTACAAAAACAAGTAAATATAATTATTGCAAACTGCTTTCATGTGGATGGTAAAAAAAAAAAATTCATTAAAGATTGTCAAAAAATGTAAACATACCGGCGCCAAGTTTCTTGTCCTGTACTGTCACTTTTCCACTGAACTTTTTGTCCTCAGTTCTGATTACAATAAGCTTGTTCATGTTTTTAGAATTTTAAAAGTGGCAAAAACCATTTTCACCGCCTCTAAAAAGTTTACACAGTTCAACTGAACGGCGATGGCAAGCTCGTGTTGCTCGATCACACATTGTACTAAATTTGCATTTCCATCCACTCCATGAATTGGCAGTCCTACTTTGTTGACAAACATCTTGTGTGAAAAGTTTTTTGTCGTGAATAGTTGATAAATCGGCATTGATCCTACAGCTCTCCGTGGTATGAATATTCCGTAAAAATTGATGAATGAACAGAGAGAAATTATCTTCGTGAGTCGTGTTCGTCTTGCTGTTCGCCTCTTTTGAATTGCTGCAAATACAGCGCGTATTTGTTTTGTTTTTGTTTTTATAAAAGTTTTATCGCCGTCGATTTTACTTTTAAAAGTAGATTAGTCGATAAGCAATGACTGAAAAACGCCACGAAGAATCCATGAAGAATACGGTCTTTTTTACCATCTGACAAACTTGTCAAATAAACTCTTCCAGAAAATACAACTTGTAAAATCTCCAGCTTTGAATGACTTTTGATGAATTATGACAACTCTGCATGACTGCACATTTGGACGGTTAAAAACAGCGTCATGAGCGACTTTTACCCATTTTGTCAATGAAAATATTTTGAAGTAGCTTTTCATCGTTGAATCGTAGTTATTTTTCTTTTTCACGCCGCGGTATTCGTTTCTCTTTCTTAGTCAAATCTCTTCAAGCCGTCAGCTTAGCTTTACCATTTTCATGCTCTTTGTCCAGTGTAGAAATACATTTTGTAGAAAAATTTCAGTGAACTGCAAAAAATTATTTTTGCGTCCCGACTAAAACCGGTCAGCGTTTTCGCGCGGCAGTGGTACACGGACGTTGTACGTATTTTGGAAATCCGGGCTTCCTGTGGTCGATTTGAAATGAGCTTGATGGTTTACCATATTTTCTTAATTATGGTGCTCCGCTTGCGCGGGCCTTCGGCCCGCGCGGAGCTCCGCTATAACTAACTTAAAGGTATAAAAACATATTTTCCAATGTACTCTAACCCGAGTTACCAAGATAACTCGGGTTGCAGCTCTGGAGCCGATTGTACGAAGTCCGGCTGATAAAGTTATCCACTGGACGAAAGTCCACTACATAGCATGTGTCTTATCGGTTAGGGATTCGGTGGACGGCGCTATCCTGCGCCTGTATACAGTATCGATTTACTGTCAATTTTTTGCCACCGTGTAAAATCAGCTTACCGGCAATATAACTATAAATACCTAAATACATAACGTCACGCGCAATACGATAACATTCTTTTGACAAACTTCGAACTGAATCTTCAATATTAAAATTTTATAATTTTTAATTGTGTTAGTTTAGCTTGTTTGGCTTTTTGTTCTGTGAATCTTTTTTGAGTATATGACATGGATGTTGAAAAGTAACCGTTTTTGCCCGTGATTGTAGGTTTTTTATACGTGAGGTTTTACTTACTTGGCACACATCCAAAGATCTCTACTCTCATGCAAGGTGAGCCACCCTCAGACCATGACTGGATTTGAAAATCCACCTGTATGGCTCGATTAGGTGAACGAAATACTTTAGATATCACTGTGGAACTATCGTGGTTAGCTGTAAACATCTACAACAAGAGAAAGAAAGTCCAGTTTAATGCTCAAATACTTCCCATATGGTGTAGTGCTAATTGCCCTAATGACGTCACATAAAATTGTTTTCACGTAAAGAATCATGGTTCGTCAGTGGGGGTCCAGATCAACGCAAATTCACAGAAAATCGTCCTATGAAGCTCGTCCTAAATCATGAAGAGAAATGGTCACGAATAGTTATAAGATGCACAAAATACCATATACTGTACATTTACACATATAACCAGGCCAGGCCATTTGAGACTGACTGTTGGAGCTAATTTTGTCAAATTCCCTATTGGATATGCATATGGCGATTCCATATTTCCAGCTATACACAAGATGGTGTCATCGTGCAATTGGTCATGGCCGATGCTCGCTTGTGCTCAACATATGTGACATAAGCACAGTAACAAGCAACATACACGAACTGCAACACCTCATTTGTCACATAGGTGGGTAATGGAAAATACAAACAAATTGTTAATGCTAGACCGACGCTCCAATGAATCTCCGAATGCTGCCTTCGTCGTAAGTAAAATCCAGTATTAGGATGGCATTTACACACGTAAATACGACGACTTACATATTTATCTCCAAATTCTGAGTAAAACGTCCATACACCCTTGAAGAACGATCGTAAATAAAACGCCTTGACATAGCCTTTGCCATCGGCTGAACCTTGAGTTGAAACCTTTCGGATTCTGTAGATCCCTCCAAGCGATACCTAAAAGAACAGCATCAAGGATACTACAAGTTGCACTATAGATAGTAACGAGCGAGTAGCTATGGTATGGTCGAATATTCAATGTTGAGTTAGCATCAGGTTTGTACTGGAGATCCTTAATGTCTCACTTGACATTCGAGTTAAAAAAAGACTACCTCCTTTAAACAACATACTCAAATTTCAAGCTTCGATGTCTTGCATTTTTCCTTGCTTTTTTTTGATTGACTTACAAACGTGCAAATAGTAGTACATGATACTATGCTCAGGCATTTCAGTCTCATCTTATCTGTCAAAATGGCCGTAAATCGCCGCCTCATACCAGTTTTTTTCTAGATCTCCAATTGAAAAGAAAGTACGCTTTGGCATCGGCAAAAAATAGTCTGCTTGTCACAAGCAAATCACAATATTTTGATATCAGGCTCGTCCAGCAATTGTATAATATTGCCCAACGTGTATGGAGAGATAAAATGAACTAAGCACCAATCTCGTAACCAGAGTCACAAAAAAGGCGGACACTGGGTACGAGATTGACTAAGTACGTGTCGACATAGGAATACTCATACTCGTAGGTAATGTTTTGAGTCAGTTGCTGCAGCACACCACCCCCGAGGTCCGTTAAGCCGAGCCATGTCAGAGCCATGTTGATCGTCCATCTTGGATGATGCTGTTATCCACGAATCCTCGATAGTACCAGTCTCCAGACCGAGTGGGTCAATACACCCTGCGAAAAGAGTAACAAAAACAGGGTTATGACCCATCCCCCTAAAAAACAACAACAAAGAAAAAAACAACAACAACAACAACAATAACAAAAGGAAGTGTAACAATGCTACAATGCAAAAATTGTTTTCCCTTAAATGTGTAGTGTAAGAATCACTCTAAACTTAACTTACCACTGGCACAGCCATAGATCTCAAACCGTAGACAAAGACCACCAGAACCTCCAGACAATGGATAAATACGGAAGTACTGGGTTCGTATTGGGTCTAGTAATGCATGAATAATCTGATTGCTGGAATCAGTATTCCCACGGAAAATCTATAGTAACATAATAACAAAACCGTTAAACGTTCACCAACAAAAAGTAATGATAAGAGATTTGTTTGGCAAGTCGGAAAGCGGCATCTGAGTCACAGATATTACAAAAATACTTTTTTTATAATCCATGAAAAAATCTATGGAAATAAAATATCTGTAACATTCGATTGC
Source organism: Diadumene lineata (assembly GCA_918843875.1). Lineage (NCBI taxonomy): Eukaryota > Metazoa > Cnidaria > Anthozoa > Actiniaria > Diadumenidae > Diadumene > Diadumene lineata. The sequence goes on from OU974069.1 coordinate 34,918,254, forward strand.
TATCAATGTAAGATTGAAGTTAAAAATGAAACGCGGTTTCATGCTCCGGAATATTCAAACTAATTAGCAACTTAGCACAATTTTGAATAGAAACCATATTTGGTCTGCTTTTTGGTCAATATAATACTCAGGGCCCGCTTGTTTAAAGCTCGATTAGTGCAAATCCAGGGTTAGCTCTAAAGAAGGTTTTCTTAAGAGTTAACTCAGGATTAGTGCTAATCGAGCTTTGAACAACCCAGCCCAGAGGTCGATTCAAAATGGCCGCCATGCTGCGAATCAACATATTAATTTTCTGGGGTTTTCATAAGAGACTTTCCTTTCAGTTGAGTTTCTGCATGCTTAATATGTGTCGTTTACTTAATTTGTAAGGTTTTGGACCTATAACAAAAATGACTTTATTTCAGAAAGGCTTTTCAACGAAGAAATCGAATATTCGAAATGGTGGAACCAAAGCAGTGTGCTGTCGCTACACATTTCAATTCCCCTATAAGTTTCTGATTCTATCCGTTATTCTCATCATTGCCATCAAGCTCGGTCACATAAGTGTAGTGGTATATTACCCTTGTGCTTCCTCTCTCTATGTAGTCTGTAAACACCTGACCATCGTCACTGAATGCGAGCTTGTATGTTGTGACGTAAGCATTATTAGGAGATGCTGCTCCCCAGGTACCAATCTTGGAAATTCTCTTGGCAAAACCAGGCCATGTAACTTGAAGATAGGGTTTTTTATCTGCAGTCTAGAAAACCAAAGGGAAGGATTGATTACATGACCAAATTAAAAACTAATGACACGAAGAGAAATGTCAACATAGTCCACTGAGTTTTGTCTCATTTTTACAGAAGCAAAGGTCGCATCGAAAGATGAGACAAGAGAAAAATGTGGGCTGTAAATATGAAAGTCTAATTAATTCGCCATTTGCATGGTTAGCAATAATTATGATGACAGCTGTGTTAAAGATTATGACGACGGCGTTAATAGCGATAATAATGGTGGTGATCCTTGGTTATGATGATTGCTGTTTTGATGGTGATGATGGTGATGATAATGTTGATGGTGGTGATGATAATTTTTTATTTTATTTAAACATATTTAACTCAATGTTTTCTCCAAAAGCACTAAGGCTTATTATGGGAGATTACATCAGTATAAAATAACAGTGGAGTATATGTGTTAAATACTGATGTGATGATAATTGTGGGGATGATGATGGTGATGGCCTGTTGATAATGATGGTGGTGCTGGTGATGATGGTGGTGATGTTGATAATGATGATGATGTTGATGGTGTGGATGAGGAATGTGATTATAGTGATGGTGGTAATGACTTGATGAAGACCTCCAGGGCAAATATCAAAAAGGGAATCAATGAAAGTGGATTTCTTGTGGCATAATCCTACCGATGCACACCAGCCTCTTCCAATAACAGGCCTTGCTTGAGTAGCATCATGCATTGGTGTTTGTGACGACGCATTGATCAATTCATCTCGGATCAGTCTGGAATGAATGCCAAGAGGTTTCTGGCACTCTAGTAAATAAAGAGATAAAAAGCAACGCTAGATGATTTTTGTTTTTTTGTCTAAGACATTATTTACGCTGTCATACAGAGTTAGTAGATAGAAACAGGTGTAGCTACGCTACTGTCATTGTAGCTGTCAAAATCATATTTACTGTAAATTACGATCAATGTCAGCGGCGTAGTCACAGTCACGAACAGTTAAAATGTCACATTCACAATCTCATTACGATTGTGGTTTTTAGCCGACTGTTTAATACTAACCGAGGATACATCCGTAGAATTCAAATTTGGCACAGGCTTTATAATTCCACGCCTTGGGTTGTATTCTGATAAACTGTGCTCTGATTGGTGGATCAGCAGCAGGATAGGAGATTTGTTTGGCGTTGATATTGGCTGAAAACACCTGAAAACGATATGGAGAACATCCATAAGTAAACCAATTGTTAACACAGTGATATGACCCAGAGATACATCAAAGGCTTCATGAAACTACACATTGATCAATTGCTGTAATAAAAATTGAGAACGAATACATAAACGGCGAGCAAAGCATTCTGGTAGCTGTCTGATGTAATGTAATTTAGCACCGGTTGGTTGCTTCTTAGAGCTCCGCAAAAACACTAATTTCTATTCGATTTTAATTTAATTTTTTTTTCAACTGCAAACACTAAAACAACTTTCATAACGAATGCTACAACGATAACGTTTTAAAGACTATTTTATAAACAGATGCTTATTTACATAGTACTTATAATCAGTTACAGATCTTTTATCCATCGTCAATTTTATATAGTGTTTATAGTGTATATTTTATTATTATGTTATATTATTGTTACTTTTCACGTTTGCTGAACTGTTACTATTAAAGATGCTTATTATTCATATCAAGGAATTGCTATAGGGAAATTGCTGTTCGATCGGACATTTTGTTTTAACATATTTGGCAAATTATTTGGTAAATTTTACCTTATTTGATCAACTTTGCCGCCTCGGTTTCGTGAAAAAAGCCCATAATTAAAAAAAGCACAGGGTTCCCGCGCGGACAGCATTCAATTGTTTGATATGATAATGATTATTTTTGTAACTATTGACCAATGACGACTATACTACTCATACGACTCACTCTAGTAACTCCATTGACTTGATAAGGCATCCAGTTGTTTTTGTATACTGCATACGATACAGTAAATGATTTGATGAACGTTTGTGTGGCATACAACATAAAACCTTGGACTCCTATTTTAGTGATTTCCATCTGGTCCAATAAATCCACCTGTACAATAAGAAGAAGATCACTGTTTGCTTTCTTATTTTTTGTAATTATTTTGAAACCCACTATTTGCTTGTTTTTAACCTGTCTGATAAGCATATTCCGTACAGCAGTTTCAGTTACTTATGAAATAAATATCTAGTCTTATATATACAAGTTTTCTTTCGAACCCGACGTTTCGTTTAAGAGCTGTAGTTGACCTTTCCAGAATGAATGATATGTGAGACCAGAATCATCATATAAGAACATACATACCACACAAAAACGTCTCAAGTCTACGATAGTTTGATTGTTTATTTAGTAGAGTGCAAACACTAAGTGTATGCAACTGTTGTCACTATTTAGTAGTAAATAGCACTAACTAAACAAAAGAAGACAATAGAATTAGCATAAAATAGCACTATTTAGTGGTATTTATGTTGCACACTTTTAGTGTGTGCACTCTAACGACATCTAAGATATCCTTAAACGGTGTTTTGTATGATAATTTACTTGTTTGCTTGTTTTCTTGTATATTTGGTAATGATATCTAAGCTTACCTCGATGTACGGTGTTTTGTCCGTATCGGCTGCGCACCATGCACTGGAGCCATTGATTCTAGCCATTTCAGGTTTATACAAGGCATTCATGTACGACGAGGCATTGATCTGGGTATTGGTTATATTACCACTGGACATACCAAGAGGGGAGGAACATTCTACCGCCATCAAATAACATCGAAAAAAACATTGACAATAAAATCACACAGCTGCAGAAAGTCCACACACGTGTCTTTGTGATCGTTTTTCATATTGAAGATGATATGTTTGAGACAAATGTATCTTTGTTACAGTGAGAATCGAAAAACCATTGGCAGACGGGATTATTTCAGGAATGTTGGAATTGTTACTGGTCCAAATAGACAGCACACTAATGAACTCTAATAGTAATTCTAAATGGTAAGAAAACATCTCTGAAATATTTCAACTGCACAAATCGATTCGCACAAGAGAGTATGAGATAAGAGAGTTTATCCCCGGACCCCAACAGGGGCTCTACTCGTCGTGCTATTTTTAGAAACGTGTTAACAATCTCCGCACTTTTGTCTTGAGATGATTTGACGATGCGACCGCGCCTCCTGCAATTTGACCAATCACGTTCCGTTGCCGAAAAAACTTCAGTTTAAAAATAGAATGAAAAGATCTCCTGATGAGTGCAAAGCCCAATACAGGGGATAAGCTCTCTTATTTCATACTCTCTTGATTCGCACTATAATGCATAGGAAAACAGATCTATTATCGCCAATAATAATTAATAATTTATTTTTATAGCCTCCACTGAGTCTTACTGGGACATGTTGTCATCTAAGAATGAAGTACTCACCTAGCTTAGCTTTACAGATATAGCCTCTCTTCCACATACAGCTTCTATCCGTCCAATAGCCAGATCCAGTCCACATGTCAACACAGTTCTCTGTACCTTGATTGTCACTTGGTTGTTTATAAGCCCATGCAGTGTAAGTCACAGGACTACCATCACTCCATGTGTACCCTTGCTCGAACGAACGGTCATTTAGACCTAGTAACAATAATACGACAAAGAATTGTTCAATCCAAAACAAACGTTACAGAGCTGGTATATAAATCATTCATTGGCTTGATCCCTTGCGCTCAGAACTTTCTTCGCGTTGTCAGTTGTGGTGTGTCGGAGTGCTTTATGATTTATTTAAATCGTTGCAGAATTATATGGACTTATTACCGTACTTTTGATAGTATGGTAAATAACATACATAGAGGACATTACATGGCGGCCGAAGATATGAAGTTAATATTCGACTGGCAAAAATATATCGCGATTGACAACACGAATGAATTTTCACAAAATTATCTTTTATTTAAAAAAGACATCAGTGATATTTCCACTCTGGAAAAGGCAAATACATGTCACTCCAGCAACGTACTTCCCAGTAAATTACTCATGAACACTTAATTGTAGGAAAGTACGCCTCAAGCGCACATAATAAAACACTGTATCAACAGTAATATCCAATGAAAATAAAAACTGAAAGTATAACTAATTTACAAACTTTATTTATCTAATAATTGCATGTTTTTGTAAGTGTTTTCAACTTACAGTCTTACTTCGCTCTGGCGCGGGGGTAGAGAGGGGAAGGGCAGCTTACCTATCCAAACCCATGGTTTCCAACGCAATTCTTTCAACTGATAAACAATATAGTCCTTTTCCTGCTGGTTGAGAATACTGAGAAGATCACCACCCTGTTTATTACAGCGATATCGGGCTGTAGACCATGTCTGTCTGTCCCATACTTTAAACAAGTAGCAAAATTTATCAAACTTCTTGAAACCTGGAAGACAAGTCCCATGTTCTGAAGAAGAAACACGATAATGTTCAGTAATATTCTTTATATTGTTATAACAAAGAAAGTTATTGACAAACTTACCAACTGGTGTGACTTGTTGATCTCCTGTTGAACGAAACAGAAACACAATTACATTTGTTTAAAAAGGTCAAGAAAAGAACGAAATAAAAAGAGATGGAGATAAATAAATGTAAAAATGAAAATCGTGAAATTAAGGAAATCCTCAAAGCATCAATGAAAATGTCCATATCATCGCGATTTGTTGGATTAAATTTGAAGAAATACAAGAAACGGTTAGCCATACCTTTATTTATTTGGCACATAAAGCCATTTTTCTGGCCACAATCAGCCACCACCCATCGTCCATCATTATTGGTAGAATTACTAGCAAAGACACACATCTTACTGGCCCCAGGCGCTCCAGGCTGGCCCTTAGACCAATGACTGTATTCCTGGAGACTCAAATCCGACCATTTAAACTGCTGTGAATTGGCTTCTCTTGTCATACCAATCCAGACATTACCAGGAAAATGGAGCATCTTACTCACCATATACGCTGAGTTTTATAAGGAAAACTTAGTCAATAATTCTGAGGTCATTAAATCAGGCAGGAAGTTACATAAATGGCCGAGTGGGTGAGAGAGTGCATCAATCAATGAATTGAATTTATTCAATTGAATTAAATAAACAATCGATCAATAAATAGAATTCAAACGAGTGAATTCAAACAATCGATCGATCGATTGATAAGTCAATTATTTAATGCATATCAAAATTAATCAAGAAGTCAGTGTGTCGGTTCATCAATTGTTATACTAATGTTCACTAAGACCTCCACATCCTGAATTTAAACATGTAACGATGCAACTAAACCACAGTTAATGTACAGCTACATTACAGGATTAGATATCTATCAAGCACCACAAATACTTACATTGATCGTAGGGGCTGTGTATACTGACAAGATCTGCATCATATTTGCTGCAAACCTCCCTGGCCTCACTCCAAGTTAGTCTTGAGTAGAACATCGCAAAGCATGTATCGGCAGAAACCTTAGTAAATGGTAACGGACAGGCGGAACTTGGAGTTGGAGCTAGTTTGAATGAAAATTACAATCAATAAGAATATATAATAATATGCTCTGCTTTAATCTGGGATCTTGTCTCCAAGACATTGGCGCTAGAGCAAAAGAACTGCTTTCATTGTTCAAACTGTCAAACGCAACATTTAACAGAAATAACAGAAACAAACGCAAATTTTATCTGTTCTTATGCTTGCAAAATAAATATTTTTCTATAATATTCATTGCGCTTGATCTCGCTTCGCCAAGGCAAACTTGTGCTTTTAGCATCCTTTTTAAACTAAAACAGTCTGAGGGAAACAACCGCACCACTGTAATATTGAATGTTATTAACCCAAATTGATTTGTTTCGGTGATCTAGCCTGATTTATGTTTGGAAGCTAAGACCCCCTCCGCTGTTTTGTGTTTGTATTTGTGATGAATATCGTATGATTCTAACCTGGTGTTGGCCCAAGAGGTAAAGCAGCTGAAATAGAAATAAAGAAATATATTCAACGTTGTGATATATGGATAATCATCATGAGAGTGTTAATCGTCAGTTAAAATTTCAGCAATACATTGTAAATATCAACATAATTTAAATTTCCTGGACCTAAATTAAGGCGAGTTAAAGGGGAATTAATGTTTCCAAACTGAAGACAATTTACGCGAAAGAGGCTAAAGATTTTTAAAGGAAGGAAACAAAAGAAAATGAGCTAACAGAACCTATTCTCCATACTGGGCTTTGCGCAGTTATTTTATGAACGGAAAGTGCTTGGTCAGATTGACCAGTGGGGAAATAGACGAATTTTGCACTGGCGTCGAAGCTAAAAAAGAGCTCTTCAAATTTGCAAAAGAAAAACTTAGCAATGCTGGATATATTAACTTGTTCCCCAGGCGTCTTTCTCTTAAGAATAAGGTTTTAGCGGGATTGGTAACAGTTTAAAAATAGTCAGGTTGATGGGGGTGATAGGTTGGCTAATTTTCTCTTCAAGGAAATCAACCCTATCGAGACAAATAACATAATAACTCTTTTTATATTAACTCTACTTACGTGCTTCACAAATATATCTTAGCTTGATGGAGCACGACCGTACTCTCCATCGACCAACTCCCCAGTTACCCGTCCACATATCTACACAGTCAAGTCTCCAGTTCCTGACAGGCTGGCCTGAATTCCAGTTAGTGTAGGTGACTTGATCATTATTACTCCATGTAAAAAGGTTCTCAGTATGTAAATCATTCAACCCTGTCCAAAAACCTGACCACTTGTACTTTGACAGTAAGATATTAACGAATGCTTGTTCATACCTGATAAAAACGTAGCGTTAAAGTGTTCAGAAAAGTAAGAACATTTACAAATGGGGTAACTTTGTGAGATCTACTTTGCCCTCAAAATAAAATTCATGTTATAGAAAGTAGTCTTGTTTCTTCCGCATTATATTTAAATAATAGACTAAACCGAGCTTTCGGACAACTGGTCTATCATCAGGGCAATGTAAACTGACACTAAAATCTATTTACCAGCGTCAAGAATTCAAATACGAAATAACGCACGAGCTAGCAAAACTTTAGATTCAAAATTCATGTTATTATATAAAAACTTACTGATTGTTGACGGATAGTAGGTTACCATTCATAGATGAGTTTCCTGGCTTATTCTGGCACATTTTCAACGCGTTGGACCACGTCTGTAAATCATTGTCAACAAGTTTGTAACAACTTTTATCGTAATTGGTCCAGCCTGATTCACACTTGCCTAAAGCTAAACAAAAAACATAATAGTCATGGTTAAGTTACTTGAACACTAATGAGAACCGTTGTGATGGGTGACTTTTAACCAAGAATGACGACAGAGCTTGGCATTTTTTGTTGTTGTTCTTTTTTTAGTTTTTTAGTTTTTTTTTTTTTCTTCTTTTTTTTCACCTCATTGTTTCGTTAGAAAAACGAACGGAACTCATAATAATTATACAAATAGCATTCTATTTTCTGGTATTTTTTACCACTTTCTTCGTTCTACGTTACAATGTTTATTCATATTATACAGACCTGGCCCTGGAGTAGGAGGAAGAGTAGTTGGTGGAGTAAATGTATCTAAACAGATAAGAAATAAAACACCATGTAATGCAAATAAGAATTCTGCACGCTTGTGTACTTGCATTTCTAGTTGTTTGTTTGTTTGATTTCTTGTTGTTATTGTTCAGTTTTATTTATTTTTGTTCCATGGTTTGTTTGCATGTCTGTCAATTTTTCTGTCTGTTTATTTGTTCGTTGGTGCACGTCTCCTTCCGTTTGTTTTTGTTTTGCATGTCTGTCAATGTTTCTGTTTATTTGTTCGTTGGTGCACGTGTTCTTCTGTTTGTTTTTGTTTTGCATGTCTGTCAATGTTTCTGTTTATTTGTTCGTTAGTGCACGTGTTCTTCTGTTTGTTTTTATCTGTTTCTCAGCATTCTGTGTGAGTGTCTGTTTATCCTATCAAACCGCCTTTTCTGTTCCATCTCTTCCAAACTTTTCCTTATCTTGCTACAGCTTAATCTACTTGTCTACAACGTGCATTTTCACTGTCTCACTGCTGTTCATGTGTTTATTTGTCTACTTTTTGTTCGCTTGATGACTGTGTCGGTTAAATGAAACTTGAATCGAGCATTATCCAATAGATAAACTCACACCAGCCCATATGCAGTGAATAAACCAGCCCATAGCCACCGGATTAACTCCCTATCAAGTGACTAAACCAGCCCTATCATAGGAAGTATCCAGTGGGAAAACCAGTCCCTATCGGGTGGATAAACCAGCTCCTATTGAGTGGATAAACCAGTTCATATCCAGTGGATAAACCAGCCCATATCCAGTGGATAAACCAGCTCCTATCGAGTGGATAAACCAGCCCCTATCCAGTGGATAAACCAGCCCCTATCGAGTGGATAAACCAGCCCCTATCCAGTGGATAAACCAGCTCCTATCGAGTGGATAAACCAGCCCCTATCCAGTGGATCAACCAGTCCTTATCGAGTGGATAAACCAGTCTCTATCCAGAGGATGAACTAGCCCCTATTCAGCGGATAAACCTGTGTCTATCTAGAGGATGAACCAGTCACCATCCAGTGGATTACATATATTTACAAATGGTGTGCAGTGGATAAGTTTATGCAATTGAGCAGCCTGCCCCTAAGACTTACTATTGTGTTTTTTGCAGATATACGGGGAACGCCTGCCGCACTGATTATCATTCCATTTGCCGTTCCATCTGTACAGATGAAGGCAATCTTCCTGACCTTTCCAATCATTAGGTTCTCCCCAGTTATAATTGACATAGGATAATGGACTTCCATCGCTCCATTCATAGCTCCCTTCGGTTCCAAGGTCATTGAGTCCAATCCAACCATCTATCACAAACCTAGAAAGGGACAAAAATGAAAATACATCAAGGAGAATATAGACTATTAAACAAACGAACATACCAAGCAACCAATCAACCAAAAATTAAAAAAGCAACATTACATACCGCTATTCTTGAAAAGGTTGTCCAGTTGAAATTCTGATTTAGCGAATAACAATGTCATCTTTGCATGTACCAAGCTTTCAGTTTTCTTGTTGTAAATACAAAGCTGCACATATTATATAGTTACATAGTTCATTGCAATTATTGATGTTATTTTGTACACTTTGACTTACCATTGCTTAAAATAAATAAATCAAGAGATATGCAAATGACTTTGCTATTCGATAAATCAGTATCAACTGCACAACAATTTCAAGAATAGCTGTAGATCAAAAATTTCACATTAGCCTAATCGTGTCATGACTTACATTTTTCTTGACATTGACTGAATATATGCATTTTCAGCAGCACTCAGTACACTGACTAGTTCCCCCCCAGTCTTCCTACAAGCACTTCTTGCATTAAACCAGGACAGCCTAGTTGTAAGTGTGTCCTTACTAAATAGATAGCACATTTGGTTCCAGTACTTCCAACCGAGATCGCATGTACCAGGCGCTACAATAACAGAGCTTTGTTACTATGTAAACTTTATTGTTACTATGGAAACTTTATTGTTACTATGGAAACGTTATTGTTACTATAGAAACCTTATCGTTACTATGGAAACTTTATTGTTACTATGTAACTTTATTGTAACTATGTAAACTTTATTGTTACTATGTAAACTTTATAGTTGCTGTGGAAACTTTTTATTGTCATTCTGGAAACTTTATTGTTACTGTCATATTGACATCCTGAGGTTGGGTAGTAGAAAGCCAAGATAACCTTATCTACCAGATGGTTAGGAAAGGACAAATTTATGTTCATGTTGGACTCCCTCATAGTCGTACTTACGTGCAGTAATCGGAGGCTGTGGTTTGGTTGGTAAAGGAGTGGTAGCTCCTAAAGAAGCTATCAGAAAACAAATATAAATCTGCATGTCAGCAAAGATATACTATGTGCGTTTCAGAAACAAAAAATAAAATTGTTCACGTTGTGCCTGTACGACAAATAATGAATTATACATTAATAATAATATTAATAACATATTTTTATAATACTATATTAATAATATATTTTCCAGGGAAGAGAGTTATCAACAATGTATTTTTTAGTGGCTGTGGAGCAATGTATAACAAGCAATTGCAAGTAAATTAGTAATACAGAAATTGTCAGATATGAGATCATTGCTACTCACCTCTCTGCATTTTACAAATATATGGTCTGGTTGAAAAGCATCCCACGTCATTCCAGCTACCAGTTGACGTAGCCACGACACAAGGCTGCTGACCAGCATGACTGTCAGGTTGTACTGGTCCCCACTTTGTGAAATCAACAGGAGTCCCATCAGTCCAGACATGGCCTAAGATCAGACAATATCAAAATTCACATGTACTGCAACACGTTTTTTTTTACAGTGTTGTGTTGTTGAAACGTTAATAGGCGATTTGCATTATTATTATACTACAACTATCAGAATGCTTTATTTATATTCTTTTGTAGCGCAATTAGCACAAATTGTTCTTTTAATCTCCAAAGGTATTAAGAATTTGAATATGAAAAAGAATTTGCAAGAAATGCTGGTAGTCGTAGTAAATGGACGCCATACTGCAATATTTGTATTTCTTTAACTTCATATGGCATGTCAGTCTAAAAAGGAAATTATTTACCTGACAAAATCCCACGATCGTTGAGACCAATCCAAGCATTGTATGAACTATTGGTCATCTTGCTAACAAACGTGTTTTCTGCCGCACTGTGAATGCTCACGAGGTCTGTTTTGGAGAGCGTCCGGCATGCATCTCGAGCTGCTGTCCAACTTTTCCTAAAATAAAAACGTAACAAAATTATATTGAACACAAGGTTGAATTACTATCATATACGGTAGCATAGCATCAAAACGTTTCATTCCACTCTGAAGATAGCTTCCAAATAGGATCGCAGAAGAAACAGATTTTACAAATACGATCAACCGCAAGACTACACTTGTTACGACGATCACAAGCACAGTTTTTAGGACTACCTTAACCTAACAGCCAAAACTAGCACCTAACGCTGTGGCAATGATCGAGTGTGAACTCTTTTGTAACGTTATCATTTCGCTGCTTAAAGGCCCGTTTACACCAGCGATTTTTGCAGTGCGATAATCGCGCGACAATAGCGCTGCAAAAATCGCTAGTGTAAACGGGCCTTAAAAGAGGGACAGAAGTGTTATTAAGGCTGATTTACACGGTGCGATTTGTCGTGTAGGATGTGTAGTATACGACCAATCGTGAGGTTTAAACCTTCAAAAAATAAACGTAGGATATTATAAAACTTGTTTTAGAACGCACACGGGTATGGCTAGTCGTATACTACAAATTGCGCGCGTCAAATCGCACCATGTAAATGTCAGGTTCTCTTATCAGTGCTTACTTTTGCATGAAGACTTTATAGCAGCCCGATGAAAACGTTGCCCAACCGCTGGGACACTTGCCTCCAGGAACTGAACAAAAAGTAATGTCAAAATACGGCAAAGAATATATGTCAAAGAAAATATGGCAAAGAATACATTAAGTGTGCTTTTTGCTTTTTTATAAAACCATTAACAATTCATAAGACGAAAACATTGAGAATCAAGAGCCATAAAGGCAGGATACAGATTCATTCTAGTTTGCATGAAGTTTAACCATTATTTTCTCAAAATCAAATGAAGATATTTTCAATTTTCTTTCACAAAACACTTGTACTATGTTGTTTCATATAAAGTGAAATACAATATTCGCGTCCAATCTACATGGGCAATATATAGCTATTTTAGTGTTATTATACAGGACTGATAAGTTTTTTTAAAAAAAGCAAGATATTGCTTCTGCGCCGGTAATACATTATACACTTACTAGTGGTGGGCTTCTTCGGAGGTGGTGTAAATCCAGCTGGAAAACAAAAGAAAGCCAACAAATAATGACAAATTCATGCCTTCAGTGCCGTTTCTTCATGAGTTACAAATGCATGGTACGGTCACGCCACACTGCTTCAATACGGCAGTCGATTATTTTTTTTATTTTTAGAAATTACGGTTGTGATACAACACAGTACTGTGTCATGGGTCACAGGGTTTTTTTTCTCCGGATCCTCCGGTTTTTTCTCCCTCGGCAAAAAGCAACATGTATGAAAGATATGTTAAATAGTAGTGCGTGTGATAGAAAGTCGCGCGAATTAGTAGAGCACTACGTCTGGCTTAATGAGAGTGGGATAATAAATACTATTTACAAGAGAGCATTGATTGTAATGATGTGCTAGGATCCCTTAGTGACAGAGGCGGGTTTAGAGGGTGTCCTGCTGTGCACCAGATACCCCCTGCATCTCCCTACATCTAGGACTTAGACTCTTCTTAGAGTAGTCTTAAAATGTCAAAACTGAATTTTTTTCGGTATTTACAGTCCTTCCCAATGAAAACAATTCGGGATTTGTCCCTGCGAGGTCTAACGCACGTACCTCTAAACTTCTTGCACACATAAGCTAGATTGTTAGTATTACAATCTCCATCGACCCAGTACATCCAGTCCCTACTACTGGAAGTCATAGTTGCACGTACACAGCTACCGTTTACATTTCTATCATTAGGTTGACCATTCCACCAGTGTGTAAAGTCTACAGGACTGTTATCTGACCAGCGGTATACACCACGTTGACCATGATCTGTCAGTCCGATCCATACGTCACCAGCATCCCATGACGTTACTAACAGACTTGTTACTAGTGCACTTTCCCACCTTTATATAATAATAGCATATGATATTAAAGATGACACAAACTCTACTGAATGATGACTGACTGACTGACTGACTGACTGACTGACTGACCGACCGACCGACTGACTGACTGACTGACTGACTGACCGACTGACCGACCGACCGACCGACCGACTGACCGACTGACTTACTGACTGACTGACTGAATGAATGAATGATGACTGACTGACTGACTGACCGACTGACTGACTGACTATTGGCCTGTGACAATCTGACTGATCGAACTTCTTACCCAAAATGAATACTGGCTAGTTCCCCTCCTTTCTTTTTGCACGAGGCACGAGCATCAAACCAGTTTTTCTTGTCCAACATAAGACCATAGCACAGCGTTCCATCGGGATTTCTTTGCCAGCCTGATGGACATACAGGTTTTGTAGGAGTTGCTGGAAAATAAACAGTTTGGCAAACAAGTATAAAAATGGTGTGTGATTTTATTGTATGTGAAAATCATGGTATACAAGGATGGGGGATTTTCAATAAAGATGTGTTTACTATAATTATTTTAGTTAAAAGTTACAAGTTTAGACTGATTGATGCAATTGGTGAATGGATTGATTGATTGGTATGATTGACGCAATTGATTGTTTATTATATTGATTAATTTATATATGAAATCGTGTAAATCTCAGTGAAACAGAAAGTGCAATTATTTTAGTGAAAGGACGGTGTTTCTCATACCTGTCACGCACTTGTAAGAAACATCTAGGTACTTTCGAATATATATACAAGGGTCTTTGTTAAACAATTGGTTGGTAGGATTAATGGAACAGAAAGCGACACCATCGCACATACTCTTGACCTTAGTTGTTGCATTGAAATAACAGTTGGACACACTCTGATAACCACACGTGACTTTGTCAGAACGGCCATATTTAGCAGCCTGTACGGAGATTACCGTGGATGATGGACAGTTAAGACTGCCAGATGTCCTCTCGCAAATTGTCTGCTGACGTGTCGCTGGAAAGAAACAAACGCTTCCAATGATTGTCTTACATTTGAATGGCAACATTGCAACACTGCAGATTGTCAAGAGTATAAACTGCTGTTATTGACTTAAGGTTTTCGTTTGGGTAAGTGATGCACACAGAACCATTAGCTAGCAGACCTTGGCCTGGGCTAGCTTCTAACACAGGATCGTCACACGTTTAGAGACTACCTTTAGACAAGAAGAGTTTATTTGCCTGTCTTGGGAATGATATAATGCACTCGATGATGCGCTGATCAGTGTTTGGTATTTCTCTGCTGACTTACCTAATGACGGTGTGCTTCCAGCTGAAGGAATGACTAGAAACAACACAGAAACAGATAATTATGACTTAACATTTATGACATTTATGACATTATACCGATTAACAGGTTAGCTCAGTTGGGAGAGCGTTGGCTGTTAACCGGGAGGCTGCGGGTTCGAACCCTCAACCGGACCATCACTCAGGGTCTTTAAATAATTGAGGAGAATGTTCTTCGATTTATAATTATAAGGGTTCGCGTCTTCTCGGATAAGGACGATAAACTGGAGGTCCCGTCTCGCCACACTACACATTAACCATTAACGGGGGGACGTAAAAGAACGACTGAAGACGCAGGTACGACCATCCTCGGTGATAGGCCTACACTAATACATACTAATTACTAATCAACCTTATGCTTGTAAATCCGGATTACATACTATAAATATTAAAGATTGTAAAGCGCATTGAGACATTAGGTGAAAATGCGCTATATAAGCACTACATTACTGAATTTTTACTTGCAGTTAGTCGAATCTGAAGTCTATTCCTATTCTGTGTAAAAAAGAATGCAAGGTAAGCTCCAGTGATTGCCTTTTGTGCTTATACCTCTGTCACCCCATTCATATTTTGCGTATTTTGTGTGAATATTTTTTTTTTTTTATACACAGTAAGGGTTACAGTACCCCGACACTGCGGCAGGTTGTTCGATGATTGTCTTAGAAAGTGACGTTAGATTTATTTTTGTATAAATAAAAACAACAACAGTAAAGAAAACAAACAAACAAACGGTACGGTTACAATACCGCTACGATACGCCAGACCAATTGATCATTTTTAATTCTTTTACAGCAAAATTCGTTGCATCGCGACCCGCCGTTGCAAAAATTTATTTTAATTACGTCTTTTCTCGATCGTCAATCAATTTCAGGAGTAGAGTTTATGTCAAATTAATCAATGGCAGTACGTGTAAAGGCCAGCTCCACCCTAGGAATTCGCCCCCGCCCTGTTGATTGACGGTTCAGAAAAGACCAATATCAAAACAAAGTTTTGAAACTGAAAGTCGCAATATAACGATTTTGGCTGTAAAATACCCACTGTACCAATCATACAAAATCGACTCTATGTGAATAATGCAGTAAGTGGATAATTGTGTATTTCCGTTCTTCAGCTGTTACGATATATTAACCATGTTCCTTTAATTTTTTTCAGTTTTACATGTAGTTGTATCAATCCCAGGCATAACGAAATGAGTTCTGAATCTTGAATTCCAGCCATCAGTTATTTAGCATAGCCTCTTTTGCAGGCGTCTTTATGTGGTTGTGGGAGCCCATGCACGGATCTAGGGGGTGATTAGGGTGACAAGTCATCCCGCTTCCATTTCGAATAAAATATTAAAAAATTGAGACGAAAAAAATACAAAAATCCTTTTCGAACATAATATTAGAAAATTAGATAAAACTAAGACTTGAAACAATTTTTTTATGTTAAATACGTGTTACTCTAAACCGATTGAACAATATGCAATTCCTTATGAGCTTTGCTGTCACCTAAAACGGGCCTTTCTTTCGTCGAACCACACAAGACAGCTGCAACGGAGGCCGTATTTGGCATACCTTTTTTACGTTTACATATAGAAGCCATGTTAGTAGTGCAAATGATATCATTCCATCGTCCCATGATAGATGTCTGATGATAGACGTGTCCACAGTCTTCTCCGTGCCAATAATAGTTGTCTGGTTGATACGCTTGCCAGTTAGTGAATCTGGCCGGTGAACCATCACTCCACTCCCAGACACTTTCCAGAGACTTATCATGAAAACCTAACAACGTGATATTGATGATAATAAATAACAATATAAACATTAGTTGTAAATGTAATGATAAGTTAGACACCGTAGAATGATATTAGAGAAAAAAATTAGGTAAACCTAATAGCGGAGCTCCGCTGATAAATGTTATCTATAGTACAATATCCTGTGCTCATGGCATGCATGACATACTAATATAAAATTTAGTTGTAAATGCAATGATAAGTTAAGCGGCGCTTACACGGGCAATTTTTCCTTGACAATTTTTCTTTGACACTGTCATCACTCGTGTAGACGATCAACAACTTTTCCTTGGAGTAATCAGTAACAAAATTGTTTCCAGTCTCTTGATGAGCAAACAAAACAAAATAGCGTTTATGCAAGTGAAAAATAGAGATCGAAGAAGGCTTGCTGCATGTGGACTAGGGGCGCTTTTGATTATGCACGATTGCAAATTTCGGAAGCGCAGATGGTGGGTCCGTCCTTGGGTGTCAGATGATCCGTACTCCCTTTTTTATACTGCGGTTGCGATATGATTCATGTTTCGTATTCCAAAGACTCTGTCTGCAGGGATTGGAGTAAATCTAACAAAATATAAACAGATTTATCGCTCCAGATTAATTTTGCTTTAGCCGCCATTTTGTTTTGATTTGGATACTGATCGTGCGAAGAAACTGGAAACTAATCACATTAATATTCCTTGCCACATTTTCCTTGTTGTCCGTCTACACAAACAAATTTCATCCTTGACAATTTTTCCTTGTCAAGGAAAAGCCAGCACGCCCACTTTTCCTTGTCAAGGAAAAATTGTCTATTTTACTCCATCTACACGAGCAATTTTTGTCAAGGAAAAATTGTCAAGGAAAAATTGTCAAGGAAAAATTGCTCGTGTAAACGTCGCTTTAGACACCGTAGAACGATAATAGAGAAAAATTAGGTAAAACTAATAGCGCAGCTCCGCTCTGTTATCTATAGTACAATATCCTGTGTTCATGGCATATTACTAGATATAATCATTGACATCAGGTCATTTTTCCTTTTAATTAAATTTTTAAAAATCATGAATATTTAATGAGGGAGGATGGTTTCCACACAAATTTCAACTTACCAATCCATGCATAAGAATTCAATCCAAAAAATCCAACTTCTAATGTTATGTGTGCTTGTTCAACTGGTGACGTTATGCTGACCAAATCGCCTCCTTGATTTTGACAGTTAGTTCTGGCACTGAGCCAGTTCTTTTTATCTGAATTGAACTGATAACAATATTGACCAAACTCTTTCCAACCTGTACTGCAAATTCCAAGTTCTAGAAACAAATATACAAAAAACCCAATTTTTTGTTTCAAAGCAGTAAAATGATGATCATTGAGTAAACTAGAAAACTAGTGCGGTATTGGTTTAGTTGTACATTATATTCAATCACTGAGCATTCTCCGTTAAACGAGGGCTTGTAACTGAAACTTTGTAAGTACAAATCTGTAAACAAAGTTTACGTTGCAAAATGTGTATAGGAAAAGACTTGATACGGTATTAAAACGGACTTTCGTATACATATGGTTCAAGACATTAGAAACGGTAAGTTTGGAGTCCGAAAATATGAGCCCCGAATTAAGGGATCACAAGCGCTGGAATCGAGAAAAAAAACGAAAATTCTTGCTCACTTCTTGCCCCAACAGATGCTCGAAACTTGTAACCGTAAAGGCTTGAACTTGAATGCACATGAATTAATAGCTGTCTTACCCGCTAGAAAGATATCCATGACTTCAGAAGGATCAAGAACTCTTTGCCAGATACCCAATGACCGTATGAAATATGCTCCTCCTTTTTGCAGGTTTGACTTACTTCCCACTGTCAACATAAAGTTGTTTGAGATATGTGCTGGTGTCAATGTTGACCCTGAAGTATCTGAAGACCTGACATGGAATAGGCGTGTTATTACACGATTTGACACCTGTTTTTCTCTAGTTCTACAGACATAGTAATTCAGAAATATTCTTCTCAAGGGCATGGAGTATAGGATTTGAAATTAACCAAACAAAAATATTATCAGAAGTAAATAATAATAATACTTAATAATAATTTATTTTTTGTTTAGCGCATCCCAATATTTCTCGATACTGGTTAGACCATGGCTATGAAAGTTTTGTCTTATATCCTTATACAATTAGTTTAATTATTTTATTAATTATTGTTTTATTAAAAATTTAGTATAAGATTTTTTATTTAAAATCGACCAGCAGCCAATATAATAATAACACTTTTGAACAACAACTTTTGAATAAGATGTGTGACTTACTTTTGTATCCCATCAACATATAATCGTAATCCTGAACCAATCAACCACGTGATTGCCACTTGATGCCACACCCCTAATCTTATTGTCGACGAAACCGACCAACGAATAGTAGATGAGGAAACTGTAACTTTGACCTGACCTTGCTTGATATAGATCGAGAAGCCTCGAGATGTTGACAAGGTGGAATCGCCAATAGAATCAACTAGAGTAGTCATTGGGCTCCATGTCGAGGAAGACGAATTCAGGTTTACGATGAATGAGACACTTAAACCAGTCGTACAAGCATCAGCATCACTAATACATTGGTTAGGATATTCTCCAACTTGTATGTACGCGTTATAAGTGCTTAGTCTAAGAGCGGACTTCTGCAACGGCCACGTGGCTTGAGTGACGCTACCAAAGATTTTACCAGGAAAAGTACCAAGAACTTTACCATCAACTAGTCCATCTAATGGCCAGTAAGAATCAGTTGCACTTATCCAGTCTATTAAAGGAAAGTTAAAAAATTAAAATTTTATAGTGCAAAAACTAAATGTGTACAAAATTTGTTATCATTTAGTAAAAAATAGCACTAATTAAACTAAAGAAAACAATAGAATTAGCATAAAATATCTCTATTTAGTGGTACTTATCTTGAACACTTTTAGTGTTTACACTCTATCAGGCAACTCGAATTACACTAAGTACTTCTTAGATCAGCTACATAAGGTAAACTGCAGTCAAATGAATTCAATACGAGACTAGTACTAAAGTGCTCATACTTACTTGCTGTCATTGAGTACTTTTTGGTGTGTACTGAACCTGCAGAAATGCCAGGAAAAAATCCACATCAGATGTGTTGGTCTTTTGTAGTTTATCATTTTAAACGGCTGTTAACTATGCTTGTAACGTGGGAGACCGGGGTTCGATTCCCCGCCGAGGAGAACTACTCCGAAGAAGAGGGGGTTGTTGTTAATAAGTTGATAATGGTGAGTCACGCATAACAGTTTTTTTTTCAGTTTTAGGACTCGTTTCGGTTTTCCTGTTTACCTAGTTTTCTTTTACATATGTAAGGTCTGTATTGTCCACAATCAATATCTCTCCATGCTAGTCGACTTGGAAGTAATTCAACACAGGCTTTAGCATCTGAAATAAAAATATCGATTAATCAATAAATCTGCAATTCAAACACAATCCTTCAGGAAATCAATCAGTCAAAACAAACAAACAAACAAACAAACAAACAAACAAACAAACAAACAAACAAACAAACAAACAAACAAACAAACAAACAAACAAACAAACAAACAAACAAACAAACAAACAAACAAACAAACAAACAAACAAACAAACAAACAAACAAACAAACAAACAAACAAACGAACAAACGAACAAACGAACAAACAAACAAACAAACAAGCAAGCAAGTAAGCAGTAAGTGATAAGTGAATAAATCAGCCAACAAATCTAAATCTGAAAACGTACTTACTATTAGAATCCTTGGGGTACCCAGCATCCCATCTGGTCACAACAAATGGGCTCTGGTCACTCCACTGAAATACTCGGTTTGATTCTCTATCGTTGAGTCCAATCCAGAAAGAGGTGACTGAGCTGGCCAAAGCTTTCATTCTGTTGTCAATGTAGATTCTTACATTGTTGGTTACAATACTCAATAGATCACCACCCTGACTGGTACATGATGCACGGGCATCTAACACAGCAACAAAATACGATTCAAGAGCATCTAGCTAAGCAACAGTACTAAATTTGATTGGATCATATCAACGACGCAAGAGCGTCTCACACAGCAATTAAGAATGTTCCGAGTAAGAACTAGTGTAGCAAACGGCAATGGAATGCATATAGGTGTTAATTGTGTGTTGTTTAAATGCTTGATCTGATTGGCTAAAACAAGAAAATTGGCCTTTTTTCACACTTTTGGGATATTTTTTTATTATTTTATTCAAAATCTCATTTCAGTTTTATTAAAGCGGTCTTATTTTTTTCTATGAGAAAATTTTACCGCAGGGCTCACTATGAAAAGCAAGCGTCTCCTAGCCATTGTTTTGAGCAATCATGATTGGACAAAACCATTAAACACAAAAGAAACACTGTCTTGTAAACAGCATTTTGTAGATTTTACTTAAGAAATGTGTAACCCTTAGCTTGATACATCAACATCGTGAAAATTAAAGAATTTCGACGTGGGGAAGTTTTTTTGCCGCAGAACAATAGAAACCTCACTAGTTCTTACGCGCATTGTTACTTAATAATAACAAGAATTATATTGATTCAAATTTGTCTTAACCCGCCTCCTCATCCTTTGTACCAACATAATTAAGATGAATCATGATTGGTTAGTTTTCATTCTGGTGGTTACCAGAGCTTTAATTGACGGGAGCAAAATGGCGACAAGCATTGTTTTGTCTGATTTCACAGATAACGGAAAATTCCAGTAAAACTAACCTGCCCATAGCTTGTATTTATTAGTATTATATTGGTAGCAAGTGTTGTCAGGTCCTTCTTCCCATCCGGAACGACACTTGGTGGACATCACTAAAAAATTAAAAACAGTATTTTCTCGTTAAATCAAAATCAGTTGATTCTATCAATGGAAATTGGAAGTTTATCATTTAGAATGGATATACTATATCATGTACTTTTTATAAAACTACTTTGTGAATTCGACATTGAACAAGATGGGCTCTGACGTTGAACATACCAATTTTAGTTTACAAATAGTAAGTCCTGCAAAGCTAACCTAGGCAGGGCTTGAATTAAAAAAAAAATAAGTTTATCCTCGGTAGTATAGTGGTTGATTTTCCGACGATGGAAGAATCATAGATTTAGCAGATCTTACATTAGATTTTACATTCATTTTATCTACAGATTTAGTTTGGTAATGATGATGACAAATCAGGTTGAATAACCAGAGATTATTCATACTATCGGGTTTTTTTTTCTTTGGGCAACATAGCTGACCTTGACCATCACAGCCGTACATTTCTGTTCTGATACATATGTTATTACTCCATTGAAGAGGGTAAAGTCTGATAAACCTGCAGTTTATAGCATCGGGTAGGATTATATTAGAAATTCCATCAGAATTGCTGTTTCCTGATAAAACCTACATCAAAAAAGAAAATAAAAACAAAATTAAGATTTAAACATCTATGACTATACAAATAACTGTCGTAGTTACTTCATTGATTGTTGTTGTTTTTTATCTGTGAAATAAATTGCTCACTTTTGTTTTTTCTTTCTTTTATGTTTTTGTCATTTCATCCAACAATTTTACACAGGGCTCAAAATAACAGCCGGCCAATGGCCGGACAAGATGACCGTTCAAAACAATTTTTGACCGGACATTCCTAATTTTCGACCGGTCAAACTAGTGTGAAAAAAAAAAAAAAAAAAATGTGTGTATGTGTAATATAAATTATGTAAAAAAAAAAAGAAATTTTTGTGTAGTTGTATTTTAAATTCTCTTTATTGGTAAGATATGCACAACAAAGTAATTATTTAATGACTAACGAATGACTAACCAAACAAGCCTTGCTCAGTTAACTTTTTCGCTCCTACACTGCTTGAAAAATACAGCCTTACTTTTAAAAAATCGTATCTTTCCAAAACAACTTATAAGTACTACAACTTTGGGTTTAAAGCAAGCACTTATTGACTAGGAAATTGGTTTATAACGTTTAAGTTCAATATCTAGGAATTTGTACCGTATATAGAAACAAAGGCGCTAGAACGCTACATAACATGGAAATGAGGCAACAAAATGGCCGGTGTACGTCTTTATAATCACACTGGTTTCCCAGTACATTCACACGCTATAAAAATATAAAATTCACTCATAAAACGTAAAGAAATAAAGGTAAACACAACTTTGTAATAAATATTTTGATGAGATTAGATACTAAAATTGAAAAGTCTTTTTAAACAGGTTTTCATTAGTTTTATTCAGTTTATCTTCGTGAGCTGACCGGTCACGATGACTGTCCTAAAGGACGTTTGACCGGTCAAGTGCTTATTTTGGCCGGTCATTGTCCGTTGACCGGCCGTTATTTTGAGCCCTGTTACATATTCTGGACAATCTGAAAATCCATGGTATTATGACTTACCACGTATGATTGGGTCGCATTTTCACCATAGTTGATAAAGTTTTGTCCATTGCTACCATATCGAATATAGAATGATGTAACATAGTCTTTTGATTTAGGTCTACCCTGGACGGCTAGATGAGTAATCTTTCGAACTGCACCAAAGTCAATTTGTAGATATTCACCCTATAGAAATCAAACATTTTTTCCGCTAAACTAAATAAAGTAACCATGTTTGTTAGTTCTACCATTTTCCAAACGGTCTTTTTTCTTCTTTGTGTGACATTCAGTAGACAGCGAAATACACGATGTGGATGAGTTATAAACATGTCTGTTGTTGGATCATGATAGCTGCGAAAGGTCGCAGTAACGTATTGAGCATCGTAACTCCTGAAACATCATATTGAATGGGAGAGGAACACTTTTTTACTTGACGAATTGATAAATACAAGACATGACGAGCATCGCTGTAGAACCTCGCTGTTGACTATAGTGCGTTACGGTGCTCTTCCCAGTCATACAAAATGAGCTCTAATCATTTCTTACCTTCACGTTCCTTTTTGCGCACCACGCACCAACTGACCCGCTAGAAGACTGAAGGTTAAGCCTTGCCTGTGACGGAGGTGAGTTAGCATTTAACATACTACTGGCTGTTATTTGAGAGTCGGATATTTGAAATGTTTGCATCCCAAGAGGAGAATTGCACTGATCATGTCCTAAAGATATAAAATTAAGTGTTAAGGGACCTAACCAGTTTAAAACACTCGAACCCGTGCCCGCGCTCATTTGCCAATGCATACTAAGTATTGTAATGTAATGTGTGCTTATATAGCGCATTTCACCTAATGTCTCAATGCGCTTTATAATGTTTAATATTTATAGTATGTAATCCGGTTTTTACAAACATGAGTTAGATTAGTAGTTAGTATGTATTAGTATAGGACTATCACCGAAGATAGTCGTGACCTGCGTCCTCAGTCGTTCTTTTACGTTCCCCCGTTACTGGTTATGTGAAAGTGTGGAATCCTATTTAACATCCTTATCCAATAAGACGTGAAGCATAAATATTAGGAATCAAAGAACATTCTCAATTATTTTAAGGACGTTCCTAGGTAAGTGGAGTTCTAATGTCATTTATGAAACTTTTTACAAAGCTATTTCATAATATGAAAATTTCAGAAATGCAATAAAAATTGAGGGTCATCGTGTTTGTTTTTTAGGTACAAGGCGTATTTTCACACTGTCATTTTAAAAGAATAAAGTAATAAAATTGTTGTATAACAGAAATAAACTTTCTTTAGAATTTGCCAAAATAATAAATAAACTGTTTTCTTCGATTCCCAAGAGATAATAGGATTATTTATGCCTTTCTTTCCTTTCAAAAAGTAGCGATCCAAGTTTTGCTGGTTGAGGAGGAGGGTTTTTTTATTTAAGCTGACTCATTACGTCATCGGTTAGAGGGAGAACTCCACCATTGTCTGAGTCATTTAAAAAGCGGAGTGCTGTGTTGATACGGCCTTCCATAACAAGTTTCGAAAAAACTTTAGATCTATCTTGTGAATCTGTGTAAACATGTTGCTTTCCAATGCGGTGTTGTAGAATTCGTCCTTCACGTATCAGTTTTTCAATTTCACCATTCTTCCAGAGGGCGAGCCGTTGTTCAAGAATGGCCACATGCTGATTCGCCTTGCTTTTGGGGCCCGGTTTTTGAAGACAAACAGCCATAAGTACAAACGCTGCTTTCAGAGCAATATGTTGGTTTTCAGTGCTGCTGTTCCATTCATTTATATGCAGGGTTATTTGATCAATTAATTCCCTTCCATAGGGAACAAGGAACACATTTTTTCTCCAGGTATTAATCTCGTCGTACGCTTCTATTATCGTGGTGTCTGTGGAGTAAGTAATACTACCATCATCTTTTTTCCCCCAAGATAACCTTGAGGGCTTTCTAATGCTTTTAAAATCAGGCAAACAACCGGGATAGCTGGTAAAATTCAAGTTGTTTTCACTGTATTCATTGTTGGGTTCCCCTGTTGGGACGTGTAGAGAACTGGCTGTATGCAAATTTCTTTCCTGACTCGCTTGAGCTGTTGCATATTCTATTTCATTAGTTTGTCTTTCGTCAAAACTTTCGTTAGTTGAAGCAGATATTAGTCCGTGAGAATGGAGTTTCAGCTAATAATTTACACAGCCCGAAAATCTCATGTTTATTTTATTTACCTCTGTTTCGTCTACATACATACGGTTGTTGGTAGGAACAGTTCTGTGTAGCCCATGTACCATTGTCGACATTAACTGCCAAAAGGCCACAGTCTTTGATGCTTGCTTGAGATCCCTTGTCTGGTTCACTCTTACCCCAGTTAGTGAACGTTAACGTAGATCTACAATACAATTGAATACAACATTGAGTTTAAAATTAGTAAATTGAGTAGATCACTCTGTACGGTGGAGTGAGGACGTGTGTTTCGTAGCTCTGTAGTATCTCTTAGTCTTTTACAAATTCTCTACTATATTATGCTTTGAAAATTCTCAATCTTACTAGTGGCGAGTAATTAGATAAAATAGTCGTAATGTCCGATAACACTGAAGAGTCCAAGTCGACAACTAACCAAGAAGTAATGGCCTTCTTTAAATCGAGCAACTTCACCGAAGTGCTAAAAGAAGTCGTTTCTAAAGCTGTGCAAGAGGCTGTGGAAAAGGCCACAAGACCGTTACATGCTAGAATTAGTTGGTTAGAAAGTAAACTGGAAGAAGTTCAAGCGCACGCAAGCGATAACGAACAGTATTCCAGAAAATATAATCTTCGTTTCATTAGCATCGACGAAGACGAAGGTGAAGACTGCACAGAGAAGATTGTTAATATGTGTAGTGACGAGCTAAATATTAGCGTTAAAAAAGAAGAAATAGATCGTGCACATCGTGTTGGCCCAAAGAAGTCTTCCTCTTCACGACCAATTATAGTGAAATTTAAATCCTACAATTCAAAGATGGAAGTGTGCAGGAAGAAGAAGGAGCTGAAAGGATCCAATATATTCATTAATGAAGACTTGACTAAATCTAATGTCAAGCTCTTTAATCACGCACGCAAGAACTGTGACCGTGTGAAGAGTGTATGGGCTAGCGATGGCAAAATTCTTGTACGCAATCTGGAGGGAAAGATATATCGAATAAGGAAGATGAGCGATTTTCAGAAGTTCAACTTGAGTGGTGATATTACTACAAGCTTTCCTACATTGGATAATAGTACTCCAAGCTACCCGTCATTGCCAAGTCATTACGGCTCTGGATATCCAATGTATCAATGAACGGTATTTCGCCACTAGGCTACTACACATTATTTATCATTAACTCAATACCATGACATTTTTTCTACTTTATACTTATGAACTTATCATTTATTCTATGCATGTTTGTTTTGGATTTTTTCTCTTATTTAATTATATAGCAACTATAATTTATTCTAAGATTACTATTTTTGATCAATTTTTCACAAGTATTAATGCTAAAATTTTAAAAGAACAAAATAGAAAACTGTTTATTGGTGTTCAAAAATTTATAATTGATACGAAAAGATTTTAATTGAATATCGGTTAATAGTTGTTATTCTCTCTTATGATAATTGTTATTCAATTGTATTTTTTGTATTTGTAATCCTAAACCTTAATTGTATTTTCTTGTAATTGTAATTTAAATTGTATTTTCTTTCTTTTTGTCCTTATTAAAAAACTGTATAATCTCCCAAGATGAGCTGTAAGCTCTTGGAGAAAATGCAGAGGACAAACTATGTTTAAATAAAAAAAAAAAAAAAAAAGTAAATTAATAGTAGTCGATGCCAGTTGAACAAAGGTGAAAATATTTTTTTGCAATTCCCTGCCAAGGAGAGGATTTTTCTTTCAACAACAACTTTTTCCCAAATTCCAGATCGAATATGCTGAGCTGGGAACTAAAAAAAAGTTAATCCTCGGTAGTATAGTGGTGAGTATCCCCGCCTGTCACGCGGGAGACCGGGGTTCGATTCCCCGCCGGGGAGAGGATTCAATTTTTCTTTCAACAACTACTTCGCGAATTCGAGAACGAACATGATGAACTGGGAACTAATTAATTTTTCTTTCAACAACTACTTCGCGAATTCCAGATCGAATATGCTGAGCTGGGAACTAAGAAATAAGTTAATCCTCGGTAGTATAGTGGTGAGTATCCCCGCCTGTCACGCGGGAGACCGGAGGTTCGATTCTCCGCCGGGGAGAGGTTTCAATTTTCATTCAACAACTAATTCACGAATTCGAGATCAAACATGCTGAGCAGGAAACTAAGAAATAAGTTAATCCTCGGTAGTATAGTGGTGAGTATCCCAGCCTGTCACGCGGGAGACCGGGGTTCGATTCCCCGCCGGGGAGAGGATTCAATTTTTCTTTCAACAACTACTTCGCGAATTCGGATACGAACATACTGAGCAGGAAACTAACAAATAAGTTAATCCTCGGTAGTATAGTGGTGAGCATCCCCGCCTGTCACGCGGGAGACAGGGGTTCGATTCCCCGCCGGCGAGAGGATTCAATTTTTCATTCAACAACTAATTCACGAATTCGAGATCGAACATGCCGAGCTGGGAACTAAGAAATAAGTTAATCCTCGGTAGTATAGTGGTGAGTATCCCCGGCTGTCACGCGGGAGTCCGGGGTGCGATTCCCGCCGGGGAGATGATTCAACTTTTCTTTCAACAACTACTTCGCGAATTCGAGAACAACATGCTGAGCTGGGAACTAAGAAATAAGTTAATCCTCGGTAGTATAGTGGTGAGTAACCCCGCCTGTCACTAGGGAGACCGGTGTTCGATTCCCCGCCGGGGAGAGGCGAATTCGAGAACGAACATGATGAGCTGGGAACTAATTAATTTTTCTTTCAACAACTACTTCGCGAATTCCAGATCGAACATGCTGAGCAGGAAACTAAGAAATAAGTTAATCATCGGTAGTATAGTGGTGAGCATCCCCGCCTGTCACGCGGGAGACAGGGGTTCGATTCCCCGCCGGCGACAGGATTCAATTTTTCATTCAACAACTAATTCACGAATTCGAGATCGAACATGCTGAGCTGGGAACTAAGAAATAAGTTAATTCTCGGTAGTATAGTGGTGAATATTCCCGGCTGTCACGCGGGAGACCGGGTTTCGATTCCCCGCCGGGGAGAGGATTCAATTTTTGTTTCAACAACTACTTCGCGAATTCGAGATCGAACATGCTGAGCTGGGAACTAAGAAATAAGTTAATCCTCGGTAGTATAGTGGTGAGTATCCCCGCCTGTCACGCGGGAGTCCGGGGTGCGATTCCCGCCGGGGAGATGATTCAACTTTTCTTTCAACAACTACTTCGCGAATTCGAGAACAACATGCTGAGCTGGGAACTAAGAAATAAGTTAATCCTCGGTAGTATAGTGGTGAGTAACCCCGCCTGTCACTAGGGAGACCGGTGTTCGATTCCCCGCCGGGGAGAGGTTTAAATTTTTCTTTCAACAACTACTTCGCGAATTTGAGATCGAACATGCTGAGCTGGGAACTAAGAAATAAGTTAATCCTCGGTAGTATAGTGGTGAGTATTCCCGGCTGTCACGCGGGAGAACGGGGTTCGATTCCCCGCCGGGGAGAGGATTCAATTTTTCTTTCAACAACTACTTCGCGAATTCGAGAACGAACATACTGAGCAGGAAACTAAGAAATAAGTTAATCCTCGGTAGTATAGTGGTGAGTATCCCCGCCTGTCACGCGGGAGACCGGGGTTCGATTCCCCGCCGGCGAGAGGATTCAAGTTTTGTTTCAACAACTACTTCGCGAATTCGAGAACGAACATGATGAGCTGGGAACTAATTAATTTTTCTTTCAACAACTACTTCGCGAATTCGAGATCGAACATTCTGAGCAGGAAACTTAGAAATAAGTTAATGCTCGGTAGTATAGTGGTGAGCATCCCCGCCTGTCACGCGGGAGACCGGGGTTCGATTCCCCGCCGGCGACAGGATTCAATTTTTCATTTAACAACTAATTCACGAATTCGAGATCGAACATGCTGAGCTGGGAACTAAGAAATAAGTTAATTCTCGGTAGTATAGTGGTGAGTATTCCCGGCTGTCACGCGGGAGACCGGGTTTCGATTCCCCGCCGGCGAGAGGATTCAATTTTTGTTTCAACAACTACTTCGCGAATTCGAGAACGAACATACTGAGCAGGAAACTAAGAAATAAGTTAATCCTCGGTAGTATAGTGGTGAGTATCCCCGCCTGTCACGCGGGAGACCGGGGTTCGATTCCCCGCCGGCGAGAGGATTCAATTTTTCTTTCAACAACTACTTCGCGAATTCCAGATCGAACATGCTGAGCTGTGAACTAAGAAATAAGTTAATCCTCGGTAGTATAGTGATGAGTATCCCCGCCTGTCACGCGGGAGACCGGAGGTTCGATTCTCCGCCGGGGAGAGGTTTCAATTTTCATTCAACAACTAATTCACGAATTCGAGATCGAACATGCTGAGCAGGAAACTAAGAAATAAGTTAATCCTCGGTAGTATAGTGGTGAGTATCCCCGCCTGTCACGCGGGAGACCGGGGTTCGATTCCCCGCCGGGGAGAGGATTCAATTTTTCTTTCAACAACTACTTCGCGAATTCGAGAACGAACATACTGAGGAGGAAACTAACAAATAAGTTAATCCTCGGTAGTATAGTGGTGAGTATCCCCGCCAATCACGCGGGAGCCCGGGGTTCGATTCCCCGCCGGGGAGAGGTTTCAATTTTTCTTTCAGCAACTACTTCGCGAATTCGAGAACGAACATACTGAGCAGGAAACTAAGAAATAAGTTCATCCTCGGTAGTATAGTGGTGAGTATCCCCGACTGTCACGCGGGAGACCGGGGTTCGATTCCCCGCCGGCGAGAGGATTCAAGTTTTGTTTCAACAACTACTTCGCGAATTCGAGAACGAACATGATGAGCTAAGAACTAATTAATTTTTCTTTCAACAACCACTTCGCGAATTGGAGATCGAACATGCTGAGCTGGGAACTAAGAAATAAGTTAATCCTCGGTAGTATAGTGGTGAGTATCACCGCCTGTCACGCGGGAGACCGGGGTTCGATTCCCCGCCGGGGAGAGGTTTCAATTTTTCTTTCAGCAACTACTTCGCGAATTCGAGAACGAACATACTGAGCAGGAAACTAAGAAATAAGTTCATCCTCGGTAGTATATTGGTGAGTATCCCCGACTGTCACGCGGGAGACCGGGGTTCGATTCCCCGCCGGCGAGAGGATTCAAGTTTTGTTTCAACAACTACTTCGCGAATTCGAGAACGAACATGATGAGCTAAGAACTAATTAAGTTTTCTTTCAACAACTACTTCGCGAATTGGAGATCGAACATGCTGAGCTGGGAACTAAGAAATAAGTTAATCCTCGGTAGTATAGTGGTGAGTATCCCCGCCTGTCACGCGGGAGACCGGGGTGCGATTCCCGCCGGGGAGAGGATTCAACTTTTCTTTCAAGAACTACTTCGCGAATTCGAGAACAACATGCTGAGCTGGGAACTAAGAAATAAGTTAATCATCGGTAGTATAGTGGTGAGTAACCCTGCCTGTCACTAGGGAGACCGGGGTTCGATTCCCCGCCGGGGAGAGGTTTCAATTTTTCTTTCAACAACTACTTCGCGAATTTGAGATCGAACATGCTGAGCTGGGAACTAAGAAATAAGTTAATCCTCGGTAGTATAGTGTTGAGTATCCCCGCCTGTCACGCGGGAGAACGGGGTTCGATTCCCCGTCGGGGAGAGGATTCAAATTTTCTTTCAACAACTACTTTGCGAATTCGAGATCGAACATGCTGAGCTGAGAACTAAGAAATAAGTTAATCCTCGGTAGTATAGTGGTGAGTATCCCCGCCTGTCACGCGGGAGACCGGGGTTCGATTCCCCGCCGGGGAGAGGTTTCAATTTTTCTTTGAACAACTACTTCGCGAATTCGAGAACGAACATACTGAGCAGGAAACTAAGAAATAAGTTTTTCCTGCGTAGTATAGTAGGAGTATCCCCGCCTGTCACGTGGGAGACCGGGGTTCGATTCCCCGCCGGGGAGAGGAATTAATTTTTCTTTCAACAACTAATTCGCGAATTCGAGAACGAACATGCTGAGCTGGGAACGAAGAAATAAGTTAATCCTCTGTAGTATAGTGGTGAGTATCCCCGCCTGTCCCGCGGGAGACCGGGGTTCGATTACCTGCCGGGGACAGGAATTAATTTTTCTTTCAACAACTAATTCGCGAATTCCAGATCGAACATGCTGAGCTGGGAACTAAGAAATAAGTGAATCCTCGGTAGTATATGTATTTATTTCAAGTGATATACGATACCTGTCACTCCATTCAAAAAGACCTTCCTTTAATATGTCATTGAGACCCAACCAAACGTTCCAGGACTTGAGATCTTTGAGTTGTTGCCACACGAATGTTTGTTCATCCTGGCTAATAATACTTGCTAAATCTGCACCAGTAGTTAATCTGCAAGAAGCACGGGCTTTGATCCATGTTAATGCTTGAGCTGGGTGGGTATTGAATTCAAAACAAACATCACCAAACGGTACCCAGTTAACTGGGCAAAGGCTCTGACCTGGAAGAACAATAAGAACAGTGTCTTGTACATAATTTGTATTTCAGTGTAGAAGGAAAAATACAAAAAATCCCGATATTTCTTTATATTTTGATGGAAAACTTTCTTAAACAACGTCTTGCACCATATTGCAAACTGAATAAATATATCGGTTACAAAAAACAAACAAACAAACAAAGATGGGAACGGGATAATTCAATCAATAATATATAAATGTTGTTGTGCACAATTGCTCTTTCATACCTTTTGGAATCTCACAGACATATTTTCTTGCTTGACCGCAGTAGTTGTCATTCCAAAATCCAGAAAAATATTGAGAAGCTGTTATGTGGACACAGTCTTCCTTTCCACTATAATCGTTTGGCTCTCCTGGAAACCAGTTGGTGTAGTTTGCTTTGGTATTGTCTCCATCCCATACGTAAGTCCCTTCGATTGCCCTGTCATTTAGCCCTATCCAGACAGACTTAAAAAACAAATAACATATCATAACTATCATTTTACGAGTTCTTGTTTTATCTATTTATTTATTTATTTTTTTGAGAGCAACTCGTTATTATTTGAAACTATGGATTCTCAATGTTCTTGAAAGTGTTTCTTAAATTTCACTTTGTCTGAATTCGTTCCTACTGCTCCTCACCTTTTCCTCGTGGGGGAAGGGACGTTTGTACATAAGGGCATTTATTCACGCTACGTGAACGCTTTGTGCAACCGGCTCCAGACGATCATATATGTATTTATTATGTATATAACGAGACTTTCATTGCATAAAGCCTGGTTTCCATATAATCGCTACGGTCGCCACAATAGCCGGAAAAAGTGACAAGCGATCGCAGCGATTATATGGAAACCACTAGTTCAGCGATCTGAGCGATCGTGGCGACTGTGGCGATCTCGATTGCTGGGATCGCTCGAATTCTATCTCGGCGATCGTGGCGATCGAGTTCAGCGATCGTGGCGATTGTGGCGATTATATGGAAACCAGGCTTAAAGCCCATGAATAAAACTCTGTATGCTATATTTTCACATGTGAGAAAGCAATACGTCCAGTCACAATGGCGTATAGCATTTCTGACACGTGAAAAATATGACCAATCACAACGCGCAAAAAGGGGATCTAATCCAATCACAAAACGAGCCACAACACTTAAATGGCTTCTCGTGCATTCTTGACTGGTGGAGCAAAATGGTCAAAGACGGGCTGCCGGGATTTGTCGCTCTAAAAACAACCGTTGAACACTTCATACGAGAACAAGAAAACAAAAATACGCCAAGCAAAACGAAACGAGATCTCGCTCTTATGGAGAAGTTTTTACTTTCACAAAGCGATGTTAAAGAGATGGGAAAAATTGAACCAAAACAGTTGGACGAATATGAGTCAAACTTTATCCTTCAAGTACGCAAACAATCATATGTGTAAGCTGCTGAAATTGTTCATTAAATATTTAGGATAATTTCAAGTCTCGTTACATATATAATAAACAAATTGTAGCAATTGATCAAACTAACTCCCACGTGGAGGAGGAATTTAAAGATACCAAGAAAGAGCTGGACCTTGCTAAGAAAAACATTGAACAGTTAAAGCAAAATCAAGTTGAGCTGGATAACAAGGTCAAAGTAATGGGGCTTGAAATGGAAAATCTAAGGATGAAGGATTTATATCTCGAAGCATATTCCAGAAGGGAGAACATTATATTTCGAAATATCAACGAAACCCCTTGGGAAAACGTCGAAAAGAAATTGAGAGATTTTTTAAGAGATGAATTAAAATACGAACACCATGATACAGTAGAGATCCAGAGAATTCATAGAAATCCAAGTAGTTCTAAACCAAGACCGATTATCGCCCGCTTCCTGAGATACAAGGATTGTGAAGAAATACTAGCATTGGGCAGGAATCTTAAAGGAACCGATTACAGCATGTATATGGATCTACCAAGCGAAATAGTGAAGAAAAGGAGGCTGTTGGCACCAATACTTAAAAAGGCAAAAGAAAACAGGATACCGGCATCTTTTAGCAAGTCTAAACCTGATAAGTTGTTTGTTCGAGGCAAAGAGTGGTTATTGGGAGAAGAGTTAAACATATAATATCTGGACTTGGTTCAAAGTGAGTTGCTTATTCGTTAGTGTGCATAATTACAATATGAACACTTTAAAGTTTATTACTTTAGGTCTACTTTATTTATAAACAGAGATAACATAAGCTCGCCAATATGAGTAATTAGCATAATACTAACGGGTGTGCTTTAGTTGAAAGTCGTTAGGGGATCTCAGAATCGTAATAGCTAGAAGAAATTCAAGTTTGTGTATTATAGTTGTATTGCGTGTACTGTTTGTGTTTGTACATTATGGTTCTCCTTATGCTTTGATATATTGTGATGGTGTTTATTTAGAGGTAAAATGAATGGTATGGACTTTTCAATACTGTCTTTAAACGTCCGAGGTCTACGGGATTATAAAAAGAATAAGAAACTTTTTAATTGGATAGTTAAACATAATGGAGATAAAGGGATATCTTTCTTACAAGAAACACATAGCACAGCCCAGGTTGAAAATGAATGGCATAAAAGAACTAGAGGGGAACTAATTATGTCTCATGGGACATCTAAAAGTAAAGGCACGGCTATTCTTTTCGGCAGTAAACTAAATTATCGTATCAAGGAAAAGATCTTAGATAAAGATGGAAGGTATGTTATAATAGTAGCGGAAATACAAGGAAATAATTTCGTTTTGATAAACTCTTATTTACCTAATCTTGAAGACGGTCAGGTTTCTGTAATGAAGGAAATAGTGGGAAAAAAGAATTCGCTCGAAATGCCAGTAGACATAACAACGATATGGGGAGGTGATTTCAATTTCATATTTGATACAGAACTGGAGGCATCCGGTGGAAACCCTAAGTTGAAAACAAAATCTTTCCAAACAATCCAAACAATTATGCAAGAATTGGATTTATGCGATATATGGAGATTACGCAACCCATTGACAAAACGTTATACTTGGAGAGGGAAGGGACAAGGAATCCGCAGCAACCATCAACAATACATACACCGCAGGCTTGATTTTTTTCTTATTTCAGATGAATTACAATCTTATATTAAGGAATGTGATATTATCCCAGCTCCATCTACAGATCACTCGGCCATTATATTGAACATAGATTACTTTAAAGAAGGAAACAGAGGGCCTTCATTCTGGAAACTCAATAACTCACTTTTGAATAGTGAAGACTATCTTATAGGATTAAAAACACATCTTAAAACAATAAGGCAGTCATTAAATAAAGAAGGGGTGAGGAATTATCAACTAAGATGGGAGTTCATCAAATATGAAATACGGAAATTTTCTATGAAATACTCAAAGGCACAAGCCCTTAAACGGAGATCAAAATACGAACAAATTGAAAAAGAAATAGTATCCATTGAAAGTGAATCTAATTGGGAAAATAATAAACAACGAGTTGCATACTATGATAAGCTGAAAATACAGTTGGAAAATTTAAGTAATTATATAACGGAAGGCCTAATAGTTAGGTCAAGAGCCCTATGGTATGAACTAGGAGAAAAAAATAATAAATATTTCTTAACTCTAGAAAAACGAAATAGAGCTAAAACGCATATAAAAAAGATATTGAACGATAATAATGGGGAGGTTACAAATGAAACCGAAATACTTAAAAGTATTGAAAGTTATTTTAGTAAATTATTTAAAAAAAACTCGGAAAAAACAATTGAAGAATGTGATAATTTTTTGAAAAACTATCCGGTGCCAAAACTTTCCGAAATAGAAAAAGAAAAATGTGAACAACAAATCACTGAGCAGGAATGTTTCAATGCATTAAAAGAAATGGGAAATTCTAAGACCCCAGGTAATGATGGTCTATCAAAAGAATTTTTTATGTGTATGTGGGAAGACATAAAAAATGACTTAGTGAATTGTTTGAAAATGAATTTTGAAACTGGAGCTTTAACGATAACACAAAAACAGATTATAATAACCCTATTGGAAAAACAAGGGAAAGATAACAGATTATTGGAGTCTTGGAGACCCATAAGCTTAATTAACGTAGATATAAAAATTTGTAGTAGAGTAATGTGCAACCGATTAAAAAACATCTTACCACAGCTAGTACATGTAAACCAGTTTGCATTTGTGAAAGGAAGGAAAATCGATGATTTGTTGTTAACACTACAAGATATAATTGATTTTGTTAATAAAGAAGGTAAATCATTATTAATGTTTGCAGCAGACTTTGAGAAAGCGTTTGACTCGATTGAACACAATTTTATCATTTCAGTATTAAAGCATTTTAATTTTGGAGAAAACTTTATCTGCTGGATAAAACTTCTTCTAATGAACAATGTCAGTTGTATAATGAATAATGGAAAAGTAACTAATTTTTTTCCATTGGAAAAAGGCACTAAACAAGGAGACCCTATATCTCCATATATATTTATTTTAGTAATAGAAATCTTAGCGACTATGGTAAGAAAATCAAATTCAATACAAGGTTTTAAAACAAAATACAATGAAATTAAGTTGTTGCTTTTTGCAGACGATACAACCTTTTTCCTTCAGAGTGAAAATTGTTTTAAGGAGGTTTTAAGAATACTAGGGTGTTTCAACGATTATTCATCTTTAAAGATAAATGTCAAAAAATCTGAAGCAGGATGGCTAACAAAAGGGAAAACAGAAGAAGCAGTTAAACAAGCGGGAATAAAATATGTCAATTTTGATA
The DNA here is from genome assembly GCA_918843875.1 of Diadumene lineata. Taxonomy (NCBI): domain Eukaryota; kingdom Metazoa; phylum Cnidaria; class Anthozoa; order Actiniaria; family Diadumenidae; genus Diadumene; species Diadumene lineata. The sequence continues at coordinate 34,954,529 of OU974069.1, forward strand.
AAGAGGGTATGAAGATTCTCGGGATATATTTCACCCATAACAAACATCTAGATTATACAAACAACTTAGAAAAAGTTCTAGTTAATTTCAAAACAGTTCTTTCCATTTGGAAGTCGAGAAATTTGACTCTGTACGGTAAAATACAAGTTCTGAGGTCACTAGCTTTGCCCAAATTATATTACGTGTGTTCAAAAATGTATGTCAACAAAGAATTTTTACAAATAATTGAAAGTACAATGAAGGATTTTATCTGGAATGGTAAAAAACCAAAAATTAAACATACGACATTAATAGGAGACTACTTGCAAGGCGGTCTAAGGTTACCAGATTTTACACTACAACTTAAAGCAAAACAAATCGGTATGGTGTTGAACTGGATTGAAAAAGCAATGGTATTGAAAAGTAATATAGGAACTCCATTTATGTTTCTAGAAAAATTAGGAGGTGCAGAACTAATAGTGACAAATTTAAACAGCAGAAGAATACCAGAATCAATGTCACCTTTTTATAAACACATATTAACACTTTGGGCAAATTTCACATGTTTTAATCCAGAAGAAAATCTATCACTATTGTTAAGTCAAACAATTTGGAATAATAAGTATATTCTAATTCAAAACGAATCAATATATTACAAAGAGTTTTCGGAATTAGGGATAAATAGAATAGGAGATTTTTGTGACGATCAGGGAGAATTTTCTTGGAATTATGTTAAAAGCAGAGGCTTATCAGAAAAATATTACCTTAAATGGGCTGGGATAATTCATTCCATTCCGCAAAATTGGAAAAAATGTATCAAACAACATTATCAGGATATATCAGGAATTAAAAAACAAAACAAAAACAAATTTTTATTGAAAGACGAACTAATTGATATAAAAAAGATAACTACAAAAAATATATATGAAAAGTTGGTTGAACAAAAATACACCCCACCTACAGCTCAATCAAATTTGAGCAAAAGAATTGGAAATAGGGAGGGGATTGAGTGGAGTAATGTATATAATAGAATATACACAAATACAATTGATACGTACTTGAGAATGTTTCAATATAAGATTTTAAACAATATCCTTTATTTAAACTTTGACTTATACCGCTTTAAAATAATTAAATTCTCGACGTGTTCTCTGTGCCATTCATATCCCGAAACTGTAGATCATCTATTTATAGAATGTACAGAAGCAATAAACTACTATATTCAAATAAAGAATTGGTTGAGGTCGTTTGGAGTGTTCTTACCAGAATTAAATAAATTTGACATCTTACTAGGAGTGGATGATGTACTAGTTAATTTTGTGATTCTGTTATATAAATATTCACTGTATAGATCAAGAGAGAAAAATAACATGCCATCATTATTACTTTTCACAAACATAATACAAAAATATGAACAAATTGAAAGAAAAATAGCTAGATCTCGGAATAAAATTGCATACCATGAAAAAAAATGGAAAAGATTATCGTTACTTTTAGAAAATAAATAATAAGTGCTTAAGTATAGGGAGAGACCCTTGTTCTGTACAGTATTGTACTGTTGAGCTATTGTCCTTTTCTTCTTTTTGTAATTCATTGTTTTGTACTGTGACTTATATATTATATATATATCTATTTTTCATTTGTGTGTTTGTGCATAGTCTATAATAATTCACAAAAAAAAGTAATTTAATGTAAATAGATTAAAAAAAAAAATACTAGGGCGGCACACTTAGTGTGTCTCTCATTAATTTGTAAATAATCATAGATTAATTGAATTCTTTGTAAGTTGTCTTTTTGCAAATAAAAAAAAAAAAAAAAAAAAAAAAAAAAAAAAAAAAAAGAATGAAGGTGTAATCGTCTTTAATGGAATAAACACGTTACAACTAAAAAAAAAAAAAAAAAAAAAAAAAAAAAAAAAAAAAAAAAAAAAAAAAAATTGTAGCATGGAAAGTGCTTTGTACGGGATTTTTTTTTCTTGTTATTTGTATCATTAACTCACTCGCTCGTACCTCGCTCGTTCGTTTTATGATACAAACAACTCGTGAATAAAATCCCGTACGTCGCACTTTCCATGAAATAACCTCTATGTATATGATTAGATCACCTAGCATACTTTTGATGTCCCCTCGTCTTTTTCTCGTCTTTCTAGAAGGGGACACATCAGGCTTTATGTCGGTGCAAAGTGCGGGATAGGTGAAGGTAAGGGAAGTGACCCATACACAGTGCAATAAAATGTGACTATATCATTACCTCAGATCGAGTTTTCATTCTGTACGTAAAATAGTGCTGTTTGTCACTGCTATCTATTTTCGCCAGATACCCTCCTGAATTACGACAGTCTTTGCTTGCTTCTAGCCAAGTCTTGGATGCTGTAGAGAACTTGAAACAAGATCCACCGTAGCTATCCCATCCTGCACCACAGTAGATTGGTTCTAACAAATACAAAAGAAAAAGTAAGAGAGAAAAACTGATTCAATTCGCATTGATTTACTATTGACTTTTTTTCGAAACTTTCAAAAATAATTTGGGTCATTGTAGCCACATCACAATGTCCTAACCACTAGACTATCACGGCTTCTGACAAGAAAAACACTATTCAATTATATTTTTCATATTTGTATATGCATCTAAAAAGTAAAAAAATAAACTGCCGAGACCAGGATTCGAACCTGGGTTATTGCGGCCACAACACAATGTCCTAACCACTAGAAGATCACGGCTTCTGACAATAATAACTCTATTCAATTATATTTTTCATCTTTGTATATGCATCTAAAAAGTAAAAACATAAACTGCCGAGACCAGGATTCGAACCTGGGTTATTGCGGCCACAACGCAATGTCCTAACCACTAGACGATCACGGCTTCTGACAATAATAACTATTCAATTATATTTTTCATCTTTGTATATGCATCTAAAAAGTAAAAACATAAACTGCCGAGACCAGGATTCGAACCTGGGTTATTGCGGCCACAACGCAATGTCCTAACCACTAGACGATCACGGCTTCTGACAATAATAACTCTATTCAATTATATTTTTCATCTTTGTATATGCATCTAAAAAGTAAAAACATAAACTGCCGAGACCAGGATTCGAACCTGGGTTATTGCGGCCACAACACAATGTCCTAACCACTAGAAGATCACGGCTTCTGACAATAATAACTCTATTCAATTATATTTTTCATCTTTGTATATGCATCTAAAAAGTAAAAACATAAACTGCCGAGACCAGGATTCGAACCTGGGTTATTGCGGCCACAACGCAATGTCCTAACCACTAGACGATCACGGCTTCTGACAATAATAACTCTATTCAATTATATTTTTCATCTTTGTATATGCATCTAAAAAGTAAAAACATAAACTGCCGAGACCAGGATTCGAACCTGGGCTATTGCGGCCACAACGCAATGTCCTAACCACTAGACGATCACGGCTTCTGACAATAATAACTCTATTCAATTATATTTTTCATCTTTGTATATGCATCTAAAAAGTAAAAACATAAACTGCCGAGACCAGGATTCGAACCTGGGTTATTGCGGCCACAACGCAATGTCCTAACCACTAGACGATCACGGCTTCTGACAATAATAACTATATTCAATTATATTTTTCATCTCTGCACATGCATCTAAAAAGTAAAAACATAAACTGCCGAGACCAGGATTCGAACCTGGGTTATTGCGGCCACAACGCAATGTCCTAACCACTAGACGATCACGGCTTCTAACAATAATAACTCTATTCAATTATATTTTTCATCTTTGTATATGCATCTAAAAAAGTAAAAACATAAACTGCCGAGACCAGGATTCGAACCTGGGTTATTGCGGCCACAACGCAATGTCCTAACCACTAGACGATCACGGCTTCTGACAATAATAACTCTATTCAATTATATTTTTCATCTTTGTATATGCATCTAAAAAGTAAAAACATAAACTGCCGAGACCAGGATTTGAACCTAGGTTATTGCGTCCACAACACAATGTCCTAACCACTAGACGATCACGGCATCTGCTAGGATTATTACGATTCAATTTTGTTTTTCATAGTTGCATATGCATCTAAAACGTAAAATAATAATTTGGCAAGACCAGGATTCGAACCTGTGTTTTTGCGACCACAACGCAATGTCCAAACCACTAGACGATCACGACATTCAAATTCTTATTTCAGTTTATTTTAGAAAATTAAGGTTACAGGAAGGGTTCAGATCGAAAATTTTTCAATTTTTTTTTTATTAATGGAACGCTATATTAAAAGAACAATCTTTCGAATGCAAAAAAAATATTTCTGAAAACATTTTTCGTTATCGAGATATTAGAGAAAAACGTATATTCATATAAGTAAATAAAACGAAAAAGGTGTCGTAATCCTATATTGCGTGACATTCCCTGCGGTGCATTTCGCGGCAAAATAGTAATCCGGGAGATATCGCGAAATATACAAACAACTAGACCACGCTTGTTCATTGTTCAGTTAAAGCGAAAAATACAAACGAAAAATACGAAAATATTACTCTTCTATCGACATTACTTTATATCTACAATTAGCCAAAAGCTTTAGTCCATTTCTGAGATGTCCATTAAGCGACAAAAAAACAGCCCTTGGTCTTCCATAAAGAAGAAACGAAGATCAGTGGTTTCGATCACGAAGTTCAAAGAAGATGATTTGAAAGCACTCGCTGAAAGCGATAAAGGGTCATGGTTTGATTCGTGGATTTCGAATTCAAGACCATTTCCAAACACAACTTACGAGCCACGTTTCTGATTGGTCTGTTCTCGACCTTATCTGACCTCTCTTGACAGATCATGACAGATGAGATTTGATGTATACACAACATTAGAGGGCGATTTCTCGGCTTGTGTTTTTCTCTGATCATCGAAGTTCTAAAAAGTAACCTGGCGCTGGATTTCAACCAAATACGTTTAAAATTTTTCTACAGCACACTCAACTCATCAAAAACAATAACGTGTGAGCGTTTTTTGATAACTTTTTTACTTTTTATTTTATGATGGTTAGTATCAGATTTCACGAAAAAAAATCGACTGCAAAATTCAACTGCTGATAATTTTTTAACCAAGTAAAATATTAAAAATCGCTCACACGTTTTTGTAGCCACGTATGTGATGATTGATATTGTACAGATTTTAAAGTAATCCGATCGAACGTATTCTTGGGTTACTTTCTCAAACAAAAGCTCTCACTTTTCATTCGGAGTGCTAAAACTCGCGACCTTTTTACGGTTTCAAAATAAAAACACAACAGTCATATTCTTCAGTTATTCAGCTTTAAAATGATATATAATTTATTGAAATAGCGAAAACTCCGACGCGCTGGCGATTTTTTTACGAAAGGACCCCGTGAACCCTTCCAGTAACCTTAAAGAAAATTTCCAGCAAACAAACTACACAACCAACCAAACAAACAAAAAATAAACCAAAAACTCCAGACAAACAGAAAGAAAAATAAACAAACAAGCGAACAGACAGACAAACAATCAAAAATTAAACTCTTACTTTGTGTCACAGGTGGCAAGACAGTCCCTTGTGTTGGCCATGGAGAACCTGTTTCAACCAAAAAAACAATAAAGGATTGTCACAAGTTGAAAATCGAAAAAAAAAGCATTGTAAAGCGATTTGACACTTCCAGAGTTAGGAAATGAATATAGAAGATTGAAAGAAGAATATAACCGAAAGGATAAAATTTTAATAACAATTAGCTGTTAATAAGTATTTTAATCGGCATGTCTCTCACTGAAGATGAGCATGAAAGCCGACGCATCGCATGATCTTTAGTGAGAGATAAACCAATAACTTGTTTTCTCTCAAAAGTTCGTATTTGTACCTTTTTTTCTTTGACATATATAACTAAAGGAGAAAGCACAGTTCTCATCATTCCAAAAACCATCCTTAAAGTTGATTTCCACGCAGTCTTCATTGCCGTAGTTATTGGGTTCCCCTTTCCTCCAGTTGGCGTACTTAGTGGCATTATAGCCATCGGTCCATACAAAATTGCTTTCGTTAGCGCGGTCATTGTACCCGATCCAATACCTTTCATTGGTTGATTTGATTTGCTGGAATATGTAATTCTGCTCCGCCTGGTTGGTAATACTTGCCAGATGACCACCATAGGATTGGCACAATACTTCTGCATCATCCCATGGTCGTCCTTTTAAGGTAAGGCTACGTGTAAAGAATTTATAACAATTGTTATTGTATTCTTTCCAGTCGCGGCATATCTGGGCTGACACTGAAAAATAAATCATATTATTACACCAATCAATTTTCAATTTTGTAGTCTGTGTTTTTCAGCTAATGGGGATAGGTGTGAAATGGAGCTCTCCATATGATCCATTTGGATCGGTATGAACGGCTGCAATCCCCCATTTTTTTCTGTGGTGGTGGGGGAGGGGGGAGGGGGGAGGGAGATGGTTGTGGTGATTGGAGTACTTACTTTCCTTTGTTATGTTATTGTTTGTCAGTAATAGTTGTTGTTATGTTGTTTTTACTAATCGTTAAATACATGCAAATACACTTGTTTCAAAAATACATTGGTTGGAACGGAATTATGCACTAAAAAATAATAGCTTAAATATGTCAATGCTGCAATTCATGTACGAACAGTTTGTATTTGTCACCGATTTGCTGTTATTGCCGCTTATTTCTCAATGTTGTTAAAAAGACCCATGATTCCCTTCGGTTGTGCTATCGTCTTTTTCTACCGGTTTTTGTTTGTTCGTTTTTCAATGGGAATGTAATAGAAGAATGTAATAGAAGATATGACTTTTCAAAATCGTACATTTTTGCAAATGTACATGAGGGAAAAACATGCCCGTTGAATCTTTTTTTCAAGAAAATCCGACATAGACTTCTTAGCAAAAATTTATATTTCTGAATATTTAGCTATTGAGTATTGTAATTATTTATTTTTACATTTTTAGAATTTTGCACGCTTAATGGTTTTATCTACGATATGTATGTCCGAATGTTTTCATAGAAACGTTCGTCATTTCTCAGAAAGCAATCGAAAGTTTGCCGTATCGTACGGTTACGATAAACTATTCGTACGAATCTCAACCGCAATTTCTGCCGTATAGTTAGCAGTGTCATCACTGCGCTCTTTTAAAAACACAAGAGCAGAAAGAGATATCCGATATCAGACGACTACGAAAGAGGTCAATTTCATAGTCAAACCAGTGAACTAGTTAACAATGAGGTTGAGCGCTAAAGGGAGAGGAAGGAAGAAGGAAAAGGAAGAGATACCTTTGTGACATCTGTTTATTAAATCATTTTTTTATTCATTTTTTAAATTAATTTCTCTTCGCAACTCCCCCCCCCCCCCCCCCCCCCCCGCAGGCCTGCAGCAATGGAGGGCTAGGTAGGAGGACAGCATATATATGTATCAAGTTGAAATATTTTGTTTGTTTTAAAGTATCCCCCCCCTCTCACCCAATATTTATTTTACTAGTACTACATGAGAACCCTGCATGAGAACCCGACGGCACATTTCGAAAACGCTTCCTCTTAAAAAAATGTCAAAAAAGCGGGAAAATAGACATGTGTGCATTAATCTGGGTTCAAAGTTGTTAAGTCAGTCGAAGGTTATTTTTTGGAAAAATAAAGCAAATGTTTTTCCGGCCGCGATTAATTTTCTCCTCGTATTTTTGATAACATATTCAATTTCAGCTGACAGATCCAGAGTAGTCACGGTACCAGGCACGCAATGTACGGCGAGAAAATATTAATATATGATTTCTGTAGTGCCAACCACTTATTTCAAACACAACCACAAACTGTTGGTTTCAATACGATTTCTAAATTTTATAATGAGCGTACAGACTTTGCAAAGCGCTAGATGTTTTTAGCATAAAAACTCGAAATTAATCACTCAACAAGTTATTTCAGTATATCTATGCTGGGTATAAAATATCAGATGAGATTGGAGTTTATATACCAGGTATAACCTTATTCCTTATAAAAAGCTTTAAAGATCGCTCAATTCAATGAATTTGTGCATTCAATTGCACATTCATGGCAGCTTTTATAGGAACAAAATGGGGCTTTTTTCCATACGACTCCGACGAGTTCAGTTTTGTTTTCTTTATAACTGCATCAATAAAAATGTTTCAAAAAATTAATTTTAAGACTGGTAATCCCTTTCAACATATCAACAACTCGGTAATTACAGTTTACATGTTCTAACATGCGAATTATAGAATGTGTTAAGGCCTGTTCGCAATGTACCATTCCGTTGTAATGCTCATTACTGTCTAAATCGCGGTGGTTGGCCGTCTACATGTGATGAGAAGAAACGTTGCTAAATATACCCCGCTACTAACCTGTTGCGGCTGAAACAATTAGGAAAGCAATACAGAGCAAATTGATAAAAGCCATCCTAGCCACACACTCAGTGCTGCGCAATTGGTTCCTTGAGGCAGCTCTGAACTTTTTACTTGCTTATGTCGTATGCAGCTCGGATTACCGCTGTTTGCATTGTATCTAGTAACGCGATAGGTTTCTTCTGTATAAAAATAATAATTGCTGAATAAAAAAAATGATTTTTTTTAGTGGAGTACTTTAGTAATGACATTTTTTGAGCATTCAAGTACTATAAACCACACAAATGCTTATTAATAAAGTCAGCAAAGGCCTTTGTAAGTTTTTTTTATCAGTCCCACATCGGAATGGTCGAAAACACACAAAGTTGCGTGACAAATTCTACAAATACATGTATCATATTTCATGAGTTGTATTAGAATCGCGTTACACCTTGGTCAACGTGGTTGACCGGTTCACCAGACACCAAAGGCTCCAACTTCAACTTTGGAGGAGGCGTCCTAAAATGGACCACTTTGTCTTGTTTAAGACGTTTATTCTCGTCCTTTTGTACTCCGTCAGCACTGGTAAGTGATCTCAGATCATTTCCAATCGATTTTCATACAAATAAGTGATTTGATTCAAGAATTTGCGGTGAATTTAGTTTGTAGAGTAAAGTTATGTTATTATGTGTGACTACTACTTGTACAACTTGTAAGTGACCTTGTATTAGACACTTGGTTACATATGACAATGTTGTCATTCAGTGCAGCGATATGTGGTTTTTCTCTACTACAATAGATTCCGGCTACATATATCTATCAAAGTTTATAATCATCAATACGTTGCGTGGATGATAGACGATGGTGCTTCATGTTGACAATCCAGTTATATTACGCAAAATAGGTTTTAACATCTCTAATTGTAAATAACCAAAACAACTTGTTGTGGAGTAGCAAGCCCAAAATGAAGTTACTACGTTCAATGGGGCTATTTGTCTCATTATCTTCCTTTTGAACGTGTTATTTTGCCCTGCCTGGACACGTTTATCCTTTGATTCATCTTCTAATAGTAACCGTTATATGTTTAAATGTGGAGGTTTCTTTGAAATGCCAGTATATCATGGGATTCAGTTATCATTCAACTGTTCTATAGCATAATCTATGCGAGATCGGCCGGAATGTTACAAGTTGTGTTTGTCATGTGATCATTATGTAATTCACTTGTCAAACTACACTTGATACAAGCTCCGAGTTGTAAAGTTATTTTAAAATCATAAAACAATTATGAATAGTAAATAAATCCAAATATAAAATTAATAAATGAGTTTTTCAACAACAAAAAAATTATACTAAATAATTACTGAAAATAAATCAGGTTAAGGACCGCTATGTAAGCGAGCTAGTTGGAGTTGTTCTGGAAATATGTTGGTTTATAAAATCTTCAATTATCTTTTTGATCAGCCTAATTGCTCGATCTCACCTTCAAAACATTTATAGTGCTATTTGAAATCCACAAGTTTAGAAGATTAGCGAACGGCTTACGAAAGTCAAATAGTAACGCAATGCTCTATGCATCCCTGGTGTACATTCATTGACATACATACATACCTATAAAAGCTAAATCATTGTCATTTTCATGTGTCTCAATATGTAATGATATTTCTTAGTCAGTACTACGGTAGCCATAACTAGCCAGAATAATGTTTTTGTTGGAAATGTTTTCAAAACACCAACAAAACACGGAGTGTACTTTCTAACTCGTGACTAGAAAGGACCAATCGTAGGCTTTCTGCCCGCACGCGTCGAAAAAAAGGCGCGAAAAATGCGCGCTTTTTCGCAGCATGGCATATCAAACTTTTGTCGTCGTTCGTGCGGAGTCCCTGTGGTTCATACAACTACGCGGTGAGTATACTTATCTTCCCTCGGATGAGAATTGCTATTTTTCTTGTTTTCTAGCTAATGCTGCAGATTGTCCATCTAACTGGGTCAAACATGGCAACATGTGCTACAAATTTGTCGTTGTCAACCTTTCTGTACGTGGGAAAACGTGGGAGGATGCAGAAAATATATGTAAAGCCTATGGTGGCCATTTAACGAGTATCTCTTCTTCAACTGAGCAAAGCTTCATTTTCAACAATATCAAGCAATACAAAAATGACCATTTTTGGATAGGTTTGAATGACAGGGCGAATGAATCTGTGTTTGTATGGACTGATGGAAATAACTCAACTTACAGAAATTGGAATTACGGAGAACCCAATGATTTCCAAAATGAAGATTGTGTTGAAATACCTGGCAGTTCTGGTAAAATGAATGATAATTCCTGTAAGAAGGAATTTAGTTATATTTGTTCCACCATGGCAGGTAGGTGTTTAATACAAGTTTGTTTGTTTGTCTCTTCATTCTTGATTGAGTAGGATGTCAAGACCCAAGCATTTATCTTGGGGGGAAAAGTTGTCAAATACCCTCTTATGTCAAAATAAATGAGGAACAAAAAAACAGTCTGCCATTTTGAGTTTTGGACAATATTTTTAGCTTCATTTTCTGACTATTCCTCCAGTCCACCCCCCCCCCCCCCCCCCCCTCCCTTCCTGAAATGTTCCCACATAATCCAATTAGCCACAACATGACCTGTCGGCCCTGTTGGCTGGCTGGACTTCAAAAGTTTTGATGCTTTGACCTTAAATTAAGGACATTTGTAATAGATAGACATTCTGAATAACTAAAAAAGTTGTGTTCGATGTTTTGTTTCACCAGGAAAGCCAATCCCTACACAGCCAACAATGCAGCCACCAACCACACTCAGTAAGTGCTGTGATATCTGTTAATTATTATCAGTAATTTATTATTTAATAATTATCTTCTTTTTTCCCTTCTTACATTACTGTGTATACTTGCCCTCTTGAACGGATCAGGTCACAAATCCACAAATGAAGACAAAGGATGACAACTTAAAATTTTGTGAAATAATCATAAGCACAAGCTCAAGAAAGCACATGTTCCTTTTGTGACTGTACAATTTGGCTTCTTTAACTTGCATTATGCTTACTTCACAAGTGAGAACCGTGTGAAATAAGCATAAGCATAAGTTACATGCTTGACTTCATTCCTTTGTCTTTTCTTTTGTTTTCTGCTGATGCTTATTATACAAATGTGAAGCAGGCTTTGATACGTTGAATATACATGGTTACAGGAAACCCACATTCTTATGTTTTTTGAAACATCCCATTGTACAAAACATCTATCTCTGTCATGACCATAATATATTTACTCAGACAAATGATTTTATCTACATCACTTACAGTTGGACTCAAATTATTCATATTTTTAAATAGTGGTTAAAACCACTATTATTCATCATTTTGTTCCTGTACTTTATTTTGATAGCGCCTCTATATTGTGATGCTGGATGGCAACACTATGGCTCTTCATGCTACAAATTTAGCACTGTTGCTCGTAGTTGGGTTGATGCAAGCAAAGACTGCCATCAGTCTGGAGGGTATCTTGTTAAGATTGATAATGCCGATGAACAACACTATTTGACTTATGTGTTAAAAAACATTAAAATCGGGGTGAGTTGCTGTAATACAAAATGTTTTTTTTAATTACATGTTTCTTATATCTGTTTACTTGTTTGTTTGTCTGGGGTTTTTTTTATTTGTTTGTCTTTGTCTGCTTACTGATTTATTGGTTTGTTTATCAGTCATTTTCTTGCTGTTGGTTTTGTTTTGGTTGAGGTCTTGTCATGTTTTTGCTGTTTATTTCTTTTTCTGTATGTTTGTTTGTTTGTCTGACCACCATTTTTCCTTGGCTGGCCCGGCTGGCTTGTGTGGTTTTGCTTGTCTGTAAATCAGTCTATTGTTCAGTGTTTTCAGTGTGCTTTTATAACATCTAGAGCTAAACCTAATGCAAATCATTGAGATAAATTTCCCTCACTCTAGAATATGTGGATTGGCTTGAGTGATCGGTCTGTAGAAGGACTGTACATCTGGGAGGGTGATAATTCCGTAGCTAACTACACAAACTGGAATAGCGGTGAACCTAATGACCATGCCGGCAATGAAGACTGTATAGATATATACACTAAATTCTTGGCTGGATACTGGAATGATGATTACTGTGATGCTCAAAAAGGTTACATCTGTGAAAAACCCAATGGTGAGGTTTCATGATACTTCTTTCATAACCTTTCAGGTTTTAAGGTTAACATTAAGAACAACATCATTAATAATTATTAAATTTACTATTATTATTATTATTATTAATATTATTTTTTCTATAACTTTTCCTTTTTCTTGTCTTTTTTTTTTTTTTTAGTTTTGTATTGTAGATTTGTGTATTTATATTACCGTATTGTAAAATGTTAATTTGTACCGGCATCCATACTAAAACTCTTTTAACCTGCAACAGGCTCTAACGTTCTTTTAACTATTGTAAGTTATTAGTTAGGGCCAGTACCTTACTCAATATATAATATAAAAATATGTAAATTATGTAATATGTAGTATTCATAGGTACAAATAAACATTGTTGTTGTTGTTGTTGTTGTTGTTGATGGGTTTTGATACTTTATAAATTCCTGTAGCTGCATAATAGCAAATAAACGATTATTATAGGCTTTCTCTGAAACAATACATGTATACAATCATGTTTCTTTATCTTTGGATTGTACTTTGTGATTTTATCCATCCAACTTTCTGCCCATCTATTTTATTATCCACCAACTATTAAGCTATCCACCAACTCGTTTTTCAGCCCATTCATCTGTCCACTCATAAATCCTTTGATGCAACCAGTTATTTTAATATCTATCCATACATTTCTTTACTCATCTTTTAATTCAATGAAGTCAATCAGACATACAGTACAGTCTGTCAAACATAAAACAGTCTGTGTGTAAACAATGTTTGATGGAAATATTACTTTCCTTTTATTTTGATAGGCCAAAACCTGTGTCCAGTAAACTGGGTTCCATTCAATGACTCTTGTTACCAGTTTAATGTCCATCCATTGCAGTCTGTAACCTGGCAAGCAGCACGCAATTCATGTCTGGCAGTACCCGGTTCTGACCTTCTTAGTATTCACTCTTCAAGTGAACAGCTTTTCTTAGCTAAACAGCTGAATGACCTCAAGTCAGGCAATGTCTGGATTGGTTTGAATGACATTGATAAGGAAGGTGTATTTGTGTGGACTGACAGGACACCATTAAACTACAAGAACTGGGGTAAATACTCACCAGGAGTTGGTTGGGTTGCAGCCATTTCAGACTGTTCCCAGATGACATCTTATTCACAGAATGCTACTTGGGGCACCACAAGATGTACAAATACTAACCGGTATATTTGCAAAATGTCCAGAGGTAATAGATGGTATACCATGTGTCTACATTCATTCATTCATTCAGTCATTCAGTCATTCATTCATTCATTCATTCCTTCATTCATTCATTCATTCATTCATTCATTCATTCATTCATCCATCCATCCATTCATTTATTGATTCATTCATTTATTCATTCATTCAATCACTTACTTACTCACTCACTCACTCACTCATTCCTTTATTCATTTGTTTGTTTGTTTGTTTGTTTATTTGTTGCCATGTGCTCAGCGAGTGGTCAGTGTTGTGTAATAGCTTGTATTTTGCAACTATTGTGTGCACACTTTTCTTTATGTATGACAATTTATTTATGGATCTGCTAGTTGCTTAATTAGTTCAGTATTTGGGTGGTTGGGTGGTTCTGTTGGTTGTATGGTAGTTTGATTGGTTATTTATTTTATTCCATTTATTCCAGCCCCCAAGTCATGTGATGCACCATTTGGACTTGCTAATTATTTAGTGGGAGACTCACAGATTACAGCGTCTAGCAGTAAAGACAGTAATAGCCAACCTAGTCAGGCAAGATTGAACTTGAAGCCTGTTGGCAATTTTAAAGGTTCTTGGTGTGCTGCAAATAACAAAAAGGTTAGATAATGAAAATATGGTACTGTTGGATGATGTGTATAGTATCAAGTGATGATGACATATTGCATTCTTCAGTAAGGTGTATATTTCATCCATTAATTACACATATTCATCCTTTAATCATTCAATCTGCTTATTCATTTTGGAATTAGATTCATTGTTTTCCTTTTAAAAATTTAAAAGTTGTTTAAAACTTTTTCATGTTTTGTTTCGCTGTTTTGTTTCACTGATTTGTTTGTTTGTTTGTTTGTGCGTTCGTTCGTTCGTTTGTTCGTTCGTTTGTTTGTTCATTCGTATACTGTTACTATAAATATTTCCGTGTCTTGATTGCCACGGTTTTTACAAATTTCCAAAGATTGCAAAATTAAAGACTCACTATAAAAAGTTTTATGAAACATTTTGCAAAATCGCAAAATTTAAACCCAGCAAAATATGCCTGTTACATTTTTGGGGAAGTTGAATATCCACAAAAATAAGTCACAAAATAATGTACTTTCATATAATGAACATGCTGTTATTTTAAATTTTCAGGGAGAATATCTACAAGTTGATCTTGGTCTTGTAAGAAGAATTGGTCATATTGCACTCCAAGGAAGACCCAGTTCTACAGATTTTGTCAAATCATTTTTTGTCAAATATGGTAGTGATGGTAAAGCCTTTGTGACTTTGGGAGCAGATAAAAACCAGCCTTATAAAGTAAGTTTTGTATGCCAAGAGCAAAAAACAGTTACTATTTTACCAAACTGGCCAAGGGCAGTTATAAATTATATTGGTAAATCAGGCACTGTAAAGAGTTGATGACGATACTGACGTTTCGGATGTTAGTCCTTCATCGGAGTAATATATATATACTGTTTCTATAAAAACACTGATGCAGCCCACACTTCTACTTAATAACTACCTTTTATCTCTGATCAAGTGCAGGTCCATGGTTGTTTTTAGAAGGATTTGCTCTCTTTAAAAGTCCATGCACTGCATATATAAACAACAAAACGCAACAAACAGATATTATTTTTTATAGATTGCCAGAAAACAAGGGAGTCAGATCTGTCCCACCTCCCACAAACCATTGCAGTCATGCTTACGCCTATTAATGTTCTAACTGTTGATATTAATTTGATGTTAGGTATTCAAAGCAAGTACAAATACTGATGATGTACAGAATATAATGCTTGGTGAGATAGTCAGTGGTAGATATATCAGGATTTATCCACTAGAATGGAGCAATAACATATGTATGAGAGCTGAAATCTATGGCTGTGAAGGACATGGTAGGGAACTTGTAGTTTGTGATACATAACCGTGTTTGATTC
Organism: Diadumene lineata; assembly: GCA_918843875.1. Classification (NCBI taxonomy): domain Eukaryota; kingdom Metazoa; phylum Cnidaria; class Anthozoa; order Actiniaria; family Diadumenidae; genus Diadumene; species Diadumene lineata. Next base: position 34,970,117 of record OU974069.1, read on the forward strand.
AAATTGTTTTTGCGGTTGTTGTTATGGGTTTCTCTGACGAAGAAACACTTCTGTTTTATATTCTAGCTTCTTCTGTCAAATGTGGAGATGGCTGGGAGGAAGGACCAGACAGCCTTTGTTATCAATTTATTACCAACAGACGCAAAATGTGGGCGGGTAAGCTCTTCTCTGTGTGTTGTATTCTTCGTTCTCTCAGTTTTGGTGTCTTACGTATCTCTTATGAGCATGTTTTGAAGTGAATTTTTTGTTTGTTTTGTTGCTGTTGATTTTATTGTTGTTGTTGTTGATGATGATGATGATGATGATGATGATGATGATGATGCTGTTATAATTTTAAATAATTAAATCAAGTTTAATTCTCGGTGTTTTTTTTGCTCGTACTAGTCATCTGTTCTGTTGCTGAAGTTATTGATGCAGATTGCTGTTTTTTATAATCTAATATGATCAAATCAAATATGATTATTTTGTTGCTGTGTTAGATGCCCGTGCATCATGTACCAGTCAGGGTGGTGATCTATTGAGTATTGTAACCAACAAGGAAAGAATCTACATTGACAACAGAATGAAAGCTTTGGCCAGCTCAGTCACCTCTTTCTGGATTGGACTCAACGATAGAGAATCAAGCAAGCTTTATCAATGGAGTGATCAAAGTCCGTATTTGGTAACTCGCTGGGACGGAGGATACCCTTCTGATACAAACAGTATGTTTATTTGTTTATTTCTTGTTGATCAAACACGCAGGGACAAGCATTCATATTAAGAAAAGATCGAATACCGTATTTACTCGAATAAGCGCCCCGGCGCTTATTAAATTTTTCACGTCTAAAAGGGGGCGCTTATTCGGGGGAGGCGCTTATTCAACGAAACGAAACACCTACACACTGGTAAAAGTATGCTTTGCTTTTAAAATCAATGTTGTACTACTGCAGCAGTACTAGTATTAGTATAACAAAGAGAAGAAGCTTCTATGTTAATTGACTGTATATTAAACACGAGATGTACATATGTTAAATCACACTTTTATTTATTTTTGATCTGAATGCAAGAGTTCTAGCGCGGGATAGGGGGCGCTTATTCGGGGGAGGCGCTTATTATTTTTCTGTTCAAAAGGGGCGCTTATTCGAGGGAGGCGCTTATTCGGGGGAGGCGCTTATTCGAGTAAATACGGTAAGCACTAATGAATAAATGTTGTCATTTACCAGACATGTTTCGACACTGACAAATGCCATCGTCAGTGCGTATAGCTCGTTACAAATCATTGAAATAAATAATGTACACTTCAAAGACAATATATGATTCGAGGCTGTGATAAAAACCATGATCTTCATTTCTTAGATTCCAAGTCTTGTGTTGAACTGTTACCTGGTCGTCTGGCATGGAGAGATGCTAGTTGTGGTTATTATAAACCCTACATTTGTAAATTGGCATTACAAGGTAAATAAAATTGATGCATTGTATATATTGACTGACGCATGCTGTGTTTACGTTATTTAAAGGTCTTAATGGGTGTTTAAAAAATATGAACCGTCAAGCTAGAAAAAATGTCATACTTCTGATTGACCAACAAAGGAAATATAAGCTTGTCAAATATGTTTTTCAATTTACTATAGAAGTATCCGCTTTACCGTCAAACTTCAAAACGATCAATTTTTAATCGTCGCAGAGAACACCTCATTGAGCTGTTGTTAGATGTTACACCTTACGCATGCAGTGTCTGTATCACTTTGTGATCTTATATAAAGATTGACTGAAGTGTAATTTTGCGCGTCGTAGTGATTTTGTTTATTGGTTCTCTATAGGTTCTGCTGGAGCACCCAAGTATTCAAGAACAGCAAGTAAGTTATGGAATTGCATTCAGATTCATATTAGATTGAAACTAAAAAGGATTAAAAAGAGAACAGTTAATTCCAGCGATTTCTTACATGATGCATTTTGGTTGCCCATTTTGTCTATAGATATGTATATTGTTAATACTATCAACTCAACTAACCTCAACTAAAACCATTGACGTCCTCATCAAGTCACCTATATTAAGTTACTATACTTTGTATGGCATTGTTTCAGATTGGATTAGTACTACTGATTTCTACTGGCCTCTCGATGGAATAACTGACAATAAAGTGCTTGGAACAAACCCAGCGCCTGTCACGGGCAGTGTGATCAAAGCCACTATGTTACAAAACAACAAAAATGTTTTACAGTTTGCCGGTTATAACTCATATATAAATGCTGGCAACTTTGGTGACCAGTGCATCGCTGATGCAGAAGCATGTACATATGGAATAAGCATCTCTTTAATCATAAAGATCGATTCAGATGCAGCAAGTTGGAGTTCCAAAACATTCCTAGTTGACACAATCAACGATGATACACTCTCCACTTCTAGAGGATTTGCGCTATATCTGCTGAACGGTCAGCTGAATGTTGCTGTATTGACTGTCAAGAGAAAATGGACTCTAACAAAAACACTACGTGCTGGAATCTGGCAGCATGTTGTGGTAACGTGGACTACTAGTGGTTTAAGACTTTACTTGAACGGTGTGGCAAGGTGAGTGTACGTGGAACTTGGTCATCTTGAATATCTTTTAAATCACTAAAAAATACTATTGTATCCTCTACAACGCAAGCCTTGGATTTCCGAACCTTTTTTATCCCGACTATTTTATTATTTCACTGATAGTTCCTTCGTTGATTAAATTTTTTTGGTATAGATTGTTATACTTTGGGGCGAGGGTGTTTAAGGGAAAAGAAGGATTTCTCATTTGTCCCTCTCCCTCCCCTTCCTAAAGCGTCAGCTACACAGGCGGTTGGACCATATTTCTTTTGTTTTCGCGTTATGGGAACCTGTGAGCAGAGCCAGTTTTTGCTCTTCATAGGAGGGAATTTGAAAAATGCCTCTACTTGCAAGGTATATATAAGGCTATTTGTAAGCAGAAACAGTAATTTATCGAGTACACGATAACGACTAATTATAATTTAATAAATGAATTCTGTCCGTAGTGGCTCTTCAATGTTTGGTTCTTTCCAAACTCCTCCACATAACACCAACAATGCAGGGATCACTATTGGTAGCAGGGCAACACAGCAGGTCAATGGGAATTTTTACATGAGAGCACTTGCTATCTGGTATAGAGAACTGACTGCTAATGAAATCAAGGATATTTATAACTCAGGTATGTATCTTAATACTCTCGACTCTGTGACGAAACACGCGATAAAAAAAATGCTTTTGTTGTCACATTCAACAGGCTTTATCGAAATAGAAAAAGGCTGCTAACCAATGTATAATACTTGCGGGGTTTAATTTTATTTGCAGAGATAAATTCTGCGCATACATTCAATTCATACAGAACTTTAACCACATTATTTGATAAAAGAAATGTCTAAATGTAACGTCTAAAAATCAATTCAGCATCTGGAAACCAGCTCTGGTCTACCAGAGAGTGGACGATATATTTACCCCCCGCCATGCCGGTACCCTTTACAACACCTGGATGGAGAGAGGCACTGAGAGAGTAAAGTGTCTTGCCAAAGGACACAACGTGATCGCGATGTCTTGGAATTAAACCCAGGACAGTAGACCCGAAGTCCGATGTCTAAACCACAATGCCATCACGTCCCTCTAATCTGATCAGGTGTCAGCCTCAATTTTATTTGTTTTAATAGCTCAAAGAAATTTTATCAAATTTGTAAATCAGAATTTGGCAATTGTAAATTTGGCTGGAAGGAGTTTGGTCAATATTGCTACCAGTTTAATTACGAGAAGAAAACCTGGCAAGACGCGCGTTTACAGTGTCAGAAAAATGGCGGAGAATTGGTCAGTATTAACTCTCCAGTAGAACAAGCGCATGTCAGTCTTGAAGCTGGAGATTATGGTACCGCTGATTATGCATGGATTGGTAAGACCACTTAAGCTATAATTGATAGTGCCAATTACTAGATATGTAGACAACTTAAGGTGCTCCGCTCGGCAGCCGCACGACCAGCGATGCTGTGTCTAGACCAAAACCTGCTTTTTATTAATGGAAACTGAGTACCTCAGCGCCGTAACTAGCATGAGAGCAAGCGAGTTTAGATTGACTTGAGCAAATAAACTAATAAGTGGTTGGCGTTACTGGTTCGAAGAAAATGCTAAACTGCAGTACTGTACATATTTTTGATGACCAATTTGTTATATTTTAGAAAAGTTCTTTTTTTAGGTTATTTTTAAAGTCACAGTGCACGCTTAATAACGTAAAAACAATACCATCACACAGCTCTGAAAATACTTCGGTCAAAATGCCCCAGGACCCCTTAGTTAACTGTCTCGGTTACCATTAGGTCTGGTTACGGCCCTGTACCTGTTTTAATTAGTCAATTAAAATAACTCATCAAAGAAAAGAAAAACCTGATATCTAACATCGGTATTTGCCTCAGTTACGTCCACTGTTCTTCCAGGAATCCGAAGGTGCTCACTTACCCCCCTCTCTTTCCATCAGCAACGGTCCTTTTCACGGATGAGGCCGATACAAGATTATGAAGTCAGTGGGAATCGTTCGTACCGATCATTACTAATAAATTCTTCAAAAATCAATTGACAACATAAAAACGATAGACGTCTTTTATTCGTCACTTGCATAGAAATGAATCCAACTCCTTGAGAGCTTGATTTGTTACGTAATTTTGATGTTATTCAAAACTCAATCGTCAATTTTTCCTTGTTTCGAAATATGTTGTACATTTCCAAATATTCCATATTTTGCTCGCAACGTGGAAAAATCGACAAAAAAACTAACAAATAAGTGACGCGCGCTCGTGCAAACGTCATTTGTTCGAAGCTTTTCATAGGGCACGCGCTTGCGTGCATGCGCAGAAATGATGCGCACGAACAATGCCTGCGAACGTCCTTAAGGAAACATGTACACATAATATCTGCATAATGTCATAATATCTGCATAACCATGATTCTTACATGTAGGATTCCACGACAAGTCTATCGAGAGTGCATGGGAGTGGTCTGACGGAACAACCCCTCGCTTCAGTAATTGGTATAACCTTCAGCCTGACAACTGGGCTAACGTTGAAGATTGTGCTCATACTTATGCACAATACTGGGCATTAGGGCGATGGAACGATATATCTTGTAATTCTGCTATGTCATACATCTGCAAAAGCAAGAAAGGTAATTTTTTATTAGAAGTGTCAAAGTTCTCATGTTAGGTTTATATATCAACGGTAAGAAAACAAAAAATAAATGAAACGTCCATGATATGCAAACATTTCTAAGAGTAAAATGAAAAATATGTGTGGGAAACGGAACGATTACGGTACTCCCACGATACGATAGTGGGCTTGATTATTTTCTTAGAAATTGTGGTTACGTCACGACATGTGATACTGTTTCACGCTCATACGAAATCCGGTAAAGCCTCAAATCAAACGGTTGAGATTTCACCTAGAAAAACAAGAGGTCACGTTTTTACAAATCTGGCATTGCATTCCATGAAACATTACTTGGATTTACTTTTGCTTATTCAATCTTTTTCAGCATACGTTCCTACTGGAGGAGTAACGCCAACAACAGGTAATAATCAACGCTGTTGATTTACCTTGTATTTTGAAAGATAAATGCTGTTGTCATACTTCTAAGCTGCGTTTGTTGATAAGATGTGGCGACATTGAAATAATATGTACGGATAGTTTATGTCCAATTATAATTGTTTCAATCATTTCAGTCCCTTATATCTAAAATAAATGTTTATTTATCTTGATCGTAGCTTTATGTTTGCACTTATTCTATTTCGTTGTCTGAGGTCGGCAAAACAATGGCAAGCGCAATTACATGAAATAGTCCCCTCCTCACCCCCCCCCCCCCCCCCCCCCCAAAAAAAAAAATTTGAAAAACCGCTCCGCCGTCACTGGCTTGTTAATTGCACAGAAATCAAACAAAATGTTTTTTTGATATTTCCATTCGTTACTGAGTTATATCCAACTCCGTTAATTTGCAGCTATGAAATCCAAGCAAATCTGTGGTTTTACTACTAGTTTTATTAGCTGTCCCACCCACACCGTGTTATCCGTCACCTCAGCCAATTATGGTCGTACATCGTCTGTGCCATGTGGTGGACCGATTAGCATAACCAACTGTAGATTGGACGTTGCGTCGAAAGTGAAAAGCATGTGTGATGGGAAAAGCTATTGTACATTGAGACCTACCGATGCATTATTTGGTAAGGATCCTTGTCCGAGCGTGCCTAAGTACTTGGAAGTAAGCTATACGTGTAAACAAGGTAAGTGGAATGTTAGAATTAGATATTATATAAGATTAAGAAATCTATTCGTTTTATATTGGCAATAATTCGGTCTGGAATATTTCCAACAGGTACCGATTCAACACCGGGCTGTCCAACAGGTTGGCAAAGATCTTTAGATGGTAATGTTTGTTATGGTCTTATGATGGACAAGAAAAACTGGGCTGATGCGCGTACCTCGTGCAAGAAAAATGGCGGAGAGCTAGTCAGTATTCACTCTGGGTAATTTCTTACAATTTTTGTACTTATACATAAATGTCATATTTCAGTTAAACAGGTAACACTGATCACAAGAGGTTACAATTTTTTACTTATACATAAATGTCATATTCATATTTCAGTCAAACACTGATCACAAGTTGCACTCTATGTATAGTGGTCAAAATGTTTTTATTGTGATGTTGTTGAAAGTATAAAGTGTAAATGGTTTTGTTCATCCTCGGATTTGATCATAGTACATATAAGCCAGCTTGTCCGAGTCTCACTCACACTCACTACCCCTACACTTAAGTGGATGCGTAATTGCTGTCGAGTAAGGATAGTAGAATTAGCATTGTAATTCAAACACGAAATTATATTTTCCCCAGACCTGATGATTATGATTTGGTACAAATTTATCTATAAAGGAATGCTCTTTCAATAGACCTTTTCGGCTTCGCTTGCAAATTGCCCATTTCAGACAACGTGACACTCTCTAGGGAATGGTTCTTTTATGAACAATGTGTTGAAATATTTACACCTGAAGGAATCATTTCCCAAGAGGGACATCACCTGGTCTGAAATGGGAAAATAAACATGGAAGCGAATAAGGTCTATTTCGTTGTATTACATAGATTTGAACGTGACAAACGTGATGATGGTTAGGATGATGCTGATGCTCATGATATTGCAATAAACTAAATACATTGGTATATTTCCGTCTACAGTACAGAAAGTACGTTAGTCACCAGCTTGCTTGTGAAGTCATGGGATGTAGGCGACATATGGATCGGATTGACAGACCAAGGAAACCGTGGAGTGTACCGCTGGTCAGATAAAACTCCTGTAGACTTTACTCATTGGTTTAATGGCGAGCCGAACGACCGAAACACTCAAGGTGGTTGTGTGCGAGCTACGTTGACTAGTGGTAGTAGAGACTGGATGTACTGGGTCGATACCGACTGCAATTCTAATTCATTATCTTATGTATGTAAGAAGTATAGAGACAATTACGTACCACCTACAAGAGCACCTATCCCTACACCGACTGGACCCTGCCCGTCTGGATGGAAAACGTACAAGTTAGGATGTTACAAAGTTTTCATGCAACCAAAGACATGGACGGCCGCTCGAGATTTATGTCGTTCGTTCTCCAAAACAGACCTGGTAAGCATTCACGACACAGCAGAAGACAGCTTTGTAAGCAGTTTGACTAATAGTTCTTACGATGCTTGGATTGGACTCAATGATCGTGGGCCAATATCGGGTCATGTCTGGAGTGATTACAGTCCAGTACAGTTTACTAACTGGGGCGTTGCGCAACCGGACAGCCATTCTGGACAACAGGCGTGTGTCACTATCAAATCAATCGGTGGATGGTACGATGTGGGTTGTTTTTCAACCAGACCTTATATCTGTAAAATGAGAAGACCATTGAAGGCAACTACATCCCCACCTCCAACAACCAAACCTGTTCCGACCACACAGATTCCTGGTATTTGTGATCCAGGATGGACTTACTGGAACAACCTCTGTTACCATTTCTCGAACGAGTCTTCTACAAACCTACGATCATGGTTTGATGCTCGATCATTGTGTCAAAAGGAGCGAGGAGATCTTGTCAGTTTGAGGAATGCTGCTGAAAACCAGTTCGTGTTTAATCAGATCAAAAACAGGTACGATGGTGCTAAATCTGTCATCTTTTTCGAAGCTATACTGCAGGTTTGGTTGACAAACTTTTACACAATATTGTACAACCTTCTCTTTATAATAATCTGTACATAACATTTGATGTGTTTTTTATTGTTGTTATTTATGTAGTTATCATCAGTTTATTGTACTTGCAGATACCGTAGCTGGGGTATTTGGATGGGACTTAACGATCTTGGTTCAGAAGGCGCTTACAAATGGAGCGACGGTTCACCGTTATCATATACCAACTATGCTCCTAACGAACCTAATGATTGGATGGGGCTTGAAGATTGTCTGGAAATGAGACGATACGATGGTAAATGGAACGATCAAAGCTGTGGACGTAAACAACCATTTGTGTGTCGTAAACACAACAACACGGTAATACCTCCATTTACTATGATACCACCTACACCAGGCCCTGCACTTGGGAAATGCAAGCCAGGGTGGATCAATTATGATAAGAGTTGTTACAAGTTCGTGTTTACCCAACTACAAAACTGGGCCAACGCTCAGTCGGTATGCAAAGCTAGTACTAACGGAAGTATGGCTGGAAACTTGATCACGATTAACAGTATGTACGAACAAGCATTTGTTACTACCATGATCAAGAACTACAAAGGTATTTTATGGATTGGACTGAATGATCTTCATACAGAAGGAACTTACATGTGGGCTGATAATAGTCCTGTGAATTACGTCAACTGGGAGAAAGGAAAACCGTCTTACAACTACTATGCTGATTGTGTTGCCATGACGACTGGTAACCAAGTTTCTATTGGTCGTTGGGATGTACAGTCCTGTACCAACTTTCATGGATATATTTGTGAATCTGGTGAGTAATGATTGTCGAGCTTATTTATCATTTGTTATTTAACAAAAACAGCTATCCTCGATTACAGGAAGGTTCTGATTGTATGTCAATACAAATATGTAAAAAAAAAAATATTTATTCTTCAAAACTGTTGATTTTTTGTGAATTGTTTTTAGCCACGTGTTTTCGTGTTTAAGTCTTTTATTAATCTATTTAAGGGGTGAATTTTATTTCAAACCAACTAATGACAGAACGGGTTACAGTAAGCTCCGCCCTAAGAGATTGATTGACAGTCCAGAAATGTTCAGATTAGATCAATGGTAAATGTTCAGTGCCTGAACACGATTGAAATTCCTCCACTCGCTGTATGTAGACGTGTTCACTAGCTAACCAACCATCGCACTGAACAGAAATAAAACAATAAATAAAAAATGGTAATTGTTGTGTTCGTTTGACTGGGTTTTGTGCTCAATGGGGCTGTTTTTATGGAGTGAGCCAGCCCGGTCTAGTGGGCTGGTTTGTTTTGTGTTCAAGCTCTCACAGAGTAAAAAAGCAAAAGAAACCAGCCCGCTAAACCGGGATGGCTCACTCCATATAGATAGCCCCTAAAGAGTGAAAAGAAATGTTCGGTAGTAGACAATGTTCAGTCGAGTTCATCCGCTGAAAATTCAGCCCCAAAAATACGGTTTAATATTTTACTTCCACAGGCATTTTCTATATCTAAAATCAGTAAGAACCCGTTGAATTGTACATTGAAATGAGTTTTGAAAGTGTACGTTGACCAAAAACGAAATGTGTGTCCAAGTAAAAATCGAAGCCGTTTTACTTAGAGCTTCACCTTTTGACAGGGCAGTTTGATCCTGAATTCACCATGACGTCATATCAAAACAATCGTAAAAAAAATGTCTATTGTTTAAACGCAAAGAATCATGTTCGTAGGAGGGGTTCGAATAAACGCAAATTCACCCTGAATATTATTTGGCAAATGTAAGCACATGTTATATTTCAAAACCAAGCTATTTTATATTAAACTGTTTCGGTGGGAGCAATTTTTTCAAACTTTCTATTGAGTTTGTTCATTTTATCCTCCACATAAACAAGAGAGGACTTTGTGATGCTGAGACTGATTTCACTTGGCATTGCATCACCTATCGACATCTCATTTAATGAAAGTTATCACTTTTCAGATCGACTTACTCCAGCAAAGTGTGCAATCAAGTGATCATACTGAGAACCAAAAATAGAAAGTGAAAAAATATAAACAACTAAAATAAAAATAGGAATAGGAATATGAAAACAGTTTATTATGCAAGGTCTCGAAATGATGTAAAATTCAACAGATTGGAATTTTATATTATTCTTTATTTTGATTTTTATTATTGACTATTTTTTTCTTTATCTGTTCTACAGTCGCACTTCCCATTGGATCAAACCCAGGTAAACTCATATAATTGTCATTTTGCTAGATATATCACGCACTTTGCTTCTTTATGTATACATTCAGTGTTCATTTTAGAAATCTTGCCGTCCTTGAGGGAACTTCATGCCGGATGTTTTTATTCATCGCAGTTAAAAAAAAAGAGAAATAACGACTATTCGTGAAAAAAAACCCATTTATTTGCGGTAATGAACAAAATAATTGGTTTTGCCGTGTATATGTTTTTAGGGATTTTATTTAATGACTTTATCATCATGGACTTATTTTGTGGAAAATCATCAGTTTGGTTCAATTATTTCTAGTTTTTTCTGAAACAAATTCGGTCATGTTTTCACAGCTAGCTCACGTTGCTCGGCCAAGACCAATTATTCCATGATTAAACAAATCAACAGGCCGAATCTTGGCAGGTGCAAAATATAAATACTTAATTTTGGAAGAAGCACTTAAACACTAGCTGACATTATTCGGAGGTCTTTTCAATCAAATTAATAGGTGTTTCACGCTGACAGCAATGCGGTATGTTCCTTTCTCTCTCTTTTTTGTAAATCACTTATTGAACTTATTAAGCAGAGCAACCCCATGAAAACGATCAATGTATAGTTGCAGATGTTTAGCTTGGTTTGTGATATGCTACAAACCAGTAAAGCATATTGGTGATGGGTCTATCTGCAGAAAAGTAAAGTGAACGTTAATTTGATTAAATGTGATGTTTCTATGTCGATTTTATTTCAAAATTATCATCAGGCTTTCCCTGCTAGCAGAGTCCCTATTTCGTTTGTGATTCCTGTGATTCTCTTTTTTTCTCGTCAGGAATTACTAAGAGAATCTGATAGCAGGGAACATCAGGCCTGTATGTTGTGTCACTGTGAGACATGCAGTATTTTTACAATATTAGATATACTGTTGTAGACTCCTTCGCAGTCGTTTTTAGTTTCGGGCTTGTTCCACTACGGAGGGAATGGGGGAGGGAATGAATGGACCGAAAGGGAATGGGCCCAAAACTAAAAATTGGTATCAACGACGTTTTTTGGTGCATATCGAGTCAAAGTTAATTCCTAACAGGAAATTAATCGATTTGATGGCGGATGTTTCACATCTCTCTGCTAGTGGAAAGAGAGTTCTCTAAAAAAAATTCCTTCTAAAGTTCTATAGATGGTTCGTTTTCAATACCTCCAATCGTATCGCATTTTTAGGTCAAAAATAGAAAGTTCTCCTCGCCTTTTATCTTCTTTTTTATTGTTGTAGAATTTTTTAGGAGAGTTAAAGCATTTGAAGTTTCCGCATGCGACATTGTTTGGCGTTTCATAAGGCATTTTGAGGCAGTTAAGGAGTAGATATTCCGTGAATGTGCTGATGTTTGTGCCATAAAGGCCTTCTTCCCCGCGAGGCTTTTAGATTTATGTCATGTTCCGCACCAAAACCACCTATTGAACTCTTGATTGGTTGTCTTGTTGTTGCTGTATGTTGTATCATTTAATGAAAAATAACTCTCAAGTGCTCGTCAGAGACTTCATTAACTTGTCTTATTAATGATTTTGTATATATTTTTCAACATACAATTGTTATGATATTGTTATTGAGTTTTTAAAGACAATAGTTAGTTTACAGAGAAGACATATTCTTAAATAGTAGAGATTGTTTCTTATGTTGCTTTTGCATTGATTGTGTATATGATTTTTTTGTTCATTCATTTGTTTCGCGGAGTGTTTGTTTGCCTGTGTTAATACGCTCTTTTTGCTTTTTGTCCGTTTACTAGTTAGTTCACTCACTTTTTATTTTTGTCATTTTGATTTTTTTGTCTGTCTGTCTGTCTGTCTGTTGGGATAGTTTTCTGTATTTGTAGTTTTGTTTGTACAGTTCTTTATCATATTAAACTCTATCTCTGTATGATAGTGTATAGTAATAACAATAATAATAATAATAATTAATAATCAATCTTTAGTAGAGAAATATGATAAGTAAAACCTGGTTTCCATATAATCGAGAACGGTCGCAAGCGATCGAAAAAAAAATTCGATTATTTGGAAACTATCGTTTTTCGATCCTAGGACCGTTTTCGATCCATATATGATCGCGATCGAAATCGTTCAAAAACGGTGGTAGGATGCGAAAACGTTTTTCGATCGTTTGCGACTGTTCTCGATCGTTTACGATTTTATGGAAACTAGGCTTAAGTCAAGGAAGCGCTGGTATTTGCGCTTTCATCTATTATAACTGTATCCAAATAAGTTATGTCAGGATTTTGTATGTGTGTTGTATTTACGTGCTAGCGATTATGTAAATCATTTCAAGAAACTTAAACACTTGAAAATTGATTGAAATATCTGTCTATTTTATTCATGAACGCTACTTTTTACTGCTTGTAAATAATATTTTTTATTATTTTGGTAAGTTTATAAAAACACGAAAGACTCAGACTGAAAAACGCGTTTTTACACCGTTTTAGTGACATAGGTTATTTGTTCTAAGAATAGAATGAAGGGATAATGATTGATAAAAAAAACCCTGGATCAGCGATTTTTTCTCTTATCTGATAGTCTCTTGATCTCTATCAATAGCACCGATTATGAACTACAAGTGCAATCTATTATACTTATATACATCAATATATACACTTGATTCAGAAACAATGCGGAATATTTATTCAAAACAGAAAACTCGCTTATTTATTAATTGCTTCATTCACTGAATGTGAAAATGTATTTTTCCCGCTATATCTTATCCCGTCCGATTTATCAGTGGACAAGATATGGACTTCTAACGTCTTGCAGATTATCACAGGTAGAAGATTCTATAGATCTCGAACATATTGTTCTGTCTTAGACACCGATCACGTGTTATGTATGCTCAGCTTTTGTTCATACCGTACCAAGTTCATAAGCTCACATCGGTAAATTGAATTCCCTTATTGACATTTTCAATTTGTATTCTGTTTATTTGATTGACGTACCGTCTGTAATTCGATCGTTTCTGGTGCTACATTAATAGTTCGTAAGCTGACTGCAGAGAACTGATTTCTCCTCATTAAATTTTCAATTTGAATTCTGTTTCTTTTCGTTAATATTGCTATGACTGACCGTCTGTACTTTGAAATCCTCCAAGCGTATAACAGTGGGTTTATAGAAGAGTTAACGTATAAAAATGGTATACTGGCACGATAGCAAGCGTAATACCAGCTCTTAGTAATGCAGGAATTGCAGTATGTTCCAATAAGAACCACGGTAAACCAAAAAGTATAGGAAAAGATGAAACCAAGTACAACTAAAAAAGCTGTCGTCCCAACTCTGATCTCTCTCTGTAGGCGGATCCTTTCAGAAAGCATTTGCGTCGACGTCCTTATTCGTCTTCTAGCAGTTCGTTTCAATTTCGTTTTTATGGCTAGGAATACTAAAAGGTATAGAATGATAATCAAGCAAAGTGGGAAGATAAAGAAGCCATAGAAGCTCATCTGATCAAACGCTTCTTTGTCGAGCACAAGCTCTAAAAGACTCGCTACAAGACCAACCACACCACAAATTGAACAAAAGATCAGCGCTTTTGTTGGTGTCATAAAGTGACGGTAAAAAAATGGAAATGTCACAGCCAAGAATCGCTCAATAGAGAATGCCACTACGACTAGAATACCAGAACGTACCGTGAACTGAGATACCAGTTTCTCTTGCAGTATACCATTTATTCTAAATGATTTGATTCCTTGAGAGTTAAGTAAACTGAATACTCCTACATCTAAAGCAGTAATGCTACCTGTAAGAAAGTCAGATACAGCTAAGCAAGCAATAAAAGCCGCTGTGGTATTTCTAAAACATCTGAGAGGATTACGATACAATGTATAAAGAAGTATTCCATTCGTTATCAAAGTCATCACTGCTATCACAAGCAAAAAAATTCCCGATCCTATAAGGACATTATTCACTAGATCATCCATTTTTTTCTTCTTTTTTTAGTCTGTTTGTTTGTGAAGTTTTGATTGCTACCAATATCGAAAGACTTTGGTTGGAAGTTTCCGAATTACGACGTTTAGTCGGATTTTGTTATAACGTGTCTCTTGTTAATGATGCAGTTATAGAGTCCATCAGATTCGAACCAATCGTGTGGTTAGTATGAGGGATCGAATAAGTTCCTGAAGTAGTTCTCTCTCTTTCTCTCTCTCTCTCTTAGCAATCCTACTCCCGCTGTGTTCGTCACGATGCCATTGACAAGAGGTCACTGCGGTCAAATAATTTTCTTCTCTCTGTTCTTTGCTCACCACTTAGCAACGGTAGTGTTCCTTTGATAACTGACTGTCTGCCAAAAAACTGATATTTCCTGAAGTATTTCTGTTGATGTTATGGTCCACTGACTGTGACGAAGGCCGCATTTATACATTTCTCATGGCCCTCCAATAACTACGACTAGAATGTTCCTTTTGATAATGAGATTGTTACTAACTGCTGGATCATAGCATGATGTTGTGCAGGAACCGTTGCTCTATTTGTGGGCTTGAGAAGTATTTGTAGTAGTTAATTTATTCAATCAATAAAATCCACCTGCTGATTTTATATACTAACCGGAACATCAATTTTCTTCTTGGCTTGTTTTTTTTTTTTTTTTTTTTTTTTTTTTTTTTTTTTTTTTAATTTAATTTGTAATTTTATTTTCATGTTCA
Source organism: Diadumene lineata (assembly GCA_918843875.1). NCBI lineage: Eukaryota > Metazoa > Cnidaria > Anthozoa > Actiniaria > Diadumenidae > Diadumene > Diadumene lineata. The sequence goes on from OU974069.1 coordinate 34,985,194, forward strand.
TCATTGCAAATATAAACCATTTAAGCTATCTTGTTTTAAATTTTCAAATATACCAAGACAAGTTTAATCATATATGTGGTTTGTTATAACATTAAAAGGGTCTTAAAATATAAAACAACTTAAGCCTCTAATTTTTTCAACTTTTAAATATCCCAAGAACAGTTCAATTATGTATATGATTCGTAATAACTTAATTTAAAAGGGTCTTAAGATATTTCAAAGAAACATTGAATTCGAAATAAAGAAAAGTAAAAACATGAAAAAGATGCGTATCAAAACGATCTTAGCTATGATGACATATCAGACATATGCTTCACAGGAGCAGCTACAGGCCGTTTTTAACCCTTCTTTGCGAAAACACTACCAGCTGCTTGCAAGAGAGCATAAGATAAGAGAAGGAATAAATGGTACTTGGTCTATTAACACAATATCGCTTTTAAACCTTTTTCAGTAGGAAAACGTTTGTATTGTTTTGTAACGATCATTCCAATGAATCATTTCAATAGATGCTTTTTTCCTAAGAATAAAAATTTAAGTAATTCCGTAGTTTTGCACTGCATATAGTTCTGCGCATGTTTCGAATTTTAGAATTGTACATTTCTTATCATTAATGAATACAGAGCTATGTCTTGGAAACAATTTAACGTAAAAATTCAAACAGGTATCACATTTTCAAGCGAAAAATTGCTAATTTCTTTAAACTCGCCCCAGTCCTCACTCGGTAAAACCTTGAACTTGATTAAAATTTGAGGACATTTCTCAAAATATCTCGAAAACCAATACAGGCACCTATCATTTTTATTCCATAATATTATTTGAAATCATGTTTTTACCAGATTCTATGACTAGATTTTTAGATAGATTTTGAAAAGTGTTTATTTCAAAGTATCGATGAGCCCCGTAAAAATACTAACATTTTGTTAAGTTTTGCTTTAAATCTTTTCGTTGTTGGTTGTTAATGAAAATGATTTGCTTCATATCGGTAGCACAATGTATAATGAGTAGTACATTTAAAACATTGGTGTTGACCAATATCAGAAAAGAGCGAGAACGAGAATCTTTGTGAATGATGCCCATTTTCGAATGTTAGATTCTAAATTGACAAAACTGGATGTACTTTAAAAGTTTTTCTCGCGAGGCCCAATATTTATTTTTATTTTTGATGAAAAACTCAAAATATTTCACTATGGAATGTTTGATCAAAATTCTATGCCAGCTAGTTTTATTCCTACGGAATAACCTTAATTAAGGTATCAGGGAACCCTAAAAACCCATGTCCACAAAATGTCTTATAGCGATCGAACCTTGATAGTTGTGACCATACAAGTGCATATTTCCTTGAAGCTGTATAAAAATTGATATGATCCAATGATTTTTTAAGTAAGTGATTTATGATTTTTGACCATCTCTTTTCGTGCAGTTTCAGGAATACATTATTACTTTACACAAACTAACAAATGACATTACCATTGACAGAAAATCCCCTGTTCCTGGAACATCGGGAAAAGCCGAGGCGGTCGGAAATCACAAAATATAATCTTAAAAATGTCAAATCATTTAAAAAGCCATTTCCTCTCTCACTTCATGCTTGCTCGCTGTATGGGATAATTATATCTTTCATTCAAACAACATTATCTGCTTTCAAAACGATTTGAAGTTGCTCGAACCTTTTGCTAATAATCTTTGATTCCTCACAAAACGACTCTGCTAGCAGGTAAGCTAATTATTTGAACCATTAGCTCTTTAGGCAAAGCTGTAGTGCTTAAAGTTTAATTATGCAGGCAATTAATTGTGCATTTTATCTCCGTTTAATCCTACACTAACCTTGGCAATGGCAATTTAACAAATAATAAGGAAAGGTGCTATTGATTCTTTTGTGTACTTTAGTGCCTTTGTTTAATATTTTTTTCTTTTACTTCAGCCTGGTTTCCATATAATCGCAAACGATTAAAAAAAATCCATTTTTGGGAAACCAAAACGATTTTCGATCCTACGACCATTTTTGAACGATTTCGATCACGATCATATATGGATCAAAAACGGTCGTAGGATCGAAAAACGTTGGTTTTCCTATAATCGGAATTTTTTTCCGATCGCTTGCGACCGTTCTCGATCGTTCTCGCTCATGTGGAAACCATTTGTTCACTGTTTTTTTATTCATTTACGTATTCGTTTATTCATATCTCTATTTATTTATCTATTCATTCTTTGTTTGTTTTCATCTCTCTCTCTCAAATGAATTTCTTCGTACGTGCATTCTGGTTTTTCAATTATGTATAATCTTTGTTTACTAATGTATTTTTATGCGGGAAAGTATATTATAGCTCGTTTCCAGCTGTACTCCATGATGTTGTGTTCTTCTTATTTAGTAACACCGACTGCAAGTCCTGACTGCCCCTCCAACTTTATCAAGTTTCGTGATGATTGTTACATGACTTCATACAACGCGACTACATGGGATCTAGCCAGTCAAAAGTGCAAGACATATAACGCTGATTTGATAAGTATACACAATACTATAGAACAAGGTATTTACTTTGTTTTACTCGTTTGTACGAAAGTTGTTTCAGATGTTTGTCTGTCTGTGTGTCTGTCTGTTGGTTGGTTTAGTTGTTTGTTTGTCTGTCTCTCTGTTGGTTGGTTTCGTTGTCTGTTTGTTGGTTTAGTTGTTTGTTTGTCTGTCTGCCTGTCTGTTGGTTGGTTTAGTTGTTTGTCTGTCTGTCTGTCCGTTGATTGGTTGGTTGGTTTAGTTGTTTGTTCGTCGAATTTTTAATTTTGTGCGTTTATAGTTGTGTGTATCTTTTTGTATATTTGTTAGTTGCAAACTCATTAAAACCGTGATATCATTTATACTAACTTTATTCTCAATGATAGTGGAATTGAAAATATTAACGAACTGATATCATGCCTGCAGGACAGTAAGTGTAGTATATTCTCAATTGTTCGTTTTTCCTTCGCTGTACTTACAGCCTTTTTAGTGAAAAACATGGTACATTTCACGGGAAACATGTGGACAGGACTTTCCCGCCAAAACATGGCTATGGGATTTACGTGGTCTGATCAAAGTATTCAAGAATACACGCACTGGTCACGAGGAGAACCAGAACGACCCAAGAAACAAAGGACGTGCGTCCAGGTGAAAAGCTCTGATGGTCGCTGGACGGAAGTAGACTGTGGACTCAAGAATGCATTTATATGTAAAATTAATAAAGGTACGGTTCTGAATGATTAACTTGAAATAAATCACATAAGGTGTCGGCTAAGTAAAACGTAACGTTCAACGGGTCATAGGAAAAAACCTGCATTATAAATAGAAAATTGCATCCTCCGCGACCTAGGAGTTACATTCTAACCCCTGGGTTCGCGAGGATGAGTTAATTGGTACTCAATCGAAAAAATTCTTCAATCAATTATTGTATTAGATGAGGCGTTTCTTTTTTCGAAGTCAAAGCAAATATTTGTATTACTCTTAGATTTTTAATTATTTATTTATCATTGATTTTTCTATTGTTTCTTTGCACAGGAGAACCACACGTGACTCCCTCATGTAAGTAGTAACTTATTTATTGAATAATAGAATTATATAACTTACCGATCATTTTGACACCTGGTTGCCATCCAAAAGATGATTTTTGTGTCTGCGCTTTTGCGTGACCTCGCATATTTTTGACACACTACAACTACACCTTTTTAAAAAATCATCATTTTTTAAATGTACAGTTCAAGGTCAGTGTCTTCCGGGATGGAGGAAATTTGAGAAGCATTGCTATCTATTCCAACCAAACAATTACCTTGCTTGGGCCCAGGCACGTCTCAGCTGTACTCGACAGGGTGGAGACTTGGTCAGTATTCTAAGTCGGGAAGAACGTGATTTTCTGATCTATCAGCTCAAAGATTTTTCAGTGACATCAGTGTGGACTGGTAGGTTCTCAGACTAAAGTACTTATGATAATGTTATATTTTAGGCTTGATGGCTATTTCCTGGCTCACAACTAGTTATCTACTGCACATGGTCAATAAGCACTAATCAGTCAATCCATCAATCAATCCACAAATCAATCAATCCATCAATCAATCAATTAATCCATCAATCCATCAATCAGTCCATCAATCAATCAATCCATCAATCAATCAATCCATACATCAATTAATCAATCAATCAGTGAAATGTAAAGGCGATATTGAAGTCTAACAGCTATTTCATGGCTCACAACTTATCTACTGCACATGCTAAACCCACATTACGTATTGCTTTAACACTAGGGAGGGTAGGGTGGAAGAGCGGCTATACAGGCTTACGAGTATGACCGGCAGGCTCAGTTGACAGAGCGTTGCGCTGTTTAGAGGGAGGGCCGAGTGTGCCATTATTGGTCAATCTTCTAATCAAGACTGTACTTACTTACATTATTTTCATCGATGAAAGTGTATATTCACGCGAATGGTCGTGATTGTTTAAATGCACAAATTGCTAATATCTTCCCATGTAGATCCCTCCCCCTGCTTCAATGTTTTAAACTGTTATTGTACCAGCTAGTGTGTGAATGGAAAACAACATTGATATGGAGGGGGAGGGGAGGGGAGGTTAACCCGCAGTATATCAGAATGCAGTAGAATACAAGTAACAATATAGAAGGCCAAATGGCAAACTGCCCTTTTGAAAAGGTGTAGGCGCTTCGGCATGCTGCAGATTGAATCAAAACAAAATTTTAAAATTCATAAATTTTGATTTAGAATCTGCGCAAATGACTCGGGCCACAACATATATTGTATACAATAGAGCTGTTATGGACAATCCATTTTAAGGTGGTTGCACCGGCAAATACTGGTTATTTCAGCAGGAATTTTAAGTGAGATAATGAGCATTCGAAGAAAAATAAAGCTTATTGATGGAAAGTTTAATAATTATAGATTTCAAATTTGTACAATTTGTGGTGTCATGAATAGACAGGGGGGGTTACGTGGATTAAACAAAATATAAAAATTTGACTTTAAACCCGTTTTATTCGTAAAGTATATAAAATATTCTTCCATTTTTTTTCAAAAAATTAATACTTGGAAGGAAAAGAAGAAAACTGTGCTTAGGGAACATAATCAGTAAAATATTCGCGTAGTTAATAATTACCTATATACCGTAAAACCGGAGTTCTAAGTGATTGATATGTCAGAGTTCCCCAAGCACAGATTTCTTTGTTAACATCTTATCTTTAATTTGTGAAAGTTTCATAACACAATTCTCGATCAGCGCCAAGAAAAATGAATCTGTCTGACACCTATTGTCAAAAATCCTTATTTTATTTTTTTCTTTCGAAATTGCCTTGATTATCTGCACAATAAAAATGTTGCCATTTTAAATCAATAACTGCTGCTCTGGATGCTTGTAGCAGCAAGATATTCGAAGATATTGTTTTCTCGGCCCAGTCTCCCAACTCGGTAGAAGACTTAATTCTTTTGTTTTTCCTGTAAAATGGCTGAACTTTCGGCGCTAAAAATTATATTCTATTTATTAAAACGTTCGCCAAAAAACAAAAAAAACATAAAATAGACATGAAAATCAACCTTCAGACTTAATTTGAGATGTTTCTAAAATGGTCATTTTTAGCCGGTGCAACTACCTTAAAGGCGATCTTTAAAATTTCAGGCTGAAAATTTAAGGCTGACAGGTTCTTATAACGCGGAGTTTTACTGCAGCCGCTGATCACGAGGACGTAGGTCAAATATTGAACTGATCATCTATTGTCATTCATAGGACTAAACGATCGTAATACCGAGGGCGGTTATGAATGGAGCGACGGCAGTCCCTCATCTTATATCGACTGGGCTACAAACGAACCAAATGATCCCGGAGGTGTGGAAAACTGTATGGAAATGTATTCGCGTACAGGAGAACTCAACGACTTGTACTGCTCTAAAACCAGACCGTATGTTTGCAAGAGTAACCTAGGTGTGTAACAAATAGATTAGAGACTTGACTTGTGGATAATGTCCAAGTTGAAACCTTCGTGCATGTTCTATAAATGTTTAAAAATGTGAGTAAGTTTCAAGCCTCAAATAATTTTCGAGCTTATTTTGTAAGTCAAATCTCACATGATCTATACTCGAGCAAATTAGTCTTAAGAAATACAGTAACAAAGAAACGTATCCCTACTAAGGAAACGTTAAAACTAACAATAATGTTGAGGCACATTGGGTTTATATTCCCATTGCATGGAACTTGTGAGACGATTCAGCGATGCAGAAGTTGTTAAAACGAGAACGCCTTGGATATCGCAAATTGTGTTGGTCTCAACACAAATTGGTATCAAATTGGCTTTACGAACACATGAAAATCGTTTACCATTCATTGATATAATTATAATTCGAATCTCACTTGCATTGAATACAATTGAAATCATGATAGATAATAAGCCGCTCCTTTTGATGAAATTAAGTACCACGCATGTGAAATCCCACTTATAAAATGGTCCTAAAGCTTCGCTAATCAATGCAAGTTGGAGTTCAAATAAAACCGCAAGTTTTAACCATAGTTAACAGAGCGAAATGGTTAGGAAACTCCCAAGCGTGACCGTGCACAACCTTTTGTTTCACTATTGTTTTACCCTTGTTGGATAAGGCTGAGTGAACAGACCAAAATTGTTTTCTAGCTGCTGGCTCGAAATGCCTACTAATGTATTCAAATGAATTACACAATTCTTATCATAATATCAGAGACAAAGTTAATATCTACTTATTTTACAATTTGGAATGGGCATAAATAAAACCCTGTGCACGGTCAAGACCGGTTCAACCTCAATGACGAACAAAGACATAAAACAATAAGATTCCAAACCATTCTTTCTATTAACTATGTTTGAACCTACGCAAATTTTAATCGCTGTCTTCTAAAACCTCTGACGCTCCATAGAGACTCTTTACACTTGTGTTTACTTCAAGAATCTAAATGGGAATAACCATCAAACATCAAATGTGTCTAATGTCCATTCGCCGACGCTTTTAATCGCTGTCTTCTAAAACCTATGACGCTCCATAGAGACTCTTTACACTTGTGTTTACTTCAAGAATCTAAATGGGAATAACCATCAAACATCAAATGTGTCTAATCTCCATTCGCCGACGCTTTTTTTCAGAGTGCTCAACTCCTCTTGGAATGAGTGGTGGGAGTATCAAAGATAATCAGATCACAATTTCATCATCAATAGACGATCAACACGGTGCATCCAACTCACGACTTAATAGCTCTAATGCTTGGTGTGCTAATACATCCATCTCTGATAATTATATACAGGTAAAAATGCTTTCTTTCTGTACATCATTGTATACGGTGCTACCATCACATCAGAAGTGACTGGTTTGTTATAAGTAGGTAAGTAGTGAAAGTAGTGCGGCTCGTGATGATGGTGGTGATATTTTTTGAAAGAAGTTCTCACATCACTCAATAAAACAAGCAATTATTCATCCAAAAAACCGAGCAACAAATCAATCAGGCAATCTTTCAATCAATCCTCAAGCTATTCAGCAAGTATATCAATTCAATAGTCGACTAGCTCCGCAAGCAAAACATTTCTTGGGGATACTAGTGGCATTTTGGCTTTCTGTTTGTTTCACAGTAATTTACAACACAGGATACCCAAACCCAAAGAAGTTCCCTGCGAAAGAGGCTCCAAGTAAATTAACTCAACCACCACGATCATCAAAACGCTACTGAGGAGCGAGAGTTCTAATTGACTATTGGATTGATATATTTGCTGAATGGCTTGAGAATTGGTGGAAAGATTTAGTGATTTGTTGATTGGTTTATTGGTTAAATAATTAAGTATTTCGTTGAGTGATGTTTTTGCGTATTTCTACGTTTGTCTTTCGACCAATAGGTTAGCGCCGTAGTGTGTACATTTCTCTGATTGATTGTGAGGTAAAGTATATGAATACATCAGAATGATGAACCATTTGTTCTGGGTGATTGCGATAAAAGTTGCTGAACATTTTCATTGACAGGTGGATCTCTTAAATCAAACTCGAATTTCCAAGATATCCATTCAAGGGACGTCATCTGGAGTAGCTAAGCCTTCATACATCAGATCATTTAGTATAGGTTATGGTTCCTATGACAACCAACTCATGTCGTATCTCCGTTCTGACGGTCTTCTGTCGGTAAGTGTCAGCTTTGATATAGGTATAGTATTACGTACAAAATAACGATAATAATAATGGACTGCATATCTGCGTATCAACGTTACTGGCGGCCCGTCATCCATAATACACATTATAGTACTAACTATACCTAACCCTAACCCCTACATAGAAGAGACACAACACTTAAAACAAAATCTAGATTCAAAATTCAAGTTTAATTCGCTCTTAATTACATTTAGAATACATTTTTTGCACGAAATTATAAGAGAATACAATACTTGATGAATTTATAGAAGAAAATACATGGAGGGAAAAGTTAAAAAATATTGCATTAGAGCGTGCAGGCTAAGTAAACTGGAGAGTTATCGAGTTAGCCTCCATTTAGAAATTTATTTGGCAGAATTTATTTTATTTTTATTTTTTATTGTGTTTTTATTTTTTTATATTATTATTATTTTATTGTTATTATTTTTTATTTATTTTTTTTTTATGTGAATTCAATATTCCTTTTTCTCTGGATGCATACAATATGTTTCTATGTGTCTTTTAGGTGATAACAGCAAATAAAGATGCCTCGTCCGTTGTGACGGTCACTTTAGACCCTCCAATTGATACTCGATTTATTCGTATTGTTCCTCAATCATGGGTGAACGGTATTTGTGCTAAACTGGAGTTCTATGGATGCTCGTTTGGTATGAAACAATTATAATAAATGTAGGACCCAATACTTAACTTAAAACTATTATTATCATGTATATATAATTTGTTGCATAAATGCCTAAAATCAAATGTGACGTATAATCGCCAATGTGGTTGATCCAACAATGTTGGCCGGGGATCTTCATCCAACAACATCTGGCACTAAACGCCATGACGATTAACGTCCGGCACAAACAAAACATTAAATGCCCAACTATCTCAGACGGTAGAACGTCGTATAGTTTCATCCTAAAATCTGCACAATGATTTTCTTGTTTTATTGCAGAGTGCCAAGGTGCAATGGGAATGGAGTCACGTCGAATAAAAGATGGGCAAATCAAAGCGTCCTCAAATAAAGATGGTTATGATGCGTCACAGGCTCGACCAAAAACCAACGGATGGTGCCCACTTGAATCGGTGAGCTCAACCAACCCTTTAATCATTCATGCAGAGAAATGCTGAAAATTGTTCTAGTGTTAGAGAATATCCCAATGTTTCATTCTTTCTTTTTTTCTTATTACTCCGACAAGGGACTAGCGTTCAAAGCGTCAGTATCGTCATTTACGGTGTCTAAATAACCGATATATTTTACAACCGTTTCAGCTACGAGAGCCGTTTCCTTTAACTACTTAGTATATTAATACCTCCCCCCCCCCCCCCTCCTTCCTTAGTACGTTGTCGACACAGAACAGCCCACAGCACTCACCTACGTTTATAATTGTTTTAGGCAAAAGACAAATCACCATGGTTACAAGTGCGATTTGCAGCCACTATGAAGAGAATAACTCAGATAACAACATGGGGAGCCAGTAAAGGTTATGTTGCTAAATACAAACTTGCTTACAGTGATGATGGTATGAAGTGGATTAATTATACAGAGAAAGGAATTGTCAGGGTAAGTAAGAATGCACCTATTTTAAAAGAGTGTCTGCCAGAGGACGCCATGAATATTTTAGGGGATATATTGAAATTAAAACCTGAACGCGATATACGTGTGAGCGCAAGCAAATGAAGAACAGTTTTATCCTTAACCATAATTAGCTTCCTCAACAGTCAACACTTTTTTTTTCCTTCGGGCTTCATTTCAACGTTCAAATTGTCCGTTAAGATCTAGGGATGGGAAAAATAAAATAAGAAAAGAATGTGGTAACGCCCTTCCCTCATTCTCTCTCCCCAATTCCTCTCCGAAACAGAAAGTTCGAGAGGAGGAAGCGGAGGAGGGTTATACCAAGTCTGTATGGCAACCGTTTTTACATAAAAAATCTTTGTTGATAAGTTTTTTGCATGCAGATTTTCCGTGGTAACATGGACTCCACCAGCCCTATGACACATCTCCTTGGTGAGCCCATTATAACTCAGAATTTCCGAATCATCCCACTTGCTGGTCAAAATATGTGCTTGCGTCTGGAGATATTCGGTTGCGCAAATGGTAGGTTTTTATACTCGCTCTTGTTTATTTGTTCAAATGTTGGACAACGCATAGAATTGTATTGTTTTCGGGGACAGCTATTGTTTCTGGTCACGCTAGCTTACTGAGTCACGACGTTATTCCTAAAGGCCGGCACACACTAGGCGACTTGTTCCCGCGATAGGTCGTAGCGACAATTTCCCCCCGTGTGTACTAAGCATTTTTGGCGGAAATTGTCGCAGCGACAAAATCAGATGTATTGGCGACAAATATTGAACCAATGCACACTGAGGCGACATGTCGTGACGACAAGTCGCTGCGACTTGTCGCCTGGTGTGTACCGGCCTTAAAGACACTGTGTAAACTCACCCATGTTACCCCCAAAGGCCGATCTGTCTTTCGCTGACGGTGGTTTAAAAAAAGCTTGGCAAACGAACATAATATGAATTTTCTCGACAAAGATATACTAAAAACATTATGCCTGGATTTTTTAATGTCTGATCGGTGGTTTTGAACAAATTCATTTGTAAATACATTTTAAATGAGGGACGTGTCCATCCATTCTAGTGCGTCTACTCAACCAATTTTGGATGACATGTATGGTGTTTAGACCAACGGCGGTACGTGGTCTTTAAATTATTAAGATTCTAAATATGCATAAATGTTTTGTCACAGGGTGCTTGGATCCCCTTGGTATAGAGAAAGGACCGATTGAAGATGCTTGGATGTCAGCTTCAACTTACCTTGATAGTGATCATAAACCGAGCATGGGACGTCTTAATAATCCGCAGGGATGGTGTGCAGCAGCTAACGACAAAAAACAATTCTTAACGGTTTGTACAACTTGTATATATTATCCAAGTAAAGTTCTATTAGCTTTCATTTGTGTAAAAATCGTTTTCAGTTGATATTGAAATTTTTTGCCGTTTTGTGTTCAGCTTGTGTTAAATGTTTTGCTTATTTGTTTTTTTAATTCTTCTTCTTCTTCGCTCTCAAATACATTTTTTTCTTCACGGACTAAACCAGAGAAATACTTTCTAGGTACGAGAGAGCGAAACACTACAACCAAAGCATGTTCTCTTGTTGAGTTTTTGGTACTTTATCAAACTAATTGCCCATGTATTTTATTCCGTAGATTGATCTCAGCCGAGATATGCGCGTCAGACAAATTGCTACCCAAGGTTGTACGGAAGGCTGGATTACAAAATATGGTATCAGATTCAAACGCGATGATATTCCGTGGAAAAACATCGTTGATAAGGGTGTAGTTGTGGTGCGTATTCAACAATCCGATGATTGCTAATTTTTGGGTATTTTTATTTGATTTTGTTTCCTTATAAGAAGTTTCTTGTTTATTTATGTACGTTTGTTTGTGCGGTTTTCTGTTCTTTTGCTTTTTTCTAATATTAATTATTTTTCCAGACATTTACTGGTAATAACGATGGTAAAACTGTTGTGTCGAATGTCTTTCCTAAAATCGTCCGCGGTCGCTATTTCATGGTTACGCCTTTACAGTGGTCCAAAAGAATATGTCTTCGTGTAGAACTTTATGGATGTGAACCTTGTAAGTTGCTGTGGCAGTTCCAGTCCCAAAGCTAAGCCTCACTCTCCACAATTGAAAACTCTGGTCAATGTTGTCAACCGACTGTATATTTAGGAGGATAGATAACATAAAGTTGACTAGTAAACCATTTGGGTATTTTCTCCGGAAGCTAGTAGTAAGGAAATGCTATCCTGTTGGAATGTGTCTCATGGGTTTCTGAGAATGGACATGAATGAATGAATGAATGAATGAATGAATGAATGAATGAATGAATGAATGAATGAATGAATGAATGAATGAATGAATGAATGAATGAATGAATGAATGAATGAATGAATGAATGAATGAATGAATGAATGAATGAATATATGAGTGTATGAATATATTGCGATTTTGTTTTGTTCTTTGGTAATTGATTTTAAATTTAATAATACAAATATTGATATCGTTATTCTTTATCGTAGATATCCGCCCAACTGATGCCCCTACAGGTATGCAAATAGAATTATGTTGTTGATTTTATTCAGCTTGTCTATTTCTCAATCGTTTTGTTTTAAAGTGGATCTAACTAGCACATAAGCAAAAGCTTGAGATAAACCAGTAGACTATTTCCTGGTTCTTGTAGCATCGGTACTCGTAGCATTGAGACTAGAAATGCGCCGAAAGGCATTCACTATTATTGTTATGAAACAATATATTACTTAGAATTTAAATGTACATATAAAGTCCGTGATACACAATGAGCTTATCGAAGGAAGAGAACGAACTGTGAAGAGAAACAAACACTTGAAAAGGGATAGTAAAGACTTCAGACGAATTGATTAAAAACATTCTCGAAACTAAGCCAACCTACACTGAAGAAGCAAGTTGGCTACATCAATGCTTATGGTCTGGCATGAGCTACTTAGATGCCAGAGCGGCTGCTCATCTAACGTGTACGATTTGCGATAGACGTCACGACAAGTCATAATTATTATCGATTCACGCCGATTATCCGTATCCACTCTAATAGTAATTATTGATGATTGATTAATTAACTTATTACGCACGGACATCAATTTATATTTTAATAAGCTCAGTAACACAAGGGTAGAGTAAATGCTTTTGGTTATTCTCCGAGTGTGCTGTTACTACTAGATTATGTTGTGCCTAACCTTGCTTCATAAGTAAAAAAACAGTATGTGATTCATATATTTCATATATTTTGTTTGTTTTTAGGAATTCCAGCAACTACTGCCCCACCAGGTTGGTGTGAAATTTTCCAATTTTTCTGCCAATAAAGTAGCGGACATTTGTTCTATTTTACTGTCACATGCGTTTTTGATATTATTCAAAGTTTTGTGTAGAAATGGATTCATACACCATTTTCTTTGACAAGTTGGTCGCGCGTAACAAAAATTACTACTTCAGAACTCCATAAAACATTATTTTGATGGTTTCAACTTGACAAGATTTCAATTTCCTAGAAATACACTTTTCCTTCCTCTACAAAGTTAATAATAGTGCAAAACAGAGTGTTTGGGAACTTGCTTAAGAAAATCACACTCGAGTCTAGCTTACTGTTAACCCGCAATAACCTGTTTTACATTCTCGAATAGGACTATTATATTTATATTTTGGTGTATTTTAAATTATGATGTTATCCCATTGTACCCGAAAGTTTGGTAATTAAAAGTGTCATTTGGTTGAAGAAACTAGCTTTTGTACTAATATTATATTTATTGTTCTATAGAACTAGTGTACAAAGTTTCCATGAGATTTCCTCAACAAGAATGGGTTGATGACTACAATAACAAGGACAGTGCTACCTACAAATCTTTAGCCAGCAGAGTTACCTCAGCAGTAAGCAGCATAATGACTCACTTGTTGAAAAATCCCAGCTCCCCGCAGATTGCTGATTAAAGTCAAAATGTTTAGAATAGCCGAAGATTTAACATTGGCTTATCAGTATGCATTAATCATGCACTGGAAGAATTGACGCTGTGATATACTGAAACAAAATAAAGGGATAAACACTTTAACACTCGTGAAGCCATTCTCAACAGTAAGATAGATAATGATGTGAAAACGTTCTACACGTGCTAAGTAGGATCCAGAAAATTTCACAACCCTAAAATGACCGATCAAATAATTATCTATAATAATAATAAAGGAGTTTAATTTTCCCAAAGGGGGAGAGGGCAATGGCGCGCTCTACAAATTGAGCTAATCCCACCATTTTTGATAATGATTTATCTAATAATGTACATTCTGTATACAGGTTAATAACGTTTACGCCACCTCCACTACCTTCAGCGAAGCAATTGTTACTGGATTCAGGTAACGGATTTTTTGTGAGGTGCATCAGACCTCGCTTCCATGCATCCGTGAGAAACTAAATCTGGCCGTTATACAGTTAAGGACATGAAAGGAAAACTTTAAGTAGCGTCGTTAGTTCCTTTACCATATAATGAAAATCTTCCAGGAAGCCGACGGCTAGGCAAATTTCCGTTTCGTAAACGGTCGTTGCCATTTAGAACGGTCGATGCCTTTGTTCAGAACGGTCGATGCCATCAAGAACGGTCGTTGCCAATAAACCTTTTCACGAAATCGTGGGTAATGACGCGTCACGCTCGTTTTATAATACGAAATGTGTGTAATTTTGTGCGGGTTTCCATTATTTATCACTAAATAGTTTAATTGTTTTAATAAGTTTGTTTTTATTTCATTGACTTCCTGTGTTTATATATCCATATTTAATATATTTAATACATTTAATTTATATATTTGTTTCTATTGTTCCAAGACTGTTGTAATGATAGCAGGACTTATGGTAAAATATATTCCTACTATTTCATTCAATGTTTTTTTAGTGTTTTTTTTTTTATTTGATTTAGTGTGTTTTTTGTTTTGTTTTTTGTTTTGCATTTGTTATAAAAAAACCAGACAATTCAACAATTTGATTTTTCAATAACCTTTCTTCTGTCCTTCGGCAGACTTTTCCACAGTCTACCAGCTACACTTGATGCTTGGCCAATACTATTTGATTCGCCAAGTTCTTCTAGCACGTCTTTCTACAACAAAAATTACAAAAAACACTCTACAATACGATCAAAACATTTTTTTTCGAATAAATTAGTAGAACTTCCATAATATTATATGTATCGAGTAGTATCCGGACTTTAAAGTGAAAATTATCATGTCAATTTTTTCGAGTTAAAAAAACGTTTCACGTGAATGACTGTTTTGTTTAATACAACAAAAGCACTACAAAAGGCACGCAAAGCCAACAAAAGATGTTGCACTTACTGCCACTGACTGGTAAAATGTATTCCATCCAGACGGCTTTTTGATTGACTTTTTGTTTTACTTGTTTTGGTTTCCGATCCTTGCTCATCCGTTTCTTGTTCGTTCGCAATCTTATTGAATTTTCCCGCCAAACGATCCACAGGAAACCCGTCAACAAACCATACAAATATCGGTCTTCCGCGTGAATGCGTTATTACCCTCGATTCCTTGAGAAGGTTCATTGGCAACGACCGTTCTTGATGGCATCGACCGTTCTGAACAAAGGCATCGACCGTTCTAAATGGCAACGACCGTTTACGAAACGGAAATTTGCGACGGCTAGAGCGACCGATTCAGCCAACGTTTTAAAGTGCCAGATAAATATATTTCAGTTTTTCTCAAAGTTTTTAGCGTTGTGTTTAGATTGTCCTGATAGACCGTCTTTCATTTGATATATATATTGCTTTAAAATTACGTTTTTACTGTTTTTAGACGTGGTAGTGTCATCGTCGATATGAAAGTCATCTTCATCAAGTCAACTCAATCAGTAGATTATATCGAGCCTTTGAAGGCGGCTGTGAAGTCAGGTCGCCTTGGTGACTTGGAGGTGGATCCTAATAGCTTTAATTCAACTGTGTTTGGTAAGTTTTTACTGTCACATTGACAGCACACAAGCAGCCAAGGGCACGCCAATATCATTTTTTCACATACATTCTCTGTATTTCATACACTCCAGCCTCATTGTGAATCTATTGTTTTTTGTCCTGTAAAGCGAATGCGGGAAGGTCAAGTGAACGTTTACTCGATCAAATACTGTGCAATTTTTCGATGCGATGTGATCTGTATCTGCAATGCTGTTGCAAATCAATTCAAGTTCCTGGAAAATTGCGGTAAAACGGCGCATTTGCTCTAAAATAAGGCTACCAATCATAAGTCAGGCAGTAACTCAGTTCATTTATTCGGAAACCCAGGATGCCTATGATATATCAATAATAGCTATTAATAAATTTATCCCGATTCAATTGCGCCGTTTGTCTGGTAAAACGTCAAAATTCAAGTCCCAGACTTAAACGGTGTACTAACACAGGTGCTGCGCCCATAAGATGGTAGCACTTATGGACAGTTTTGGTTATAAACGTTTTACGTTTAAGTACAGCGCTTATTCGAGAAAGGTGTTCTATGATTCAAGTGAATGCGACAATACTAAATTGAATTTGACTTGTTTTAGATGGTGGAAAAGCCAAGCCACAATCAGGAGGTAAGACTGTTATTTGTTTTATCAATTTCGTTGTATTGCGCCCAGCCGTATTGTAAATCTTAATGTTGTAAATCTCCCGTACATTTTTATTAAGATAGATCAATAAAGCTTATTAGTATTATTATTATTATTATTGCGTGTTATCAGGTCGTTCAAGTGGTTTGTCAAGTGGAGGCAAGGCAGCCATTGCCGTGGTATTTGTTCTAATCGCTGTCGCAGTAGCTTGTGCTGTAGGGTGGTACTTCTTCAGAAAACGCCGTAGTCAGTTTATATTCAAACAACAAACATTTGATAATCCAATCCATTTCTCATCCAAGGCTTATGATATGGAATCCTGACCAACGCCCTAGATCTAGGCAAATACGTTCACCTGCAGGTAGAGAGCTATAGAATTTAGTACTTTTATTGATTAATGCACAGATATCGTAAAGTACATGTTATGCATACAAAAAAAGCTTTTAAGTTTCTTGGAATTTATCCAATTAAGGATCACAAATTGAAATAATGACCAACGCAATTAATCTAGATTATTATGTTAAGCTTAGCTGCTCACTTAAGTGCAGTTTTCATTGCTGTAGATGTATTGTTCTTATCAAGGCACATCAGGTAAAAAAACATCTTGTATGTACAACGTATAATAGATTGCAAGTGCCGCACTAAATGTGTGCAACATAAATACCACTAAATAGTGCTATTTTATGTTAATTTTTACTACCAAATAGTGACAACTGTTGCACACAATTAGTGCGTGCACTCTAATATCATGCTGTAAATTTGCTTATTCAGTAGTAAGTTGTTTCTTTTAACATAGAGAAGTGAACTTTCTTAGACATCACTAGTTAGCCTTTAGCATCATTGTGATATAATGTAATGTGTTTGATGTCAGTCTTGCTTGACAAGACTCAACGTTTATAGACTTGGCTCTTAGAATCTTAGAAATGTCCTCCCTTGGCCTTAGGGCCTGTTAAATAAGGTAGAGTGACCCTAAAAAGTAGAGACAAGTCTCTTAACCTCAAGGGACACAATGAATACACGACTTCTCCCTACTTCTGAGGGGCAATTTAATTATCATTTCTCATGACAAATTTACAGTCTTTTATGGGTAAACAATTTTAAAATACCTTATACAATTAAAAGAAACCAAAATGAATATTAGCATACAACCTGCATTGCTGAAGTATTTTTGAAAAAAGTTACAAAATTATAATATTTTAATTACAATTACATTATTACAAAATTACATCATTACAAAATTACATTACAAAATTACATTATTACAAAATTATAATAATATTTTTATAATGAATAACTAATGAATATCAATAAAGTATAACATTTTATTTCTCTACATCTTGTATTACACTGGTTTCTTTACTAAATAATAATAAGAGCATTGCCAACTCCAGTAACATTAGGTAAAAAGCCTATGAAAGCCAAGGTGAAATATGTGGTGTGAGGCCAATGGGAGGTGAGGGGACTCACTGTGCCACTAGGCATACCATATTATTTTATTCAAATAATCACCTCCCCCAAATAAGCACCTCCCCAAATAAGCACCTTCCCAAATAAGCACCTCCCCCAAATAAGCACCTCCCCAAATAAGCACCTCCCCCAAATGATCGCCTCCCCAAATAAGCACCTCCCCAAATAAGCACCTCCCCCAAATAAGCACCTTCCCAAATAAGCACCTCCCCCAAATAAGTCCCCCTTTGGACAAAAAAACAATAATAAGTCTCTTCCATCTTAGTGAGTGAATATTCAAGGAATTGTGTATAACTTTAAAAAAACATGACAATTTGTGACTGTTTTTCACCTCCCCTATTTTAGACGAGAAAAATTATTTGAATTAATATGGAGTCATCTTCAACAACAGAAAGCCCAAAATTAGCTAACAAATTACTGAATAGAGACACTTTCACCTTTATCCCTATAAAAAAACAAATTAATGTCTGTATGCTGACCAGCAGATGGTATTGAAATTGAGATTTGCAGCCATGCATAAGTACCTTTTACAGACTTGCAAATTTAGTTTTGCTGCCTGCTAAACTTGCAGCAAAACATTCCTAATTTATGATTGTTTAAACAATTTTGATACAAAATGATACGTTCTAATAGTAGATGCAGTATTATCAGGGCTGTCAACTCTCCCGGATAATCCGGGAGTCTCCAGATTTTGGGACAAATCTCCCGGTCTCAAGATTTCAGTGCCAAATCTCTCGGGTAAATGCGAATGTTAAATGTGTTTTAACCGTAATTTCTTCTTGAATAGAAGGTAGATATAAGCTATAATCTGTAGATTATGTGAAGAAAGATGAGCTGAACGTTTTTTTTTTTGTTTGTTTTTTTGTTTTTTTTGTTTTGTTTTTTTTGCTTCGGAAAATTTCAATGGGAAAACAAAATGGCGGACATGGCGATCTCAAGATCAGAAATGGCCGGGGGTTGACAGCCCTGTATTATGATGACAAAAGCTCTTCATAATCCTTGTGTAGCTTTTCCCAAGTAAATTGATTAATATCCACCTGTGATGAAATAATAATAAGACATGGTGAAAATAAATGTTAAAGGAAAAGGTTGTACTCTCTCAATACAGAGTTTCAAGTGCACACTAGCTGGTAAGAATGATCTATTTTAATCCATCCCATGTGAAAATGCTGGAACTAAGTAAGTAATTAAACTCTTTATTTGAGAAGGGTAACACAAAATAGTCTGAGGACTAACAAACCTGTGTCCCTAGATATATACATCAATAAAATAAGCAAATTGATATACAAAAACTAATAAAACACTACATATAACAATATAAATCGATATGATATTGATATGATATGATATGTAATATATACAATATGAGCGGCCAATCTGTATGGAATATACAACGTTGAGCCGAAGGCGAGACATTTTATATTCCATACAGATCGGACGCGAATATTGTATATTACTTATAAAATGTCTAGATTAATGCAGCTATTCTAGAGTAATGTTTTCGAAATTAGATTTAATTTGGCCTTTTCAAGCTAAACCGTATGCAAATCAGGACGATTTCTGTATAAAATATACAGATGCCTTCACAGTAGTGATTTTCTATTGTTCTGGGTTCATTAATTATTCATGAATTTTATAAGATATGATATGATATGATATGATATGATATGATATGATATGATATGATATGATATGATATGATATGATATGATATGATATGATATGATATGATATGATATGATATGATATATGATATGTGATATGTGATAATTGTGTTCTTGTTGGCATTTGTGAATTGAGTTTTCATTGTATCTACTGTTTCAAATAATAAATCTCATATATAAATAACACTGGTGAGCAAGCCCTTTTTACCTGAACGGTGTGGTTTCTTACAAAACCTGGATTTTTGCAGAAGTAACGAAGTTTCTTTGCCAGCTGATCTTGAGTAGAGTAGAGGTAGTCTTCTGTGTAAATAAAAACATTCTAAATTGCCAATACTTTGTTTGCAGATTTCACAACCTGTATCCACCAAGGCACTTGCCCACGTTCACGCCATTTTGTCTAAAGAATTACTTTTGTACCAAAAAGACCTGATATTATTTCTCTTATTTTGTATAGAATATGTTAGAATATGTTATTTTGGCAAAATACTAAAATATGATATGAATAGGAACATGGTGTAAATATGGAATAACAATTTAATGTACATGTATGATAAATTACACTTTTCTATATACAATATTCAAAGTGCAGAATAACTAGGTATTAGTTATATATTTATCAATTAATGTGTTCAGTGTATAAAATGAAATAAAGAATAAGAGAAAACATTTTTTTCTCTTTTTCTTCATTTCTTTATTAATTATATTCAAGAGAGAATGAGATAAGAGAGCTTATCCCCGGACCCCATCAGTGGCTCTGCTCGTCGTGCTATTTTTAGAAAGTTGTCTTGAAATGTTTTGACGATGCAACCGCACCTTCTGCAATCTGGCCAATCATGTTACATTCCCGAAATAACTTCATAATGAATGAAAAGAAGTCCTGATGAGTGTAAAGCCCAATACGGGGGATAAGCTCTCTTATCTCATACGCTCTTGTTATATTGTTGTATTCAATGGGCACCTTGTGACTTGAGAACGTGGCTATTATCTATTAATTTATTACTTTTATTATTTATCATTGCGATTTGTAATTTGCACTTACTGGGGAATATCTCAGGGTAGACCAGCCTATTGGGACAAAGTGGATAACACTGATGCTGAACTGCTTCTAACCTACAGCAAACATATTTTGATTAAGGTAATTCCACAGGAATAGATTCTACCTGTAAAAATTGCTGTTTTTCTGATATTTTACAGTTTTTGAGTTGATAATCATCTCAAAAGAAAAATAAGTTGGCGTCACCGATTTCGTTTTCGAGATAATTGCCTCCAAACACAAGGTGTTTTTGCCTATTACGCGCGCAAATTCGCACAAGTTTTTCAAAATCATTTACAAGTTTGTCTAATTCTAGAAAGCATGTTTACTTTTCCTAATACTAAAAAACTTAGTAGCACTACTTGGAATAGTCTTTAATCTTATCACCTACTATTTTTTTGGTGGTTCACGAGACATTATCTTAGTTTGTGTGGCATGTAAGCGAAGTGTTCCTCCTCTAAAACATTCCATTTTAGCTCTTCTGGAGGTCGTTTCTAACTCCTAAAACTGTGAATTATTCAAAATCCTACCTTTAAATTCTTTTGATTTCTAAATATGTTGTAGAATTTATTGTTACAAGTATATTTTTGAAATAAAAACTGGGGGTCACCAAATTCGTTACGGAGTTGTTTTCGTTCAAATACGCAATTTTAGGCTTTTTACTTTGGGTTACCTGTGTAAATATACCACAGGAAGCCATTATGGTAAATCATCGAGCACGAAAAAGCAGCCGTTCAGCGAAAGGAATTCAGAGAGAAAACGATTCAATTTTTACTTTCCTCCAAACAGAGTGGTTGGAACATCTTTTGCACCATCTGGTATCATTCCTAAGTTGATAAGTAATGGCTTTTTTGATTATCTTTTCTCATTGCAATAGCGCGCGCGGAAAATTACCGCCATTTTAAATTTCATAGTTTGACAGTTTGTGTTGCAGTTAGCGTGCGCAGAAGACGTGCGCAGTGCAAAACTGTGGAATTACCTTAATCCAAGAGATTACATATAAATGCTTTTGAATACTCAATAACAGAAACACAAAGCTTGAATTTCCGAATTTCTAATATAAGACAGTGAACCAAGACCTATACAGGACTCAACTTAGAAAAACCTCAAGGACACCTTGACAATTGAAAAAACCTCTTACAGACAAACACTATTAGGATGGCATCAGTCCAAACACCCAACACTACATGCAAAATTTTCATGAAATCTTTTGGCTCTGTTTTAATAATTAAAACGAGATGACAATGCTACTTACATTGCAACTCCAAAGAATTCATGATCTGCTGTGGATACTGCTACATCAGCAGTTTGTAGAACAGAGGTGTATTGATCACGTGATTCCTGAAATCCCCAGTGTTGGATTTTATCACCAAGTTTTGATTTTCCTTCTTCAAATACACCTGATGTAGAGAAATAGCAACAAGTACTTCTTATCATTTGTGAAGTATCAAGAAGGTGTGGCTCACACATAAACTTCTCAGTTAAGGAAATTCCGTAGTTTTGATATTTCGAATTTTAGAGTTTTACATTTCTTATCATCAATAAATACAGAGCTGTGTCTGAGAAACACTTTAACGTAAAAATCCGAACAGTTTTGACATTTTCAAGTGAAAAATTACGAATTTCTTTAAATCGCCCCAGTCCACACTCTGTAAAACCTTGATCTTGATTGATTTTTTCGAACATTTCTTAAAATATCTCGTAAACCAATACAGGCACCTACTTTTTTATTTCATAATATCATTTCAAATCATGTTTTTTAAAACTTATATGATCGACGATAAAATTCTGTGGCTAGATTTTTAGATATTTCGAAAAGTGTTCAGGTCAACGCATCGATACATGTAAGGCCAGTAAAAATTCCAATATTTTGTTAATTTTTGTTTTATTTCTTTGCGTTGTTGAGTTTTAGTGTAAATGTTTTGCTTTACATCAGTAGCCCAATGTATCAGGAGTACCCTAGTGCAGTTAAAACATTTGGTATTGACCAAGTTCAGTAAAGAGACACTTTTGTGAATGATGACCATTTTCAATTGTTAGAAGTTAAATTGACAAAAGTGAGTCTACTTTAAATTTTTTTCTCTTGAAAACCAATACGGTGATCCCATTATTTTATCTTATATTTTTAATGAAAAACTCAAAATGTTTTACTGTAGAAAGTTTTATCAAAATTCTATGGCTAGTTCTATTACTACGGAATTACCTTAAGGTAGCTACTAGACATTCAAAACCAACAAAATCACATAAAGAAGTACATACAATATACATAAGGTAAAGAAATGACAGGATTGGTGAAAATTTACTTTTCAAATATCTTTTCTTACTTGGAATTTCAGAAAATTGTTCCCCAATGATGGAAACTTTAAAGTCTAGTCTTTCATCTAGTAGGTGAAAAAGAGCTTCAAACAGAGCTTCTGGGTTCTTGTCATGTTCCCTATAAAACAACAGTAGATCACAAAACTAAGCTACAGTACAAAAATATTTACATTGTGCAATTACTATTTGTACTTTTAACAAAGAATGTGTGTCAGATTGAGATGCATTGTTTCATCAATAAGTGATCAGACATACAGAGTTCCAATCTAAGAGATTGAGTTTAAGTCTCATTCAAGACCCTTTGTGGCTTCTTTAGGTATAAATTGCCTTATTACACAACTGTTATTGCTTCTTATTAGAACCTGTGATATACCGTGCGCTCTGATTGGTCAACGTGCATGCTTTATGAGGGCACAAAGCACACACACGTCAGCTATTTTTGACTTCTTGCTTCTACTTAGACGATTTGTATTTTATAAAAGGAATAACAAACTTGCTTGCTGTGCTTTATTGAGAAATACATGTAAAGTACTTGGGGATTGGCAGAACACTTAAAAAGTGCGAAAAGCACTCCATAACGCGTCATATTCTCTAGCACTTCTCTCGATTGCTTTATTTCTTGATAAAGCATGCGCGCACGTCTTTTATTCCTGCAACAGATGTGATTATCATGGTCAAACACAATTTTAACCTAAATAATATATTCTCTCATGATAATAATGAACTCAGTACAAAATGACCAGCTCAGCTGTTAGCATGCATGCAAATGTATGTACCCCCAGTAGCTTCAAAGCTTAGTTGGTGGAGCATTGTACTGAAATCACAAGTTCTTGAGTTCAAATAGTATTGAGACCCAAAGTTTTTCTACTATTATTACTTCTAATCATTAACACTCACCATCTGTGTGCCCATACTATGTGCAAGGGAGAGTCACTTGGCTTTGCTGGCAGTAATGGTTCTGGCTAGAAATAAGTAGCAAGCAGTTCAAGTCACACATAAATGTATAACAAGATACATACATATGTGTACAAAATCACATATATACAAAGTATATTTCAAGGCATAATATATTACACTTACCATTACTTGGGGAATTGGAAAATAAAGTACTCTACATTTGGGTCGGATGTTTTCTGTCATTTTCTTTGGTCTGTAATCAGGAATGAGTTTCAGAAATCTATCAATGGAATCCAGGAATGATGTCATATTGAACTTGGAATTGAACACTACAATATCTGCAACCAAACTAAATCCAGATATACAACATTGAAATCATTTACTTACATCCATTAATAGCATAACACATTTTATGGTAACCACTTACAAAACATTTTGTACTAGTAAGGTAAATCAGATAGAGAGATTTGCTGTGAAAGAACTGCCACTTCATAAGCTGAACTCACATTTAATTGATAACTACTGATTTAGTAGTGAATATAAACTCAGCTAAAATACGAGTATAAAGGCCTCTACACTAACAAATTTTCCAGTGCGATTCTCCTATGATTATCATCCTAATCAAGTTGAAGCCAATTGGACATTATTTGTATTATCATTATAACTATTATCAATATTCAACATTAGGTGAGCAATATGCCTCGCAAGAAGTTATCCTCACTGGGTCATGAGCAAAAAACTCACCATATGCGGATAAAATTTGTCATTTTTCATGTCTACCAAGGCACTCAAGCAATTTTCTGTCATGTTTGAAATCTTCAAAATGCCCCACAAGAGGTGAAAAATGACTAAATTTACCCATACACAGTAAGTGTTTGCCTGCAAGCAAGTAAACGTTATTGTGAGGAAGATTGCTCACTGTGTGTAGGGGCCTTAAGGTTTGTTAAAAATGGAGTATTTCTAAACATACCATGAGATAATTTGGTTGTATCCATACTGAAAATCTCTGTCTTGGTGTTTTCTTACAGGATAAACTAACTGATTTTCATGAAAGTACAGTATTTTTTTTAACTTAGCCAGATCTGGTCTCAACGCAATTAGCTCTGCTAGGTTTAATACAGAACTTGCAAAAAGAATCCTGAATAAAAAAACATTTGAAATATTAGATTATAAATTTGAAAAAAAAACAACAGATAAATCAATACTAAATAATGAGGGTACCAAATAGGTTCTGTGGGACACAGGATTGGACTTATTTCATAGGCAGGATTAGGTAACAAAATAAAATTGGGGTGCAGAACTACAAGTTGCTGTTGGATTGTGAGGATTGGGATTTATAATAGCATTGAGGTTATTGACATTAGTCCTTTGTCAGAGAATCTTCAGTACTTTTCTAGAACCTCCGCAGTGCTACAACACTTTTTTTATTAACAAAAAATGCCCAAAAAGCAGTTAAAAACTTTAAATTTAACAGGCAAAGTAAATGGAAGTTTTCCTAGATTTCAATTCCATCTACTCACTTGAAGTCATGATCAAGAGGAATAGTTGTGGCAAAGTGTAAAGCACTTGTTCTTAATCTCCAGTGCCACTTCTTTGCTGTCATACACATCTTGGTTGATCCTGGTATTTTGTCAACAAGTAAATCTATGAGTTGTTTGTGAGATCCGCCATTGAATGGTTCAACCAACAATGTATGCGACTTCTCTTTAGGACCACTACAATAATTTGACTCCATCCTGTTAAAAAAATAATCTTGTCTAGAATTTACAATATCCTGTCACTCTGTACCTGCCATCTGTACTCAATGACAGCAGAGAACAATGACTGCAGCCATACCCATACAACAGGGACCATGGAGAGTGTTTTGAAGTGGGGGATCTAACAAACGAGTTTGCAGGGGGGTCCTAAATTACAATCCTCGGAAATGTGATTTTCAAACATTTTGATGGACTTGAGAAGAGACGGATAGCAGAGCTTACTCCTAGATTTCCAAAAGAGCAATACACACACAAAAACTATAATAATAATAATAGTAATAATTATTGGCGGTCCCTTTATCATCATGTTTATGTTTTCAAGCGACTACAGGGACTGGTGACCGCAAAAATATCATAGCTGGCTATCATCGTCTCGATCCAACTCTTTCACAGATTTCTTCTATTTCACGAAATACGCAATAGAATTTCAATATTTTACCTTGGTAGCCAAGCATATTCTCACATTCCGAAGTATAAAAAAGGGAAATTAATTTGGCAAACTTTCTAAATCTCCACGTGCGCCGCCATTTTGTGTATGTTTACATTTACTACGCATGACCGTTCTTCAACAGCTGGGCGTCGGATCGTGGGCGCACTCTATGTTGTCTTCAAGCAAATGGCGGAAGAAGAAAGCGTATTTTCTTTTGTGGAAGAAGGCGAATATGAATTGATCCTCGGGAATTCTCTGGGAAATAAAAAGAAGGAACAAGAAATTGCTTTTCACACTGTACGATGTAAGTATTCAAAGACTTTTGTAGTTGCTGTTGTGTAACTTTTAACACATTAAATCATATGGCCAAATCTTTCTCTCTTTCGCATATCGAACATACGCTTTAATATTCGGAAATGAAGTTGTGGACGTACAATTGAGAATGATTTAGTGATATACGAGATTTATTAATTAGACTTATGTATATAAATATCCGAAGTATCAAATGTTCCTGTAGTATTTCAATTATTATGGAAATAAATAGACCTATTTAATATATGAATCTAATTATTATTATTAATTATTATTATATTATTATTTACTATTTATTTATTACTACCCTATATCGACTATACGGGGATGATTCGCTTAACAGGGTATGGTTTTTTGACCTTGGAGTCATGAACAGGGTATCTAATTCTACTCTATTTCCGATTTAATCCAAATTTTCTGTCATAATCAGGGCCCAAAAACATGAGAGAAATTAGTTTGAATTCAGGAAATCGGCAGGAATAAGATTGTTGACTTTAAAAAAAGATAAGAGCAGCACGTGTGTCTGAATTGACATATTTGTACAAATCATATAATGTTCTTAAGCAATTGTAATTTGTCATAAACAGGGTATGGAAGTTACGTATTTTTTGTCATAAACAGGGTAACCCCTACAAGATCCCAGCGGAACACCCCTACCCAGATCTGAAGGGAGTACCCCCCGCCCCTCGGGGCTTCCACTGTCATGTATTAAACAAATTTTTCGTCAATAAATATTTTTTTGATATAGTTTATGAACTATAAAGTGACAATGCCATTCAGTTGTACATAATTATAGTGGGCTTCATAGAATATTGACTATATCCAGGAGGAAGTTAGGAGCTCTTCAAATTTTATCACTTATATGTTGCTGTTATTTTTCAGACGACTTTAAACCAGCATCAGTTGACTCAACAAAACCAGGCTCACTTACTGTTGGAGATAAAAACAATGTAACAGTTGAAGTACCAAATATACAGGTATTCACAGTAACATAGAGTTTGAATGCCTACACTAGAAGGAGGGTGTGAATAAGGCTAAACAAATCTGCCAATATTTATAATATCTGCTAATATTTATAATTGTCTGAGGAGGGAATGGGGAGGAGAGACTCGTGGTAAAAGTAATGAGGATACTTGTCATCCCTTCAGGGGTTGAAATAAATGTTTTGGTTTCACTTGGGGTGTAAATGTATGATATTGTCCACCAGATGATTTTATGTGGTTCCTTTTAGAAGGAGGTATTTATTGAAATCTACATTGACCTTCCCTAAATTCTCCACAAATCAATAGATTTGCATCAAGGCTGGAGTTTATATGAAATACAGAGAATGAATGGATTTATACACTCCAGCCCTAATATGAATCTATTAATTTGTGGCCAGTCAAATGAATGCAGTAAGGTTTATTAAGGCTTTTCACAAGTCAATAAAATGTAATAAGTGAAGTTAACATAGAGAAATGATTTCAATGAAGGGCATATTTAATTGGTCACTTTTAGCGGTGAGAATTTCATCACTGCCCATCAATACAGGAACTAGGTCTGACACTTTTAAGTATCATTTTAAAGATTTTTAGCGTGTATCCCCATGATGCTTTGTACTTGAGTCCCCCAGGACTGATTGATGATGACAATACTTTTTTCAGGACTCTGGTAGTACTATATATAATGGATCAAAAAGACAATGTCAAAAAGAATTCCTTCTTATTATAGATAAAAAGTCACAGGTAGGTCACACATTCCATGTTCTCCATTTTATACTGTCTTACAAACAAAGGTCAAATGCTTTTGCAAAGAAGTTGTTTTTCTTTTCTTCTAGACATTTACATTAGAGAGAATAGGATCAAATATGCAGGTTAAGAAAATAAGGTAAATGGAGGGTTTTTATTTGAATATTAATTTTATTGTTTATCAAATAATTATTGACTATGTTTTAAGAATTGCAATATCATCATAATATTACAAGAATGTTTGGGAGTAGCACCCAGCCCTGCCCATATTCATCCCAGGGGTTTCATTATCTTTTTGAATAAGTGTCTAAGTATTGAAGTAGGTATCTGTGTCCCAAACGTTTTCTGGGGGAGGAGGGGAGGGGTCTTGGAGCATATTAATTTTATTAAGACACAAAATAACTTGTGGTAAGAGGTAAAATAGGTTGCGCTATACCGCCGGTAGGTGCCTATTATTGAAATCCCTGTTATCCAGGAGTAGAAAGGGGTACTGGGTACTGTTTGATAAAAAAAATTGTAACTGTCACTTCTTGTCTGATGTTGGTTTTGAAATAATACCAAAATATATAGCAATGATTGTGAACTTCATCATTGAATGTCAACCAAAATGATCTTACTCGGATCATTAAATGTTTATTCTCTTTTACTTAAAACTGTCAGCCTGTCCTGTATTTTGTACAAACTAGGGAATGACACCAATCCATATCTCATTGCCTCACTCATTCTCCAAGCTATACTAAGATTCAAAAATAGTTGGGACATTCGTTGTTTTAAACCACATTTTTTTGTTGAGTAATTTTCCAGGCGCCTCCCCCCTCCCCTGTCACAATGTTGGTAATATCGCTGATGAATTTGGTATGAAATGAAAACTCAGACAACATTGTTTAGGGGGAGGGGGGATTAACCGGGATATTGTAGAGTGAAAAAGAAAAAAAGTGTGAGAGAACGAAATGGTGTCGAAAAAAATGACAATGTCCCAACAATTTTGAAACTTAGTGTACATGTAGGAGGATAAATGGGTTCTTGCAAAATGCTGGAATACATGAATTATAGGATAATTTAGCACTGAGGACTGAAGTTTTAGATCTTATTTTCATTAGCTGGACTGATTAGTGGTCTAGATTATTACAACATTTTGTGTAAGTTTTTCCAACATCAAAATGTTTATTTGTGTAATTTCCATCAGGTCCTCAGGGTCAAGTAAAGCTGCTAAAGCTGGTCAACCACCACCTAGTATTAGTACTGCAACAACAAAAACTAAAAACAAAAATATCAAGAAGGCAAAGTCTCCTAGTGTCAAAGAACCGGTTGCTGTTGCACCAGCAGCTTCATCATCACAGGTTTGTAATTATGTACTAATAACTGTAAGGATTCCAAACTACTCAAAGCAGTGTAGTATGATACTAAGAACATTTTTATAAATGTAGTTGATGGCAAGTGAAAATTTTTGCATTACAGTAGCCCTAGTCGATAAACATCCACTTTGCAGTAGAATAATGTCAATCAAACACACTTTGGATGGACACAACTATTTAATTGAATTCGATTTTGATACTTCCCTTTGTGACACCTGACTGAAAAAGTTTGAAGAAAAAAAAACATTCATCAATCCAAACTGTTTTTGAATTAATTTAAGACAGACTTGCTTACTGTTTTCCAAAACATTCTTGTTGAAATTAAGTTTGGGCTTCATGTGCATTATTTTGATAAAATAATTAATTATTAATATAAAAAATATAGAATATACTTAATTGTATTGATTTATTGACAGGAAACCACTAAAATGGAAGAACAAAATTCAGACTCATCATCATCAAGTGACAATTCATCATCAGATTCTGAAGACGACAACAAGAATGATGATGATGATGATGACGATGATGATGACATTGATGACAAGCATGTAGAGCAGCTAAACAGCATTCTAAATTCTGTAAGTAGTTCAGATTTATGATATTGAAAAGTGGTGGACAAAAACTTTATTACAGGGGCGGCGGAACCGGGGGGGGAGGCATGAGCCCCCACACAAAATATTTTTTGTTCTGCCGCCCCATATGGAGTGCTTTGGTGAGATGTCTATAATAATAATAATAATAATAATAATAATGATGATGATGATGATGATGATGATGATGATGATGATGATGATGATGATGATGATGATGATGATGATGATGATGATGATGATGATGATGATGATGATGATGATGATGATGATGATGATGATGATGATGATGATGATGATGATGATGATGATGATGATGATGATGATGATGATGATGATGATGATGATGATGATGATGATGATGATGATGATGATGATGATGATGATGATGATGATGATGATGATGATGATGATGATGATGATGATGATGATGATGATGATGATGATGATGATGATGATGATGATGATGATGATGATGATGATGATGATGATGATGATGATGATGATGATGATGATGATGATGATGATGATGATGATGATGATGATGATGATGATGATGATGATGATGATGATGATGATGATGATGATGATGATGATGATGATGATGATGATGATGATGATGATGATGATGATGATGATGATGATGATGATGATGATGATGATATTCTTTATTTCACTTGTTTACAAGTAGATCATACAGTTTACATAATGTTAAGCATCAATTAAAATTAAATATTATCTTACAAAGAAGGTTAATGCTTTGGTATAAAGAGTCGGAGGACTGTGATTGTCCACAAAACAATTATTGAAAGTTTGTATACTTGCAGTGTTTTTTTTTTTTTTAATTTGAACTGTAATATTTATGGATTAATTATGTACAGTTACCTTTCATGTTAAGTATCACACATCTGCATCTATTGGCTTGAGTCGTTTTCATTTGAGTGGGAAACAGCACCGTATCATACCATAACATACAAATGATCTGCAGTATCATAGCGGTATCATAGCCATACAGTCCCAACTCTAATAATTCCATTTTCTGTGGACATAAAGTAACACACATAACAGCAGTGTTTTATTTGTTGTTTGACAGCTTGGCCCGGAGCCTTACAAGAAACCACCAGAGTTTAATCAACTATGTAAGCACAGTAAATGGACCTCTAAACTGTCTGCAGACATCCTCCCTCCTTTTCCACTTTTCTCCTCAGTGGGGAGGGGACAGGACTGTTGTAGACAGGATAATTAATACACTTCATTATTGTTAATGACAGTGATGATGATCAGGCGATAGTGATGGAAATGTTTTTGAGCACATTTGATGATGTTGGTTGATGTGATGTTGATGTCAATGTCATATCAATGGTGTAAATGATGCCTATCGTGATTCTCACATGAGTGGGAAACGGTACAGTACTGCCGACTGATGCAATTGTTTGCTTACAAAGAGATGGTACTGTTTCCCACCTAAGTGGAATCAACTCTAGTGGTTATTATGTAGATCATAACATTGACTATATATGATGATGATGATAATAATGATTTAGTGGTGATTCAGCAACGGAATTTTGAAAGGGGGGGGGGGGGCATTGACACATTGCAACATTGGTAACTCAAAGAATAATATCGTCATGTCTACAAAGTCTTCTGTCTTTTACAGTGAGGACACTCCAACCGTGAACACTTTTTTTAACATGCTTCCTTTGAGTGAATCAATCTGAAAACATTTTCATTTTGATAAAACAGTGTATTTGAGAATATACGTTTTATAGGATTTGAAGCAGTAGAAAGCTCAGAAAATTAAAAGCCAAATAAAGACAAGTGTTCATGGTTCGAGTGTCCTCACTGTAATACTGATCATACTTTACAGTTATGTTGTAATCGCAAACCTTTCCTCTCCACAGCACAAGACTTACAACTAAGTGAATCGGAAAGTGATAGTGACTAGGTTAACAAACCAAGCCCTACAAAACATCGAATAACTGTAATTAATACTTGAAAAGAATCCCATGGAATCACAAAAACCCTGCACTGCACAAGTCGCCATGACCAAAAAAATAAAGTCAATGCAGCCCTTGACGACTGCCTGAGGGCAACATTTTGTCACAAAAAAGGAAAACATCACTCGATGTGAACTGTTGACGACGTAATAATAAGTCGAACGAAATAATACTTTACAAGTAATAAGCATAGACGGGTACAATAAACTGTACTTTTTTACAAAACATTTTACTTCTTGTAAAGTTGGAAAAAAACGAAATAATACTTAAAACATAGATATTTTTCAAATCATATTTATGATGCAGAATTAACTATTTGTCGAGAGAGCTATTTATTTTACGATTTGTAGAATTACAAAAACTGAGACCACTAATTTGATCTACAAAGTGGAGACGTACCAGGAACAACGTATACCATGGTATTTATTTTTTTATTATGTGCAAAAACACAACGTGTAAACGCACCAACTTCTTTTTACTCGTCATTTTCCATTTTGAGAAGGGAATAGAAATTGGTAATTATGTTTACTTGATCATGTAGAAACACAAGCAAAAAAAAAATAATAAATAACAATTTCAATATATTCTAATCACTTAAATGACAATAGTTTTGACGGCTAATTTCCGTCATCTTTCTGCAGTGTGTCCGGTCAGTTCCAATAACTCTCGTGTTCGATGTTATGCCCGTGTTAATTATCTTTTTCAAGGCTATCAAAGCAACCGTTTGTCGGTGCAGCTAAAGTCCCCCCTCCCCCCCCCCCCAAAAAAAAATGCACCATAAACTGCATCTTTAGTAGTCA
Source organism: Diadumene lineata (assembly GCA_918843875.1). Classification (NCBI taxonomy): domain Eukaryota; kingdom Metazoa; phylum Cnidaria; class Anthozoa; order Actiniaria; family Diadumenidae; genus Diadumene; species Diadumene lineata. The sequence goes on from OU974069.1 coordinate 35,017,856, forward strand.
AAAGAAATTTATACCTGGAACTGGTACATCTTCGTTAATGCTACACAAACTGTCAGTCACAATTCACCTAGATGCTATTTTTATTTTTGTCAGTTATCGAACTTCAATATTAATCAATATTATATTAAAATATAAATTTAATTTATAAAAACCTTAAAATTGTTCAAATTGACAAATATTCATATTGTTAAGTTATGCCGAAATGTACAAATAATTCAACGTAAAAAAGTGAATAAAATGCAAAGGTAAAACACTGACGTTTTCAGTCATTCAATATTGCTGATACATGTGGCGATGAAGATGATTGTGATGTTGAAGATGACGCTAATGGCGGTTCGATGTTAATGATTTGAAATACGATGGTGCGAAGTGCGTGAAGTTGTAGCCAAAGTAATAAAGCAACTACAAAAAGCAATTGTAAAGAGAGCAAGGAACGAAGCACCAATTACTGATCAGATCAATTAAATTAACGTTCCAAACTTTTCAGGACAAAAACTTTTAACTCGTAAATCCACGTTAAAAAAAACAGATTGCAACAGCAACCAGCTCTTCTTATAAAATTTTGGAAAACTAAAGTGAAATTGACAGCAAACTGCGGGAAATGACGCAAAACTTACGTTTTATTGAAAATACTGAATTTTATCACATGACCCGTATCCGCCCGGGTGCGCGCTCTTAAAAAAACCGTACCTTCGTAGATGATGACGTGAGTAGGGCCGTACGGCTTTTTCGAGCAGGGTCGTACGAAGCCGTACGGCCCTGCTCAAAAGTAAACATGCTCAAAAATGAGGGTCATATGATAAAATGCCTATTGACTGAGTTAGGTCGGGCCGTACGGGAAAATATTTGGCTCTCGGTCATTTGTACGGACCTCGCTGCGCTCGGTCCGTACGGCATCACCTCGAGCCAAATATTTCCCGTACGGCCCTCCCACTCAGTCAATAAGTACATAGTATTAATCCAGACATTTTGAAAGAGGGGAGGGGAGGGCGATAATCAAAACATGATCCGGACATTTTGAAGGGAGTGGCACAAATAAAAAAATTACTGATTATCAATCAAAAATTAAAAGAATTATCTATAAAAATATATCAAAAGGGGGGGCACCGGCCCCCTCATGCCCTCCCCCTGGATCCGCCTTTATTGATCCCCAAGCGAGGCCGCGGGGTGGATCTAGATATTTGTAAAAAGTGGTGGCCCATCTCACTCTCACTTAAAAAAACCGGTTTTGTGTTCATCCAGCCAAATGTGGGAAATATTTTATCACCACGAAAAAATACCAAATCTTACCAAGTGGCCACAGGAGAATTCACCTTTTTTGTTGTTTATCGTTATGTCTTTGATATCATTGTTCACTTGTATCACTTTGAGTTATATCGTTTGAACCGCAACCAATCATCACATCACTGGTTCATCTAGTCTACTATCTTGCAAACCCGCAGAGTAACGGTGTTTTTTACCGCTATAGAAAAACTAACCAACGTGGCATGGCGGTCTTGCAGTAGAAGACGAACATCGAGGTTTATCAGAAAGCCATTTGGTGAGATTGATCACTTCATTTCTGTTAGTTTGTTTCAACAACGATGAATTATTCAGGACATTTTGCTTGAAAACAATTGTCGATTTGTTAGTGATATAATAAAAAATAATGATTATTCCTTATATTTTATCTTGAGGTTTTGATGTTTGGTTATTCCTTGAAGGAGCAAAAAGAAACCGTGTAGAAATGCAAACAATATTGAAACATGCGCGTTCATATTTGTATTTGTCGCTTTTTTTTTTTTTTTTTTTTTTTTTTTTTTGCTTTTTTCTTTTTGCTTTGTTATTGTGGACGTTTTGGTTTGTTTGTACGATTATTTTTGCTTGTACGGTTATGTTTGTTTGTTTCTTTGTTTTTTTTTTTTTCGTTTGTGTGTGTGTGTGTGCTTTTTTGGTGCTTTTTATGGACCCAGATTACAAAGTTTCAATTATTGCATATGCCTTCGCAAAACCATTTATTTTTGGGTGGTGGGTCACCGAGTTGAATTTTTTGCTAGAAAATTGAATTTATCTATTACAATGTGACTTTTTACACAAGTAAATTGGCTGAAACAATAGCCATTGATCAAAATTACAAAGATTATGCTAAATATATAAAAGTGAGGTGTTAATTAATAGAGTAATTTCTTGATATGGAAAATAAAGATACCAATATATAAATAAACATGACTTTCAATGTTTATATTCATTAAAATCTATTAGAAAAATTCATGAATAAAAACAGCATTTTTTGGCATATCAAAATTCATCGTGTTATTCCTCCAAAAAGATATTTGTAATACAATAGTTTATTTTGTTTTATTTTTACAATTTGATGATTCTTTTCACGGAAGTAGCTATGTTAAATGGTGATTGTATTTGAAACTTACGTAGATGGAAATATATACAGATCGATGAAGTTGATCATCCATTTCTTTATAAATTTAACACTAATTTACTAAGACATTCGCGTCTTTTTAATTTTTCACAAGCTTAAAAATTAGTCTTTTGACATTAATACATTTGTTTTCAAGTCGAACAACATCTATCGTCTTTTTTTTCGCGGTTTGTTCAGTGAAGACTCATGACACTAGAAGAACTTCCCTTTGAATTGTCATGACAAATTAATTTTTCATTTTTGAATTGAAAGTGTTAGCAACGTTGAAAATAATGTTTTCATATTGTAAATTGAATATTTAGTGAACCACATCGGTCTTGCATAAGTAATGGCGATAAATTGTTCTATAGAATACGTCTTTTCGGCGCACTGAAAGACATTTGCCGCGTAGAAATGTTTTACCCGGATCGATACTTAAATCTACACTGAATGATATTTTCATTAAAAGTCATCTAAGTAGTGATCCATACAGCGATAACAATTAATACTACCAAGTAGTTACCATAATACAGCGCTGCCATGAATATAATCAAAGTAATAACAAGAGCTACTAGTGCCGCATAAACTTGATCTCTCGGTCTTGAAGTTATAAAGTTTTCGAACACATCAACAGCGTTGTAAGCGTCTTCTGAGGCTCGCTTGAATTTAGCTCGGATGCCACTGGCTTTCTTTTTAATAGTTCGTCTAGGCGGTGAACTTGATGGCTGTTCCATGTTTCAATTCGACTTCAGTTTAAAAATAATCTCCCTTCACTTTTCTTATCAACCATTTTTCGAGATATGGTTATACGATATACGCCATGTATAGACTTCGTTCATAGCCAGTAAGTGAATGATTTCGCCCTCTAGGTTTTCTGATTAATGAGCTAAGTTTCAGATCCTGTGGTTAATTCTAATGGTTGAATGAATATCTAAAAAGACTTCTGCATAATAGTATTCGACCTTATAGTATTTATAATATGCAAATTAGATGGTAGAGAGATTGATTACAACACTACACGTATGCAAAAACCTCAAAATAAATATCATTGATGAATATTTCATTTCGAGCTGTCTTAATTGTGAAAGAAGTTTTTATCAAATAATTGAAAGTTAAATGTAAAGCTGGAGATATCTGGAGATATCCATGTTGCTTTGTGTATATCTCCAGATAGGAAAACAAAGAACCAAATCGACCATATACTTATAAATAGGCGCTTTAGAAACTCCGTGAAGGACACCAGAGTATACAGATCAGCAGATATTGGAAGTGATCATTACCTTGTATGTACAGCAGTTCAATTGAGACTGAAAAGGCATCAGAACACGAAGAGTTTTAGGAACAAATACAACACCAGAAAGTTAGAAAATAAGGAAATCTTGAAGAAGTTTACTATTTCATTGAGAAATAGATACGATGCACTGGAAGATCAAACACCAGCAGTAGAAGATGACGAGGAAGTAGAAAGAGATTTTAAAATAATGGAAGAGGCGTATACTAGCACGGCAGAAGAGGTACTGGGAAGGCCACAGAAGAAGAGGAAGCCATGGATAAGTGGAGAGTCGTGGGATCTTGTAAATCAACGAGAATTAATTAATAACAAAATACTAAGTGCAAAGTCAGTAAGGTTAAAGAACCAACAAAGATTGAAGTATGTCGAAAAGGACAGGGAGGTAAAAAGGAGCATAAAAGCAGACAAAAAGAAATGGCTGGAAGAAATTGCAAAAAAGGCAGAGGAAGCAGCACGAAGTCAACATATGAGAACATTGTATGGACTAACGAAAACGATCTGTAATGAAAGACCTAGACAGAGTACTGCTGTTCTAGATAACGATGGCAATCTTGTTAGTGGTAAAAACAATGTTCAAGCAAGATGGACAGAGCATTTCAAAGAAGTTCTGAATAGGGAAGATCCATCAAACCCAATAACCGATGATGAAGGATACATAGTGGATGAAATAATAGAAGAAATAAAAACCAGCGAGCCCACAATACATGAAGTGCGTGCGGCAATTATGGGATTAAAGAGTGGGAAGTCTTCAGGAATTGATTCAATAACAGCCGAATTATTGAAAGCTGATGTAGAAATTGCGACAGAGAAAATACACCAGTTAATGTGTAAAGTATGGAAGCTCGAGCAGATTCCTACAAGCTGGAGAAGAGGTCTGATTATAAAATTGCCAAAGAAGGGAAATATGAAGAACTGTAAGAACTGGAGAGGTATAACGTTATTATCTATTGTGGCAAAAATACTTGGTAAGATCATCATCGATCGGATCAGAGACGGTGTAGACTGTAAACTCAGAAAAGAACAGGCGGGTTACAGGAAAGGAAGAGGGACAACTGAGCAAGTGTTCATACTGAGAAATATTATTGAACAGGTCAATGAATGGCAAGCAACACTGTACCTTAATTTTATAGATTTTGAAAAGGCTTTTGACTCTATACATCGTGAGAGTATGTGGATAATTATGGACAAATACGGAATTCCTCAGAAAATTATCAGAATGGTGAAAATATTTTATGAGAATTGCGAGTGTGCAGTAGAAGATCAAGGAGAAATATGTAATTGGTTCAGCATAAAGACAGGAGTTAAACAAGGATGCAACATGTCAGGCTTCTTATTTTTGATTATCATGGACTGGATTATGAAAAGATCAGTTGGCCAAGGTGAGAACGGTATAAGGTGGAAATTCAATTCAAAATTGGACGACCTTGACTTTGCAGACGACATAGTGCTTCTGTCCTCTACTAGACAACATATGCAAAGTAAAACAACAAAAGTAGACTTAGAAGCTAAAAGAGTGGGTCTCAAGATAAGTATGGACAAAACCAAGATAATGAAGATCAATTCAAAGAGCAACGTAGGAATCAAGATAAATGGAAGCAACGTTGAAGAAACTGAAGAGTTTACATATCTTGGAGCCAAGTTGTGCAAGGAAGGCGGAGGAATGAGAGATTTAAGAAACAGAATTTCTAAGGCAAGGGGTGCATTTATTAAGTTGAAGAAAATTTGGAGCTCAAAAAGTATCACAAGAAGAACACAAATCAAGCTGTATAAGACCTTGGTAGTACCGGTTTTGCTCTATGGTTGTGAGACATGGAAAATGAACAAGGGTGATGATAAAGAAATTGATGTGTTCCAAAATAAATGTTTAAGGAAAATACTTAAGGTGCAATGGAAGGATCATGTTAGCACGGAAGAGTTACTCAAAAGGGCTGAGATGGAGCCATTAAGTCAAGAGGTAATGAGACGTAGATGGAAAATGATAGGGCACATTCTCAGAAAAGACAAGAACTGTGATGAAGGGATTGCCTTGACATGGGCCCCAGAGGGTAGAAGACGCAGAGGAAGACCAAAAACAACATGGCGTAGGACTGTTGAGAGGGAAAGAATGGAAGGTGGATGGAAATCCTGGGAGGAAGCAAGGACTGTTGCAGCGAACCGAGAGAGGTGGAAATGCTTTACGGAGGCCTTATGTATCTCAAGATACGAAACAGAAAAGTAGTAAATGTAAAGCTGAGGCCACATCGATGTTTACACTTTCATCAAACAGATCTTGAATAAGAGTTATTTCACCGGTTCTCCTTCGCTGATTTTGTTACTTTAAATTTTTTTTATTTCCTTCAGTTTGAGATTCTTAAGTCGTATAAAAAAATTTTTGCTGATCTTTTAAGTTAAAGTGAACCTACTAATAATAACACTAATCAAAAATGGTGTGATAATTTCACTTTATTCTTGCTTGTTTTGTCGTTTTCATTTCAATATTACATGTAAACTGGTCGTCTCTTCCGGATTTCATATATAAATATACACTCCCATATCGATCGTTGTTTTTTTTTCCCTATCTGGTTTGTTTGACTAATGTCACCAGCTCTGTTTATTTTATAGTTTTCTGGCTCGATCCATCGGCATCGTATTTTAATTGTTCTCATTTTCATGTATTGCATGATTTCAAATCGCCGGATTTGTAGCTTTCTTATTAATCTGCTATCTTTGACTCGATGTGGTTGAGTTTTTAAAATTATGAAAAACATGAAACGTTTTTTTTTTGGCTAGATGTATTTACAGGGTCATGAATAATAAAACTCGACTGACTGAATAGTCAAATAGAAATAAATAATCACGAAATTCATGGACAAACAGACTTTAATTGATTATGTTAATTTTGTCAGTATTTCCTGAATTAATTTTTACTCATCTCTTTAAACAGACCAATGCAAAATGTGACGTCAATTAATGTGAAATTAAAACATTGATGACTCAATATTGTACAATGTGTTTCCTTATATCTACGAATGGCTGGTACGTACGCACGAGGGAGATTTGGTCATGGGGTACGCTCTTGAAACATGCTCCCTGGTTAACTCCCTCGTTCGCACTGGCGATTTCATGCTCAAACAAAATTGTTGCTTTGAAGATTGTCGAACGCTAGTTATATGAAATAGTGCAGGAGCTTGTTACAGAAGCGTGCCACCAGAATTGCTAGTTCCTTGAGTCGTATACACTGGCCTTGAGAACTTTTTATGTTGGAAAATATGTTGGACTTTAACTACTGGATGGGCCTATCTAATGTAATGTAGTGCTTATATAGCGCATTTTCACCCGATGTCTCAATGCGTTTTACAATCTTTTATATTTTATAGTATGTAATCCGGATTTACAAGCATGAGGTTGATTAGTAATTAGTATGTATTAGTGTAGGCCTATCACCGAGGATGGTCGTTACCTGCGTCCTCAGTCGTTCTTTTACGTCCCCCCGTTAATGGTTAATGTGTAGTGTGGCGAGACGGGACCTCCAGTTTATCGTCCTTATCCGAGAAGACGCGAACCCTTACAATTATAAATCGAAGAACATTCTCCTCAATTATTTAAAGACCCTGAGTGATGGTCCGGTTGAGGGTTCGAACCCGCAGCCTCCCGGTTAACAGCCAACGCTCTCCCAACTGAGTTAACCTGTTAATCGGTAAATATGTCGTGCTATTTGAAGGACATGCATAAAGAACTGTGGTCGCGAGTAGGTACGACCGTATATCCACCAGAGAGAGTAATTCACACATGGCACAATGTACAGTGCGTCAAATTGAAACTCAACTAAAGTCTAAACTGTAGTCACTACTCCACCCACTCGCAATTATCACAAAGGATCGGACTTTAATAAAAAGATTAAGGCTCTGTCCACACACAAGATTTGTGATCTTTATTGATGTGAGGTTCCGGACAATATTATGTACAAATCAGCACTTCTGTGCGACGGCGCGGTGATAAAATTGCGTTTTCAAATATATCCAGCATCACGACTGAGATGCTATTATGCAAGTGAATCATTTCAATTACCTTTTTTTGTAAAAAAAAAAAAATGAATTAAAACGGGATATGATAAAAATAAGCCAAATATATCAGCCTTTTCTTCTCTCATCATATGCTCTTTTCAAGTTAGTCTTTTTTCGCATTAGTGGGAAACGGTACGGTTACGATTCCACTACGATAAATATACCGATACGGTAGATGATTCGAATGTTATCTCAAAAACTACAGCCACGTAACGATATGACACAGCACTGCTTCTAACTCGTACGAAAACGACTCTATTACAAGTTACCTTTCAATGACGCAATAAAGATTTCGCTTAATCAATATATAACTAGTTTGATATAAACGATAATAAGTCTAAGCGGACCACGCCCATTGTTGATACACCCATTAGATGGGTGTTAGAGTGTGTTCGTGGGAAAACGACCTTTGTTTTCAGGCAAATGCATGGTCTCTTGGGTCAACTGTCATTGCTGCTTATAACAGAATTGTTTTTGAATTCCTTGATCAATGAAACAAGACCTCATAATACTTCATCAAAACATATCAATATTTGTAAAACAATAAGAAAATATATGCTCTATGATAAGTAGAAACGCTTTTGTTGCATGTATACAATTATATTAAGACAGCAGCTGAATTCTGGAGAGTGGACTACATGCTTTCGGGTCTGTGGTACGTTGATGAGCGTCACTGTAAATTGAATTATTAGAACTAAATAGGAGTGCAGCGAACTAAACTGGAACGTATTCGTTATGAATAACAAGACAATACGCAAATACTAACTTAGCCAGTAAAAAAAAATAGAACAAGGTCCCTTTGGAGCTCAAGTTAATTTTCAAGTCTAACTGAAGAGTTATCACTACAAGTTCATTTTTAATTCATAGTTCACAACAGAAAACATAAAAATCTGTATAGATAGTACATTTAGTATGGTAATATTAATATTGTATAAAACACTCTTGATTCATCAGATATATCCGAATAACCTTATTTTATCAAAACAATCAATTACAAAGCAGATTGTTTCTGTTTGCTTCGTCATATAATATTCAATTTTAAATGGTCCACTGTTTAGGCATGGGATAGTAGTGGTGGGAGTGGAAAATATTAGTGATTGCAGCGGAGGAGATAGAAGGTGGAGTCATGAAAATATCAAAACAGTCCGGCATCATGTTAACCACAAAATAAAACAATCCAGGATTAAGTAATAATACTAACTATAGTAATAGACTATTAATTGGCAATGCTAAAAGTATAATTTCAACTGAGTCGTCTTTGTCATCATTACGGAGGAAGAGAAATCATTAAACGGGATTCAGCAAATCAATTTAATATGAACGTTATTCTCTAGAAGCTTGCAATTGTTTGCCAGAGGGTGTCAACTGATTTCCACTGCATTAGAGATTACATGCTACCAAAAACTATTGCAAACAAATACCGAATTAATGTATAAAAACGGAAAACCTCTATAATTGGAAAACTGGATCGAAGAAACAACAAATTTAGTCATAAAAGAGGGAAAGGTATAGAATGCATGAATGACAACTGTTTTAAAAACTGCTTCATCTAATACTTCTATAATGGTACTTTATTGATAACGACACGCCATATGCATTTATGCCAAATGCTGAAACTCGTTATCAGCATGTTATCGATAATTGTGATTCAAAACATTTATAAATATTTGTAAAACCAATCAAAACCAATTTTATCGTTATCATTTATAAATTGCCTACTTAGCACGTGATATAACCACTCATGACAGCATTCATAAAGTGCAGTCATAGTATAAAACGCTATTCAAAGGCAACGACGGTTAAGTCAAAAAGCCACGGATTTCTTATTCGTACGTATGTCTTCCGCTTACGATTTTTGGAATTACTCAACTATTTCTCGTCCAAAGCAAAAGGAAGACAACGAGTTGGTATGGCGAGTCTCGTCTGTTTTTAATCGTCCTGTTACAAACACTACTACAAACAGAAAAAGAAGTTTCATGATCGATGATATCCTGAAAGAAGACAGAAGAGAGGTTAAGAGACAACCAGTCTTTTTACCATCATTATCAGGTAAGAGAATGAGAGGAGAAAGTGAACATGATTGAAGCCAATTTCCCACATGGGAAAATCCGGGTAAATCCCTCTGGTAAATACGGGTAAATCCCTCTGGAAAATCCGGGTAAATCCCTCGGGTAAATGCGGGTAAGTTCCTCTAATATTAAAGCCACTTTATTTAACGTCGGAAGGCTAATTTAGGAGACAAACTAGAAACTAGGTAATAGAGAATTGAACACTCCAATCGGCGGATCATTTGAATTCCACTTTGGGAGCTATTGAAGAGAACATCATTTAAACGATAGTGAGACGATCAAGAAGCCATGTAGGAATGAGTTGTTAAGATATTATTCATAGCTCCAAATGTGTCTTGTGTTATTTAACTATATTGTGGGTGTTGTCTTGTTTTCAGGTACCGTGAGAACTTCATGGCCATTTTACTACGCCCTACCACATCCTACAAACTTCAGTCCTCCCATGTCACGTAAGTCGATATCCAATGATCATATCATATATATGCTATCAAATAAACATCAAAACGGTCCTTCATAGAGTGGATTCTCGGACCACTTTGGGTAATAGTTGCCTCATTAGAGAGTTTGACGACGAATACGAGTACGAATACAAATAGACAAAGCCGAAATCAAATCAAGAAAATATTTTGAGTCGCAAAATTTATGTCAAAAGACCACTTTTATGAGATATTATTTATTTATTTTTTATTATTTTTTTATTGCACTTCAGCATTGCAATATGAAGCCTACATGGAATTATTATAAAACTATTTTGTAATATGTCCGTCAAATCCGTATTCCGTACTCAGATTAGAAACGACATGGCCAGTTTATTTCTATTTTCCGGGGTAAGAGTCATATATACTTCACTGATGAGTTTCTCGAAACCTGGATAAACCACTGATAAAAAATGCCCACTGAACAGAGTTTGTATGGCCATAATTCGTTCATCTAGCTCTATGTATTTAAAAGCTTCCATAACTTTTCTGTTAGTCTGTGTAGCCTCCCCTAAGGGAGCTGGGAAATAATTCCTGTCATACAACTAGTTTTGATGGAGTATTTTATAAAACATTTGTTTCTTTCTTATCTTAAGGTTCGCCAGTAAATTCAAAACCAACGGGCGAAAACAAAATTGAAGGTATTCCAAGCTATCTCCGACAGCTTTTGGATAAAAGCCGAAAAAATCGTCGGAATAGGACTGTGTTCACTCGGTTTCAAATGCAGAAAATGGAGGAAAGATTCTCACGCAAAAAGTACCTATCAACAAAAGACAGAAATGATTTCGCCAAGGCTTTATGCTTGACGTCTTTGCAGCTGAAGACATGGTATCAGAATAGACGAATGAAGTGGAAAAAAGAAATGCTGAAGATAGATCCAGCTGCGGTTACAACACGCCCTAAAGGAAGGCCAAGAAAGGACGAGTTCTGATGTCTTGTTGGACATAGACTCATCTCGCTGTCGGTGTGATATGCCACGTTTATTGGTTAATAGACGTGTAAAGTCTTTTAAAGTAGAACTACACAAGTAAATGAAATCTGAATCTTAACCAAAAAATGATTTGGGTAAAATTTTGATAATCTAGAAAAACTATAACGACAAGAGCTTAACGTTTTGATGAGATCTAAATGTAAAAATATAATGACTAAAAAAAGTTGAAACACAAAGTCGTCATAGAATTAACTATACAGCCTACAAACATCTATTTGAGATCTTAAATTAAAATTGTTGCTCATTCTGTCCTGCTGAACACAATATAGATACCATAGTGTGCGTTACATTTATCAATGTATTTTTTTAAAGTAAAAACATTGCAAAGCAAAGACCTTTGTACTTTATTGATATTCATGCAGCCGTGCATGTAGCCATTGTGATGAGTGTTGTTATTTTGTTCCCAATTCTCCGTCGTTGCTGTGTCTTTTTACTGTCAAAATAAAGCAAAGTATAACATCAGGCTAAGTCCTTATTTCAACAAGATCACTTCGCATAAATGTGGAAGTGGTGCAAAGTTTCAGCAACAACCACAATGCAAGTTTAACTTTGGGTATTTGGGTCTTTATTTGGACGATATCTTGCAGATCAAAATGTGAACACATGTCCCTGGTTCAGGACGCTTGTAAGTCTTCGCAATTATTCACAAGTGATGTAAATTTGGTTAACGTTTAAGTCTAACAACGTACACTCTTCGCCATTATAGCTTGGCGACAAACGGTAAAAGTTCGATCAGTAAACAACGTTCAAGCATTTACCCATTCTCGTATCCAGAGCTCTTTGCGGTTCGAGCAAGTAGGGAGAATTTTTCGAACCGCAAAGAGTCAGTTATGGGTACGAGAATGAGCATTTTCCGGGCTTCGGAAACCATGAGAAACGCATGCGCAGTTAAGTGTGTTCTTGATACTTACATTTTTCATAGATGTTTTGTTTGTTTCTGCGCTGTACCAGGTAGTATGTGACACCTTTATTGCAGAAGGCAAATGCAGCAATATCTGTAACTACTAGCAGTAGTAATAGACCAATAGTTAACGTACCAATAGATCCACTTGAGAGATCTGTCAATCAACAAAATGCTGATGGTTGTTTCGTTTGTGTTTGGTTTACTGATTGACTGATTGCTTGCATGCTTGATTGATGGATTGATTGCTGGTTTGTTGATTGATTGATTAACAATTACAAATCGAAGACCATTCTCAATACCCTGAGTGATGGTCCGGCTGAGGATTCGGACCCGCAGCCTCCCGATTAATACGGATCAAGCTCTACCAATTGAGCTAGCCTGCCAATCGTAGGTTGTAAGTAAGGGAGTAAGTAATGTAGTAAGGGAGAGGAGATTTGCAGTGCGTCAGTGAATAAACTCTAAAAAAAGAGCTATATTATTAAATTTGTCTCAGCACTTTTGTCTTTGATTCCAACTTAGCGCCACCCCGACTGTTGGTCATCATCATTACCAGACAGTAACAATATCATAACGCCATACCATTAGGTGGTGTGCAGTGAAAACCATCTTGTGAATGATAAGCATCGGAGATCTTGTGTCCAGTGCTACGATCAACACACCAACATTTCTTCAGGTGAATAGAACATTGTACTTTATGATACAGTCCATCATCGTCACAAACTGGACGAAACTCTAAACTGAGACGTGGATCCTGGCCGAGCACGATGTCTTTAAGACACTGTGATATTGTATCTAGAATAGAAAAGTAGATAGGGAATATTAGAGATCAAAGCTACCAAGGTACTGATGTAGGCTTCGTCGGCGTTTCTATAGAAACAGTTGTAAAATATATTGGGTAAATTAGACACTTTGAAGGGATGATGGTGATACTGACGTTTCGGATGTTAGTGCGTCGTCGCAGTAATATGATGGAATATGAGAGTTGAAGGTTGGGATACATATCCAAAATGCAAACGAATGTACCCAAATAAATGAATAACTTACTGATTGACACGCCCACAACAAATGTTCATTAAAAGCTAAGGTTTTTGCAAGATTTTGAAGACGTGGCGATTCTATTTTTACAGCAGACTCAAATTGTCTAATAATTAGTCAAAGTACGATTGGAGATATAGAAAATATTTGTGTGATGTATTTCTCTGTTTCTACGCCGCGTCGTCGTAAGAATATAACAGCTGACAAAATAATACATGGCCACTTATAACATCGCTCACCAGATGACTGTTCGATCAATTTAATATTGATACTATCAAACCCATCTTCATTCCTGGCTTTGCACTCATATTCTCCAAAATCATCTTTGCGATATGGCGTGACATGTAGTTTCGATATTTGTGGTGTGGCGTTATCAATCTCTGTCACGCAACGCTCACAGTCTAGTAGCACTTCCTTGTTCTTTAGCCATGTTATTTGAGGTTGTGGGTGACCGCTGTAGTGACACTGTAGAGTGGCGCGGGCTCCGATGGTAGTGTGCTCGGTGCCTTTAGTTTTTGACTGATTGATGGACGCTGGGCTTCCGGATGTAAAACCTGCCAATATAAGTGTACATGTAATAAGTTATTCAGACCTTTGTTATTTCAAGTCAAATGTGATCAGCTTTTGCATCCGAACTCAATTTTGACGTTTTTCTGAGCGTTTAAAGATTAAAGTTAGGAGAGAACTGCTAGATATTGTAGAGGAATCCAAAAAAACACTTCTTGATATGGATATTTCCACAAAACTCTCGTCTCAAAAGGATAACTGTAACGCACTCACATACTTCTACGTTTTCCTTCAACCAATTGCAATAGACAGCACTCACTAGTTAAAGACGTTAAAAAGTCGACTCAGAGGTATGCGAATGAATTATTGTTCATGCTTTCAGTGTTGCACTGTAATGTCGTTGATTTGCGTAATATTGCCCTATCCAATCAAACTTGCGATCTCGTTTGAACGTTAATTGTAATTTGTTGATGAATGTTGACTCGAGAGTTTATGCCTCTTTTTTAGCAGCAATTCCACACCGATCTCATTTTGATTGGAGTTTTGTTAGTACTTATCAAAAAACGTTGCAATTATCACTTTTAATCCATCTCTTCAATTATAAGGGCGTGTGTGAGACAAACGTTTTTCCGTGGACTTAGTATGAATTACTTTTGCCGGTAATTGGACACAATTTTGCCTGTCTCGACCTGTCTCATTTGGAATAAGGAGCTAAAACTAAAGATTAAGTACTTACCTATCGAGACGCATAATCCTACTAAGACGGACCAGAGATGGCTTGTTAGCTTCATAAGTGTTCGATTTGCGCGCTATTATGACATCACAGATATCGAAGCTGGTCCGGTATCCTTTGCGCGCGCGCGTTAATTAGTGGATCTGTACTACAGTTCATATAGTTACTGGGATTGGATAAAACGACAAAAATAAAGATGGCCTGTCAACTAGCCTCCTGTTATGCTCACGGGCTTTATTTGCTTGGGTTTCCTGTGTAAAAAAAGACTCTTCCTCAGTCTCGTTGGAGCGAGAGACTGAGGAAGAGTCTAGTCTAAAAATAAACGTTGCAAAGGAAACCCAAAGGAGGATTTCAAAGGTGGTAAAGAATTAGCCACAAGCACTATGACGTCACATGTAAAAAATGCTATTGTTTTAACGCTAAGAATCATGGGCAAAAGATGGGATTCAACATCTTAAAATCAATGAAAAATAGGGTAAAAGTTCATTCATAATATTGGAACAAATTATAAGTATAAGTACAATGCCAAATGTATTAAAGGAAAAATATTTTGCCAGAACTAAATCCATTTTTATTCATGTAAACAAGCCATGACGTCATAGTGCTTGACGGTAATTGCCTGTGGAAGAGGCTATACACGTCATGTATTCTTATGTAGTAATCCTGGTCACTGAACTTGTTTTACTAACAGTTAAAAAACAGCGGCGTAGACTGAACGCCACATGAACGTCAAACAATTTCAAATTAGACTTTGAGGTGTGTTTATGCCTCGGTGAATTCTTAGTTAGGGTCTCACTAAATCTTAATTAACTGCCACTAAACCATTAAGAATTGTTTCACGCTTATCTAGCGTGCAAATTACGGCTTGAAAATAACTTCGAGTTGTGACCAACAGCGGAAAAATATAGTTAATAAGGAAAAAAGAGGCGAAAATGCCCAAGTCCCCAGAGAATAAAACGGATTGTGAAGGCCGGTCTAAGCTCAATACCAACGTTTTGTTATTGTATTAGAGGGCGTGTATATGGATTCAATATACCGGACTAAACTTAAACTCTATCAATTTAGTTAAGAGTAATCTATATATATCTGAAAACCACAATAGCGTTTCAATCACTGGTCCACATCCTCTAGTCTATGATCTAACGATAATATTGGGTGGGGTTGAAACCGCTCCCGCGAACTTTATGAACTATTGAGAGCATAGTTAAAATTAAATATTGCATATCGAATATCCAATGATTAATCTAATTATTCAACTATATGTGTTATGACAAACTTCGTCTTGATGCTATTAAACTATACCTTTTACACCGAAAACCGAAAAACGATTGTTTCAGAATATAATTGTTCTGTTAATAGAAAATTAATTTCATCGGCAAAGTGCTGCGAGGGCCTGATCGAACTAGACAACTGTGGTTGGATGAGTTTTAGTCATTATACAAAGCGTTGCTTATGAAGTGCCTTTCCGGCACACAATAACAATGAACTTTTAATATAACACAAACCGATACAATACAATTAGGTCATTTTTTAAATAAGCAAATCTTACTTGATTTATAAGTTGTTCCTTATCTTTCTCTCTCGGTCACGCTAGAAGTGCCGATCTTAATTGCTTTGTAGACTATATATAAATTGATTAAGAAAAATGCGCACCAAAACGTATCAAACCGTTTTGTTGTTCAGTTCTTGATTAACAGATTGGGTGCGGCTCGCCTACTTTAAAAATGTAAATATGAAAACAAAACGCGGTACAGAAATCTTTCGATTTAACACTAGGTGGCTTTTTCTAGTTGGCTATTTGTTCTCCCTCCATGAACTACTCTGAGACATCTGTGGTTTCTGTAATTCCAAATTGTACTATTTCTTACAGGCACGTTTTGTCAGTTTAAAACTATTTTTGTCTATTAAAGGCTACGGTCAATATTTTGCCAAGCCCTTCCTTCAAACCGATTGTAATTGTTCTACAAGCCCAGCTCTAAATGTTCTATCCTTCTAATATTCACTCAGTCAAGTCCATCAAATAACGGAAGCAATAATGTCAACCGATCTACATAGTTTGACGTATAATTTAAATAGTACTCACTTAATGCCTTATTAGGATAGAATAAAATCAATAGATTAATTTGAGACTGAAACATTGACACTTGAGTCTGTTAGCATATGTAGTCTATAATTGAGTCTGGGGGACAGAGAGAGAAAACCGTGGCGTGACTATATTGTAACACAACGTTTTAACATTTTAACTGTTCTTCGATATAGAGTGAGAGATGACTAGGAAAATGAATAAGTATTTATGATCAGATCAAGGAAGCACCATCAACAAATAACAGTTATTGTCGTGGTATGCTGTTGTTGTCGTTTGAACCACACCCTTCTATAATATCGTCTCAGTTGTATAGCAGAGTAGAAAAACTGAAATTTCGTGAAAAGCAAAGAAAAATTAATTTGTGGACCGTGAAATAAAATGATTTGCAAGATCATTGTCATGATTATATAATTTAGAAACAATAATATTATTTGTGGCACGCATGTTGTATGCAGAATATGATAACGTAAATTGGTAATTCATACATGATAGAATTTTTAGAAAAGCAAATAAACAGCTGCAGCATGGTGTTTTATTCTTACAGCCCTGAATCATCCCTCTCGAGTGTATGCGAGCTTGCAGAGTGTTTTTAAAATTTTTAAAAGCCGTTTTCTCGAGAGAAATCGGTCTGCAACGCATACAACTCGAGTCCCTGCTTGTCGAGTCCCTATAGCTATACTTCTCTACTTTTTTTGTTTTGTTTTACGTTATCTTGCAATACACAACCTCAAAACATCGGTTTTGTGAACTTTGTTGAAACATTAAATCCCGTTTTTTATCACAAAAATGCAAGGTCTAACCGCTTGCGTCATTTTAGATAAACTTCACATGCACGGAAACACTCTCCTGTAACATCGTTCAAAAAACGTTTATCACAGTTACAGCAGCTTGTATCAGTGTCTTTCGATATAGGGCGAACTACTGAGTTATAGAAAATTACCACATATAAAGATTAACCTCAATACTGTAAAACATGTGGCGACCCGACACAATGGTTACAATATATAGATGAAAAACTATATTAGTAGTAGTTGATAGCAGAAAGTTGAAAACAGACAGCTCGAATTTGTAATGTTTCAGTTGTCAATAGTGCAATATTACTGGATGGTAATCAATTAGAAATTAAAGTGGAGGAGAAAATCCCCTTGTAAAACTAGCAAATGAAGGGATTTCAAAAATAAGAGCTTCCGTCAATCTACTATTTGTTTGGTCCATGTGAAGGCATGTCTATAATTTTTCCAGTAACTGAGGGTTTTATCTTGCTCTACGTTTAATAAACGTCAGCTCATTTTCAAAGCGTTGTAGCCCACATCACACGTTTTTAAAGCTTATTTTACAGTAGTTAGCGACAGTTTTAGTCGGCTGTGAGCATTGCAAACCGGACTCAGCAATTCTTGCTCTACGATTGCGATACGTGACTAGACGAGAACTTGACGCTACGGGCAATTTCATTATCGTTACAAATGTTGGAGCAATTCAGCATCTTTGGTCTATTGGACAGGCCTTCTTAGGTTCACCGTGCCACGACGCACGACGAACCTAAAAAAATGTATGTAAAAAGCGCCTTTATATGCTAATGCCGAAAGTAGTACCGACGATTTTCCAGTTAAAACATCAAATGGCTACGAAGCAGTACACTCTTGACCAACCAGAAAGAATGAAAGGTATTCTAAACAAAGATAAACCCCGTGGGGGAGCAGGGTAAGTTATCTATTGTCTGCTTCAGCGTCTTTGAGTGTGGCATGTTTCAGCGCAGTGTCTGTCTCAACTTCATTGAAACAACTAAGATAAAAACAGAAAACATCTCGTCGAGCATGGCTTGTCGTGCTGATATGCAGATATAGTTTTCAATTGATATTGACAGAGAGATAGTTAAATTACAAAATGATGCTGCGAAATGTTATATTACATTATACATCTAAAATTGAATTATTAGTTGGATAAAAAATAACCGAAAAATAACACGACAAAATAACACAAATCTGACTGAAAGTGCTCCACAGCGTTATTTTCGCGACCGGCTTTGAATTTCGTTACATATTTGAGCCGGGTCTCGCAGCATCATTGCCACAGGAACCCCACACTGTCATCAGTTGCCAACGGATGATCTGGGATAATAAAAACAGCGTCCACACAACAAGACAACACATGTTAAAATCATCAAACTCACGTCTGACATCTTGACAACAGCGTGTTTCAAAGTAATCATTTTAACAGACCTCGAGTAAGTAACAAAGGAATGGAAACGAAGTCAGAATACTCGAAAAACGAGAGTGTTAAGGAGTGTATCATTCTGACTTTTGACACATTTTTATCTTTTTGCGTGCTGAAACAAAATTGTGTTTTTTGGTGAGTTTGGGCAGATTGTGTACTTGACTTATTGTGTGACCGGTTGATTTGAAGATTGTTTACAATCAGCGCCAACGACATCGCAAATCAGCCAACCGTGAAAATCGACGCTACACCAAGAAGACTGTCAAAAAGTTTCAGTTCTGATCCCTTTATTTACGAGACTTGTGTTAAATAAACTATGAATAGATTTTAGAAGCTTTTTAAATTATTTTTAAGTGTTTATAATACGAAAAAAGGTGCCATGTAGAGCGTCTAACATTCTTTTTATCAATCAAGTTTATCGAGTTCTAGAGCTCTTCATCAATCTTCTTTTTTTTATAATTAAAGTTTTTTTCTCTTCAGACATGAAGGAAAAGTTCTCTGCTGCATCGGACATAAAATAAAGCAGTTTTAATATAAAACAAACGTGCCATTTTGACTTGTATATACTTAATTATTTATATAAAGGCGCCGATATATTATTGGCTGCTCTTTTTCACTATCCGACTTTTTCGGCGCGGCGTAGTAGTATTTTGAGTTCTCTTTGGTGTCTTTGTTGGTGCCTCCAAATCTGAAAAAAAGTAATAGAATATTTCAAAAAAAAAGTTTAAGGATGAATGATCAAGGCATACTTAATGAATTTTAAATTTAAAGCGAAAGTAGTACCTTGTGGGGCTGATTTCAAAGTCAATATATCAGGTAGTTCAACGACGTGAGACGTTTGAACATTAGCTTCCGTATGATCTGATTCAATACAACCCACATAGTTTCGTTCCCTCTTTCGTAAGTTATAAGTTGTTGCCGACAAATTATGCAAAGCATTGTCATGTTCCAGTTCTGCAGCTGTTTTTTCGTTGGGTGTAGGAGAGCGTCGAGTTTGTAATCTTTTCCCCACTCTTTCCCATTTGTAGCGACCCGGTAGCGGCTGGAACCTTGCAAAATCAAAATTCCATTTTTGTGATTTTTCCACGGTGATTCTATTTGCTTCTTGAATTAAACATTCCTGTGTTTTTGGATGATCACTAGGTATAGTTCCAAATAAATTTCGTTGGACTCCATTTCGGGTATTTTCGTGGTCTGTCATAATTTGACGTCGAGAATTCCTGCAGTACAAGAAGTTACGGCGAGTTTTGTACGTGTAATAGTTCAGATCACTATCAATCTTCAGATGAGTTCTAAAATTCTTGTATAAGCACTAGCTAATATCACCTAAAGGGCAATCTATCGCAGTGTCAGTATTTGTACGTGTTGGACTTTTATCTTGACAATTGTAAGTTTCGATAGCACTCGTAGTAAAACGGTGACGACCTTTTCAGTCAATGAAGTTGTAAACGCACTGTGTTTTGTTGGGTTTGCAATACTCCTCGAAGATATCCACAAAAATACACGGTTACAATCTTCCAGTAAACAGAGAGTAGACCAAGTAGCTGTTTAAAACGTCGTTTGGTTGTTCAGACGGTTTTTTTCGGTACTATGAGTTCGGCGTCTCCTTTAGTAATTACGTATTCAGTTGTATCAGTCAGCCCGCCAATGTCACACAATCTCGAATATCATTAGTTACCGATTGGCTGACGTAGTGACGGCTAGGTACTTCCCAAAGACATCAAATGACACAAAGTTGTCGATGAATTACTTCATTGTTAGATTATTGTCCAGACAATTAGTCGCAATCACCCATTTATTGGTTCATTCAAGTGCTTATTTACGGCCAACTAACAATGCAAGCGTTGCTCTAAGAATAGAATTTTAAAAACTAAAGAATGACGCGGAATTCGATACTCCAATTAAATAACGATTTACACAAACACAACATTTACTAGTTCTAGTGCTTGCTTTGGATAGTTTAAACAGCATAAAACTCTTTTTGATTCAAAAATAACTTTTATTGACAAGTGGAATTTTCTTGAATATCAACGGTTGAGCAAACAGCCTTGATACAACTTTCCTTCAGAAGTGCTGTGAGTTGAAGTGATGACAGAAGGAAGGATTAGGACAACACAGGTTCATTCGTGTTCCAGTTGAATTTGAGGGGGGAGGGCCGGGTAAACACTGGAGACAAAGGGGAGAGGGGGTGAAAACACCATGGTTTCGTTTGTGTAGCAGCACATATCACTATGTCTTTTTACTGATAAAATTTCAAACTACTCAGTTAAATATGCTAAAAATATCAGATATTTTGCCATTCTTTACTTGTCTTTAAAAGTCTGTTTGTTTATCTGTCTGTTTGTCAGTGTTTTCCTGTTTCTGTCCAGTTTATTTACTTACTGCAAACGATACTGTCAACAGTCTATTGATAAAAAGGAGGATGTATACATTTTACAGTAATAGCGCTTGGTCCGTGCAAGTGTACACGTACATTTATGTTTTAGTAAAAATTCAAAGATTTAGATAACGAATCAGGTGGGCTTGCATGGAATTTCTTTCCGGCCATTCGGGCGCTACGGATCTTTTTTTAATAACCCACCCCTCCCTCAAAAGTTAAAGGATTCATCCCTTAGATTTTGCTATCAATATCTTAGCCTTCACACTGATTAAATCCGAAATCTATACGCACTTTTAGTTTAAAAAAATCAACAATTTTTAAATTGCATTATTTTCATTGTGTCAATTGTCAATCTTTCGTAGATTGTTTTGGTATCTTAATCCCTCTTGACATCAAAAATGATCTTGTAAAAGGCACGAAACCCGGTGTTGAAAAGTACACACGAGTGAAAAGGTAAACAAGAAAAAAAAAGAGAAATGTTTAGCATACATCTAGTATAGAAACAATGACGTACTTAATACCTGCACATATTCTTAAGTTGAAAATGGTTCAACTAAATTCTGATAGAATATGAATATAGTGCAAACTGAATAAGCTGGATTTTACATATTTAAACAAATTCACGTCATATCGATATGAATGAAACAAACAATAAAAGTAAAAATCAAAGTAACTAAAAGCTATTATGTATCGGCCACAGTGACTCGAGTCTCTTGTGTATTGTCTTCAGGGTTTCGATTTATTGATTTACTGCTCTAACCTAAAAACACATAAGAAACTGAAAAGAGAATGTATAAAATAAATAATCTATTTGTTTCATAAATTCTTTCATTTATTTATTTACTCATTTCCTCATTCATTCATTTGTTTTTCATTTTTTATTTCATTTTTGCACTCGTGATCATTCGTAGTCACTGGTGTTGTTCATTCACAACTAAAACAACAGTGAGAATTTGGATGTCGACGAAAACTAAAACCAAACAGAAAACGCCGGAAAAAATCAATAACTTTTTTGTTTTAGTCATGCTTCGTCGGATGGATCGATGAAAGCTTCTCTTGATTACTAATCGAGGGATTCAAGTAGGTCTTTGACAATAACTGATTCAATTATTTATTCAATCCCTGACTACATTTACGCAAATTTGAATATGACTGCAGAATAAGTCAATCAAAGTCACCAAGCTGCCGTATTACTGTTATTTTTGTACGTTAAGTGCGTTGTGACAAGTTGGTTATTGTTCAGTTGTAATCATAGTTTAGTTAACCCCATACTGGGAGAGGAATGTCAGTCATATATGACAGAAATCCTGTAAGACTTCGTGTTACCTGCTATTGCTGCTTGGCGTGTTGTAGTAAACGAGTTTTAGATGATATATATGTTTGGCTAAATGAAATGTTGAGCTCGAGCATGTTAATTTTACCTAAGTTTATGAAAGAATTCAACGGTCTAAACATATGTTGGACATGTGTTTTATGTTGTGAAACAACAAAAACAAAAACAACAACAAATACCTAATATCGGTAGTATAACTGAGACGCAAAAGCTCACTCTTGCCTGATAATCTCACCAATATTACAATGTTAACAAAAGCGAAGAGCACGAAAATGTTTTCATTGCAATAGCCATCAAAATCAGTGCACATTATTCTCAAAAGACATCTACAAACACATCACTGACTGGATTAGGGCGGAACCTGGAGTATTATCGAGACTCTCCTGCATTGAGTCTGCATGTGGTTGTCCGTTGGTCCCAATATACTTTTGGATCAAATATCCCTTGTTCCCTATTAATAAAATCATTTCATTTTGAATTATGTTCCCTTAACACCTCAACACTGAACAAAAGTTCCTTTGTTCCAAAACGTAATTCGAAAATAATTCGCTCTCTAAATATAAAAAAACCATGTTCACTTGTTGCCTGAAACCCCTGGGAGCGGCTTATCATACCAAGTATGTACTCAAACTACGCTCAATTTTCAGCCGTGTGGGTTTCGCATCCGAGCCCGCAATACCCTTGAGTTTCAGGAAACAGAACGCAAATTTCCCCACTTGGGTCATGGCCTTTTTTTGGTTCGGATGGTTGGGCTTGTATGTTCTTTTCTGACGAGTTTTGGTTGTATGCATTTTTTTCAAACCGTGTTTGGATTCTTTTTTGTCCCTCCCTCTCTTCTCTCATTTTGGTTCACAATTTGTTCATTAACTATCCTTGAAATGTGCTTTTTATTTCGTAAATTGTTGAGTCATCAACTTTTACTATAAACAGAATGTAGTATCTCCAGTCCATGAAGACTCCTTAAAACTTCTCGGTGTCTATAAAATAAAACAAGGATAGAGTCAGTAAATATCTAAGTGAAACTATTTCAGCTTTCTCAGCACAAAAACAAGATACACCAAAGCAAGCAAAATAGTCTAAAAAGACAACCGAAGCAAAAAAAAAATAATAATAATAAATAAAAAAAGAGAAAAAAAAAAAAGAAAAAAAAAGCACTAACAAGCAAACCACAAACAGAAAATCAAACTGAAAGGTACAATGCAGGAGGGCTTATAAAAATAAAGCTTACCTTTCATGTCCTGAGGCCAGTCTTGCAAGACACAATACAGCATTTCTTTTAACATCTTGTTGTAAGTCATCGTCAGTGGCATGTTTTAGTAAAATCTGTACGATGTCTGTATCCACGAGATCTTTACACACGTCTCCTATTCAATGATATTACATATATTACGAATGACGTCAATGGCCTGGTCAAACAATGATAACAATGATATGGAATCTATATATGACATTTTCAATGTGAAACATGCTATATTGCCCCCTTTACATCTGTAGTATAGATAAGTTAGTACTTTTGCATGTACTAAGGTAACCTTATCATTTAGGATGGTCGTAATCTGCGTCCTCAATCGTTATTTTCCGTCCTATACTCCCTCTCGAAGAACAGAACCCCGGTAACATTAGTAATCAATTGTATCTATAAAAACGAATTAAAAGGAGAACAAGATAAACAAACAGAACGAGACGAAAAAAAAATGCCGAAGCACAGAGAACGTCATGCATGCAGTCATCCATAGAGCCATGCAATTATCACATCACACACACCCCTCCCCCCCCCCCGCACCACACAACACCACATAACAACACACCTAGCCCTACCATTTAATGCACAATCGCCAAGACACAAGGCAGCGTTACCAATGACTATTTCGTCGTCCGATGACAGGAGACTTACCAACGCATCTATTCCTGTTAAATACAAAACATACATTTTCTTGAGATAAAGTATGGCACAACAAACCGCGCGCGACAAATCGTCATTATGCAGACTCGTACCCAGTCTTACTTGAGAGCCGCGTCGCGCTAAGACTTTGGGAAGGCGAGGATTCCCCCTGTTTGTGCTTTACTCCCATCTCTCTTTGAAGACTAAGAAGCGACTGGGTGAACGAGTCTGGTCAAAGTACACAACAACAGGAAACAATGTCTCTTTCAACTAGTTTTTATATTACGGGTTTAGTTACCTTTGTTTTCATATGTTGCTTGTCTAGCTTTTTCACTGACACTTGTACAGAGCGCCAAACATTTCACCGAGTATTTCACCGTAACTGGCCTTGATACCTTGAAAACCATGATACGATTAGTTGGAATTACAAACTATAGGTCTTGGTATCGAAAGGGCTATGGTATTCTAGTGTAAAACTGAATTAACAAATACAGGTCATGTGCCGTTTTGCAAGGCGCCAATATTACTAAGTTTCCCACGAGGCTGAGCGAGCACTGCGGACTGCGAGAGCATTTAAAATATAACACTTTGTCGTTTTCAAGCATAGTTAATAGAGGGAGATGGTTATGAAACCTATTGTTATATGTCTTTGTTTCCCTTTTGATCTTGAACGGGTCCTGACGGTGCACAATTTTTGACTAATTCCCATCCGAAATTGCAAAATAACTGATCTTAAGCATTATCTACATGATTATAGTTAGGGATGTTCAAATATCTATCGGAAATCTTTAACTATTTAACACTAGAAACCAAAAGAAAGATTCCAGACTGTTCAATCAGCCATAGCCAGCAAGGCTAAAACAATGCTAAAACAAAGGATTGTGCACTGTCACGCTTGAAAAACTTGTACAAAGAGTTATAACAATAGGTTTCCTAACCATATCCCTCTATCAAGTATGTTTCAAGGCGCCAATATTACTAAGTTTCCCATGAGGCTGAGCGAGCACTGCGGACTGCGAGAGCATCTAAAATATAACACTTTGTCGTTTTCAAGGCGACAATATTACTAAGTTTCCCATGAGGCTGAGCGAGCACTGCGTGACTGCGGGAACACTCAAATATATTACTTTGTCGTTTTCAAGGCGCCAATATTTCCAAGACTCTCATGAGGCTTTAATAGCGTGCGTCCATGACACCTCGTTTTCAAGATTTTTTTGACTGCGGTACTAGTAATGTGCTTCAAAAATGTACATGTACAGTGTTGCTTACCTTGAGGATAAGTGGGATAAACTGTAGGTACATTTCATCTGATAAAGCCTTTTCTAATGACACTTTAGAATGTGCCAGCAAAAACCGTAGCAAGGAAACACAATGCTGAAAAGATAAAAAAATTGTATTCACGTGTCCATAGAAAGAATCTTTTAACAAAGTAATAATAAAAATGATGATGATGATTGTTTTGGTTTGACACCTAAATACAAAAGCAGCTCGAGTTTGCAACTAGAAAGCATGTAAATAGCTTGGTGTAAATGGGCAGGCATGAGCAAGAACAACCATGAACAAATTGGTTCGTTTTTGACAAGAGTTTGAAACTGATCGGTCTTGGATCCAGTATTTTACAAAAGGTGATCAATTCTTGAAATTAATCAATAGTCTTATTGAATTAAATTACCTATAGTAACATAGACACAATTCGCAAAACTTCTAACATTTTGAAAAAGAGGTCCAGTCACATGCATTTAATAGAAAGTTGTAGAGCATACCTCAATAACGCTATCATCCCAATAGTCTAGAAGATCTTTCAAACATGTCATTAACCATTGACATGATCCCTAAAAAAAGGAAAAAACATCCTTGTGATACACAGTTTTCTGACACTGAGAAAAATTAAATTTGAGCACACTCTGGTAAAAATTCCTCATTTTTCCTGTACCAAAGTAGTAGAATACACTAATGGTTTATAAAAAAAGTAAACACCAAGGTATGGGTGGATAGCACTCCTTTACCCTAGCATTTTGCTAGCACCCATTTGCACTCCTGGGTGAAGAGAGACCTGTAATGGTAGGGGTGGGTGCTAATACCGAACTTTACCCTAGCATTTTGCCATTATTTTATACATTTACACTCCTGGGTGAAGAGAGACCTGTAGGGGTGGGTGCTAATACTGAATTTTACCCCAGCATTTTGCCATTATTTTATACATTTACACTCCTGGGTGAATAGAGAGACCGGTAATGGTGGAGTGGTTGCTACTTCCCAACTTTACCCCATCATTTAGATTTACACTCTTGGTGAAGAGAGACAAGTTGAAAGAAAGAATCTTGTCCAAGGAAAACATGACTGGTTAACTGGGCCATGAATCCAAGGTACCAGTTGCATGAAACCTGGACAGTGCTATTCACTGTTAAATTCATATCCAGTAGATAAATCCTAAACAATAATATGCAGTAGTTAACTTTTATCCAGAAGATAATTTAATCCAGACTTCATGTGACTGAGCCAAGAATTTGATGAAATACCTGGAACAACACCATCATATCTTACAAACATTTTTGCTTGTAAAATTTAGATGGGACAAATTGAATCCACCTGACATTTGGTACTAACCTCGGTGATTTGATTAGGTTCTGAGCTAACATTAGTTAAAAGACCAAGTACTTTGACAACTGTGTCTCGTGCTTCACTGTCTTTTTTTATTACAGTAGTTCGTCCATAACGGTCCTGGTGAAAATAATAAATACGTAGACAAATCTCAAAAACGAAAGATTTTGAAACATTGATAACAAAATGTGTGCTTGTTTATTTACAGGTGCAATGTTTATATTCATACATTATAATAGGAATGATGATCACCAAAAAATACTAAAACAATGATGGCAATAACAAAAATGATGATGATGATGATATTGAGAACATGACAATAGCTAAAGATGATGAAGATAAGAAAAACAATGTCTTATATAATGACATCAACAGCAACGAATATGATGACGATGTAACTTTGTTGCATACACAAGAAGTGTGAAAACAACAAATACCATAATAATGATTTACTATATATTTTATTTATCAAATATTAAATATTAAATATTTACTGATAAACAGTGATTACCATAAACCGCCGACAGACATCCCACCATTCCATATTGCATGCTATCAGTTCTCTACAGACTTTACTTCTTGCCATGTTTAGCATTGCTGATAACAATGACCGTGTAACTGACCAAGATACAGATATGTCTATTCCTTTACTGCACACTTTACTTAGACGTGCCTGCACATAACAGCATAGTAAAAATATCACTTAGGTGCTTTCAATAATTTGACTGTACAACTGCTTTGCAGCCTTGAAATCCAAGATCATTTTTCTCTTTCCCCTTTAATGTTTTCAGTGATTCATCCATTTATTCATCTATCCACTGTCTCATCCATCCATTCCTTCATTCATTGATTCATTCATTCATTCATTCATTTGTCAATCCATTCATCCATTTATTATCTATCCTTCCATTTCATTATAACTATAATACTTATTTGACATATATCAACACAAAGGTTGATTGTCATGAATAACTTACCAACATATTTTTGCTTATTTTGAGAAAATCTCTTCCCAAGATTTCACTGAATTGTTCTCCAAATCTGATTACACAAAAGAATCATTTTAGAATAGTTGCTCTAGCTCTCCAGCACAGCTTGTATCTATTTCTTCTTCTCTTTTCTTTTTTTTTATATATACATATATATGTATATTTATTCATTCATATGTATATCTATTTATATATTCATATACATATTTAATATTACAATGTAACTAGCACTATTTCACCCGCTTGTAACTTTGTAAGTAAGTTTATGCAAATAAACAATCTTCTTCATTGCAATAACATTTAACAATGTGCTGAAACATGTGGACATCACAGACTTATAAGGTGTGATCTGTGTATAATCTACAAGCAAGCAATTACAGAGTATTTATGATAATTAATAAAACAATAAATGTATGATACATACTTGGGTTCATAGGCAAGGTCTGAGATGGTTGCCATGGCAGCAACTGCATTAGGTGATCCTGTGTTCACAATAACTAGTAATGCTTCCAGAATCCTGAGATGAGAATGAATAAACTATTTTAAAAGATTCAGAAATAGTACGAGACATTCTGAAAGTTAGCCTAAGGACACTTTAATGTTCAAAGAAGAACATCAGGAAAACTCAAGAATGACGACAGGATAACATTTAGGACTTTCATAGATTAAATGTTACAATAATTTTTTTTCAAATAATTGTCATGTGGGATTATTTATTAAATCAAAACAGTTTTCCATGCTTGATGCTCTGATCATAACGTAGTAAAACCATGATGCATAGTAGAGTGGCTTCCAGGTTCTTGAGTGTTCTTTCAACATATCTGAGATCCGAGTGTGAAACACGGAAGAACCAAAAAAGAAAATTCAAAGAAAATTCTCCAAGTACATTGCATTTAACAGAACTAACATACTAATCAACTATAGACAAGGGTACTTACTGTTGCATATGTTTATAGCATGAGATAAGTCCTAATCTACCACTTGACGTCTGAGTTAGTTGTTGTAACAATTCTATAACAGACTTGGTAATAATAGGCAGAGTGGGTAGGTGCAGTAGACATGTAAAGGTTTTACTGTGATCTGTTACCAGGAATTCCTGTACATTGTGATCTGCAATGAACATGTGGAGATGAGTTAAAAACCATGACTCTTAATAAAAAGGAATTGCAGTTATGACCCATATAATCAGACTGCCCATAAAAAGTGTACTGACCAAAATCAAATGAAGTTTGACATCAATAACTTACAAATGACCTAAGGGACGAACCATTAGAAGTGAGGGAGGGGGGATTTCTTTAGCTCATATCTTTTTGGGGGGGATGTGAAAAGTAGAAATACCATGGAAATATATTTTTTTCAGGGAAAGTGTCATGCCAAAACTTTTTTTGAATTTTTTTTACTGGAAATATATATGTTTTTGGTTTTTACTTGTTTATGAGATGAAATTGTGTCCATTATTGTGCTGCTTACCATTATCAGTAACTGCTTCTTGTAGGACTTTTATGACAGAAATGAAACAATCTACTTCTTCCTCAGTTTGACAAACAGTTGATCCTTCCCAGAACCTACAACATCATTAATGGTTAACTCATACTTAAAAGTATTAGTTTGACCTCATCTCACTAGGTATATAATCAGCAAAAACGAATGACAATAATAACAGAAGAAAAAAAGGATCATAGTTGAATTACTACCGTATCTATCTAATATGTTAACTTTCCTTTCATGTATAATATTAGTGAGTTTCAAGACTGGTGTCAAGACCATGTGAAAATTCACCAGCTACAGTGGCACATGTCGATATAAATGTTTTCCCAAGTTACCATTTTTTGTGATGCATGTTAGAAGCTGTCATTGGTCTCATTTTTAATTTTATTGATTTTCTGAAATTACAGGCAGTTGATGAAGTAGTAGAATAAGCAAATTTAAAAAAAAACATCAATGATAGTGCAGGGTAGCTGTGTGAGAGACCAACTCAAGTCCAGAAGACAGTTCAATCTGACACTGACAGTACATAATTAAGATATTTTAATGACCTTACCTTGTAATAATTGTATCAGCTTTGTTGATAATGTTAAATCCACTGCTTGTTCTGAATAATATTTTATTGGTTTCTGCTAAATAATAATAGCATCAAAGGATATTAGGAAAAATAAGTAGAAGTTGACCTTACAAAAAGGGGCAAAATGTGTAAGGTCATCTTTACCTATGAATGTCAGTATCCGGTCATCTCACCCCGAAGGCAAGTTGCCCAGTCCCCTATTTACAAACTTGCCCATGTATAAAATCATACAAAGATACAATCTCGCCCAAAGACACAGTCACATTGTATTTTAATTTTTTTCACTAAATACAATCTAAATACAGTCAAAGGCAAAGTCCATAAGTGGATGATACTTACACAATGGCAATAAATTAGCTAATGTTTTTGCAGCATTTACATAGTCTTTCAAACTATGCTCTGGCTCCAATAGAGTCTGTATTGAAGTCTTGACATCAGTAGCCTGCTGGTTACTAACCTTGGCAGCCTGGAATGGAATAATCAACTGAATGAATAAGTAACTGATATCTGTGGTCTACCAATAGTTTGAATATTGTTGGTCCCTTTATCCCTCTATGGGCACTCACCGACAAGCACAGTATAGGCAGGTATAGTGAAATCATCACTCTGGAACAGGGTATCTTTTTGTAATAATGGGGACAGGAATATTGATATACAATAAATCATTCATTTATATCTCATTAATGCTTACAAGACATACAAAACTACTCATCCACCCTGTTACCAAACATTGGCTCTCAAACTGAACATGAACAGGGTATGGTTTTAAAAAAAATTGGAGATAGGGTGTGACTTGTGATTTTTATACTCCCTTGTTTGCAGTAGTTATAATTTGATATGCGCAGTACAATGTACAATCAGGCAGCCAGCAAATACTATTTTACTTACTAATCCTAACTGCACAAATAAAATCAGCACCAACCTCTTCTTCAGCCAACACTTTAGTTTTTTCTGCTTCGACGTCTTGCATGTAACCTGCATTGAAAAACAAGCCATGATACAGTCAAGTAACCCTATTTGATACTTGCAGAGTTTATAACTGACGAATAAACAACATATACCTTTTAAAACTTTCTCCTGTTTTGGCATCAACTTGATTGCTTCTTGAAATGTATCAATGGACTGGAAATACATTTTAAAAGGGAATGATAAATTGGAAAAATTATTTAAGAATATTCATTACATACATTTAAGTCAAGTCTAGTCATTTTGCATGAGTAGGAAATGCTACAACTGTAATAATACTGCTATAATATATGGCACATTGGGTCAGACTGTTTTAATACCTTGTCATATTCTTTCAAGTATTGTAAAGCTCTCCCTTTATGTACATATGCCTTAACGCAATAATCATCCACCTAGAACATCAAAGTTAGCAGCTGATTTATCTGGCTTACAGACATAATATACTGGGGCTAGGGCTGGGGAGAATGGGAAAGCAAGCTACATTAATGTACATGTATTAAAGCAGGCTATAGCTCAAATGAAATCAAATTGCCATCTAAACTACACAAACTTTCAAATTGTTGGGATATTATCATTTTTTGGACACCATTTCATTCTCTCCCATTTTTTCTTTTTCTTTCTGCAAATATTTCAGTCAATCTCCCCCTCCCCCTCCCCTGGCCCTAAACAATGTTGAATGAGGTTTCATTTCGTTTTCAGTTGTGGATGCATCTGTGTTACCTTGAGAGCTGTTTCACAGTCTTTGATTGCTTCTTCATACTTCTCTATTTTGATAAAAGCCTGAAATTACAAACACCAAGTATTGTACTTTGCAAAATTATAAAGCACAACAACCCTAGAAAAAAATCTGAGTAACAGGATGACAATTCATTCCATGACAACTGTTACTCATATTTTTTCTTGGGTTGTTGTTGTGTTTTATCTTTCTATTATTTATCCATCATTTTCATGCTTTATCTTTCTTATTCTATTATGCATATTATTACGTGTATAAAATGAACTTTATATCATACATTTTTAAGCAGCATGTTGTTACAAAGCCTGAGTTAACTAAAGGCAACATATCAATATATTATGCAGGGGCTGATAGTACAAAGCATGTATAAAGTTATTTGCTCCAAAGAATTTCTTTAGAATTTATCGACTGGATAGGGATTTATCCAGTGGATAGCGCTATTCAGGCTTTGTACACTAGCCGTCCCCATACAGTGATCTGCTTTACCTGTGCTCTGTTGGTGTATATAGCAGTATTCAGTTTATACTCCTGTAGAGCCTCAGAATACAACCTTATTGCTTCCTTATAATTTTGACTTTTAAAGAAAGTGTTTCCTTGATCTTTCAGCTTATCAGCTTTAGCTTTTCTCTTTTTGTTTTCTTCAGCTCTTCTGTTTGCATCTGCTTCTAGTACTTGCATAAATCCTGCAGTTGCATTTTGTGGCTTTACTTCATTGCTACTGGATGTATTGATGACCGTTCTATCACATTTATTTTGTTGTTCATTGTGTTCCTTTAGATATGAATCAGCTTTTTCAAGTGCAGAGGTCTGTATAGACTGGTCATCAGCACCCATTCCTTTGATGATGGACTCTTGAAACAGCAAAGAAAATTTATAAGTTAAAAATTAGAAAGATCACATGTGTATTTATGCATATTCTATTGATGGCTATTATCTTGACGGAATAAAAGATGTGCGTGCGTGCTTTATCGAGAAATAAAGCACATGGGGATAGGCAGAATATAAGAAAAGTGCTAGGGAACCACATGTAGCTGACGTGTGCATGCTTTGTGTTCTCATAAAGCACAAGCGTTGACCAATCAGAGCATGTGGTAAATCATTTTTTTCATAATGATTCATATAAAATATATGTTGATTAAATCAAGAGCTCTTTTTGTGGTTTCTGATAGTAAGGGGTGAGAGGTAGTGCTCCCAACAAATTGGTAAGAGACTTCAACTGATCACTTTTGTTGGAGAATACCTAGCTGTGTATAAATCAAATGAAGCTATAATATTTTTTTAATAATGTCCATATAACTTGTCAAGCTAGTTGCCATAGAAACTGTTCATTATTTGTTAACTACTATTTACTTCCTCAAATAACCAAATAAATTTAAAAAGTATTACATATAAGAATTATTATCGATTAACAATAAGTCCCAGATATACAAATTTAGCCTAATCTTAAATAAAAAAATCGAATAATGTCCAAGTCTGGAAGTTGGAAAAGTAAACAGATTTTATCAAATCGTGCTGTTACAGAAAATGTACAGTGCTCAATGCATTCCACAATTACTCGATATTTTTTTTCCTGATTTAAATAAAGCTACAAACCTATTTCGTCCACTTTATTGAGAAAAGATTGTAGCTCTTCCTTATCTTGTTTGTCCGCCATTTTGGAAATGAGAATACACCCTTCGATATATCTTCGGTTAATAGTCGATGCAAATTCGTCTATTTGTCGTCGCACGTGACTAATCGTGGGCTCGTGGAATGTCTATTTGTTGTTTTGATGGAGTTTGGAAAGACGTCTTGAGCGTTCTTCAAGAAATGCAGAGTATTTCACTTTTAGACCTCACATGAGGCTCTTTCCTGGCTTGCTTTATATTCTCAACCATGAAGAGAGCTAAGGGCAAAGACAAGAACGAGAAAAATGATTGTATGGACGTTGTTTCAGAGAGCACTGACACAAAAAGTGCTGATAAAGTTGAACAACAAGATACCAACATGGCCGCTCGTGCCAAACCATTTGCAAAGAAATGGGACGTTATATCTGGCCTGTACTCTCGTCAACAAGGACTGTTAAATCCTAGTAATTTTGTTAAAGATGCTTGTGGCTCACATCTGTTAGTTGGCCGGTTGAAACAGCTCAAACCTCTGGCTCATCACAATGGATGTGTGAACACTCTGCATTTTAGTCCGTCTGGTGACTTGCTTGCGTCTGGAAGCGATGATCTAGATATAGCAATCTGGGATTGGGCCAAGCACAAAAAAGTGTTAAGTTACGACAGTGGACATGCTAGTAATGTATTCCAAGTGAGTTCAATTTGTACAAAAAGATTTGTACCAAATTTCCATTTAATCGTCTCTAAGGCTGAAATATTCATTGAAAAATTCCATTGAATCATCTTCATTTTCTTTTTAGGCAAAGTTCATGCCATTTTCGAACAACTCAACTATTGTGACCTGTGCGCGGGACGGTCAGGTAATCTGTATACGAAAAGCATTTGATGCAATAAAGGATGTATTTATTAATAATTGATTCATTATTTTGCTATTTAAAAAGGTTATTGTATTTTCATAATTGCAATGTGCTAACACACAACTGTGATTATAATGATTTATGACATTAATGATGTCATTGCCTATATATCTATAGAATATATGCCTTAAAATTGAAACAGTAGGTACAACCCAAGTATCCGAAGAATAATCTTTTAGAATCACTATTGTTTTTGACAGACTAGCTTCATATAAGATGTGTGACAATTCAATTATAGGCTTGTCAGTGAGTCAATAATACCAGCTTAGCATGTTTTGACTAGTCTATTTTTACCAAAAATTTATCAACCTGATTTGATAATTCAAAAAGAACTCAAGTTATGCTTAAGATAAGGATTATAGTTTGCTCATTAAATATTCATATAATCCTTTGAAAATGAAACCCCCTAAAGGATCATGGAAAGTGAAGAAAGTGCTATATCAAATCATGTTGAATTATTGGTGAAAACTAAGTCATCTTTGAAATGACTTCCTGTCTGAAATGGATAACTGTTTAAAACACCAGACAAAATAAAAAAATGATATTGTAAATCACTGGTCGGCATTTTGACATGAACAGTATATTATTTAATATTGTCATTATTTTTAGCATTGTTATGAAATAGGAAGTCTATTGTCTCTGCAAATAAGGTTTTATTTTGTCTGTTTAGTCTAATTCTACTTGGTAAGATTAAAAAACACCTGTCTTTCCATTATTGAGATAACTCTTTAGAATTGATTTTATAATACGATATACCGTTAACTTCAAAATAGCACCACAGTGCAATTATATGATTGATTTTTTGGTTAACTAGCATAATAATCTTATCCTGCCTTTTTCCAATCACAGTAGAGATTTTTTTTTGCAATTTCTTGCAATGATACCTATGGTCATAGGTTCTAAAAGTATTTTAGCCTTGTATATATAACCTTGTGATTATATTTGAAACCTCAGAAACCTTTTTCTGGACAGTTGTTTTTTTATAGATAAATAATTGTCAATGACATTGTTATTTTTAGGTTCGTGTTGGAGTGTTATCATCTGATGGAGTAGTAAATGACACAAGACTTTTGGCACACCATAGAGGGGCTGCCCATAAGGTACTCTACATTATTTTGTCTGTTTACAGCAATTTCAAGTAACGTCGTTGTTACGAAAAGGCAATAGGTCATTCCAAGACCACTATGAATGATGGGTAAAATTCATGACTGAATGTAGAATGGCATCTAGGACAATCAAAAATATGAATATTGAACTTTTAATCTATGGAGCAAACAGAAAGCAAATCAAGTCATAACTAAATGGTGTGAATGTCTTGTCAACTGGTGCAATAATTATGACAGTAATATTTCTGCCCATCATTCCTAGCGGTCTTGGAATGACCTACCATTGCCTTTTGGTGATGATGTTATTTGAAATAGCTATATAGCTGTAAAAGAGGACTAACATTGTACACATGTAACTGGAACTCGTAATGATGTTCCAACTTGTTTAGTATTTCTTCTGTTACCAACTTTACATGTTGCAGTGAACTACCAATGTAATGTAGTGCTTATATAGCACATTTCACCTAAGGTCTCAATGGGTTTTGGAATTCCTAATATTTACTGCATGCAATCAAGCTTTACAAGCAGGCCTATTAGTTATTAGTATATATTAGTGTAGGCATATCACTGAGGATCATCATGACCTGCACCCTCCGTTATTCTTTTACATACCTCCCTGTTGGCAGTTAGTTTGTGAGTTTGTCAAGGCAAGACCTCTAGTTTAATGTCCCTATCCAAAAAGATGTGAAACCTAATAATTCTTATAAATCCTAGAACATTCTCCTCAATGATATTATTTAAAGACCCTAAGTGATGGTTCAGATGCATGGGCTTCAAACCCATAGCCTCCCAGTTGACCATGTGATGCTCT
Source organism: Diadumene lineata (assembly GCA_918843875.1). Taxonomy (NCBI): domain Eukaryota; kingdom Metazoa; phylum Cnidaria; class Anthozoa; order Actiniaria; family Diadumenidae; genus Diadumene; species Diadumene lineata. The sequence continues at coordinate 35,053,987 of OU974069.1, forward strand.
CTCAACTGACCTGACCTGTAAAGTATGACTTTTTATGTGTGTGTGTTTTGTTGTAGTTGAGCATTGAGCCAGGTTCGCCTTGGCTGTTTTTAACCTGTGGAGAAGATGGTATCATCTATCAAATGGATCTCAGAGAAGACAAATCTAATAAGTATGTCAGCTATATATATAATTTAACATTCACAATTGGATTCCCAAGTCTACAAAGATAGGAATTGCATGCAAAGTATTCCCACCTAATGGGGGAAATATGGGTAAATCTGAACCCAATGATAATCCTAAATAAACCCATTGTGGGAATCACAATGTTTCTCCTATGATTGTACTTGAATAACAATATCAGCCCTTTAGCATCAGTCATCACACACCTACACTTGTATCAGAAGTGTTTTATTTCATAACTATTGAGATTTCTCTGAAAGTACCCATGTTAGAAGAATCTTTGAGCTACTCCTTAAACTCCTTGAAACTATATAAATTTAATTAGCGAATCTAAGGGCACTTGAAAACTTCTTAAAAATGGTGAATAAAAAAAAACTCCTTAAAAGCTCCTTAAAGTTTTACATATAGTATGTCAAAGTCAATTTGGTGAAAAGAATGAAAATTTAATCAATAAAAAAATATAGAAAATTATTTGTCTAAAGGTTGGCATCACAAACAAAAAATGTGTGATTGGAGGCAGTTATTTGAAATATTACTTCTTGAAAATTTTGTGCTTAAAAAGTGCTTATAAAATCCTTGAATTTTGTGCTAAAATTGTAACACAAACCCTGTTAAATTTAAAACATACATATTTGTTACTTTAGGTTGTTTTTCTGTCGTGCAAATGAACATAAGAAGGTTCCATTATACACAATCTTTATTGATCCTTCCAATGTGAATGAGTTTGCTGTCGGAGGAAGAGACCAGTATGCAAGGTCAGTATTTTTACCCCAACTTATACTTTTTGACTTTGACTATTTAAAAAAAAGTAAATGTCAATCAGTGCTTTTCTACCGAGGAGTGGACAATATATATACTCTGACTATATTTACCCCCAGCAAATGCCGGTACCCATTTATACAACTGAGTGGAGAGAGGCACTGAGAGAGCAAAGTATCTTGCCTAAGGACACAATGTGATCGCCAGGTCTGGGAATCAAACCCAGGTTAGTGGACCCAAAGTCCAATGCCCTAACCACTAGGCCACCATGTCTCTCATAATATTCTATGAAAACTATATAAAAGGGAAATGCCAGTATCAACCAGAATAAATTTGGCTTTGTTAGAGGTACAAGAAAAGGGATCTCTATTGGCACCAGCTGTGAATTCTAGTGGTCAAATGTACAGTGAGCGTGTCAAGGGCCTTTGCATGTCAACATTCTTTGAGTGGTGCTAGGTATTTTTGTGTTTACACTATGGTGTACCATATCCGCCATGAATTGGAGTGATGCCCATAGGCCATATCATATATACTGTGATGTGCAAACTCAGAAAAGGAGCACTTATACAGTCAACAAATAGATGTTGTTTATACTAATTCACTAAGTAAACGTCGAATTCCATTTTCAAATTTTTTTGTGTTCACAAAATAACCACAGACTCAATTTATTTTTGTTTGCATCCCTAAAGTGCTTATTAATGTGATCATGAAAATTTGTTATGCGTCAGAATAATGTCTTATTATGTTACTTTCAGGGTCTATGACAGGAGAAAAGCACCAGATGTAAGTCTGTACATTCTTTATATTCATTCATGCGTTCGTCTGTTCATTCATTCATCCATTCAATCATTCATTTGTCCATCCATTCGTCCATCCATCCATCCACCCAGCCACCCATCCATCCATCCATCCACCCATCCACCCATCCATCCATTTACATTACATTTACATCCATCCATCCATCCATCCATTCATTTATTCATTATTTCATTCATTCATTCATCCATTTATTTGTTCACTCATTCACTTCACTCTCTTTACCCACTTGTATCCATTTGCACTTCATTTCGTTTTGTAGAATTTTAAAGACTTTGTTGAGCCTGTGAAGACATATTGTCCACATCATTTGGTAAGAAATCATAATTTTATCATATGATTAATGACTGAACGTCTATTATCGATATTCTTATGTCTGATTTGATTGAAAAATAGTGGGATTAACTGTGCCTTCAAGTTTTGTAGTTGTCCCATGGAGGTCATGAAATATTCTGCAAAAGCTAATTTAAAAGCAATCTGTTTATTGTTGCCTTGTTAACTCTAATAAGTTTTAAGATTACCATCTTGTATGCTTTAACTTTTTCTACACAAGCTATACCCCAATTCTACAGTTTTTAGCAAATCTTCAGAATTCTCATAACTTTCATTTAATTTAAAGGTGTTTATGGGTTGTTTATTAAAAACAAACAATTTGTAATTTTACCAATTCAAGTGTATTCATTGCATTTCTGAATTTTCATGTTTGGGCAGTTGCTTGATTGGCTAATTTTAAATATGATCACATGCGTTATAACATGAGTTTGTATCATCTGATAATGTTTCTGAATATTCTCTTAATTATCTCCATTTGCTGATGATTTGCTTTTTTTTCAGAAGGATGTCAGTAATAACTATTATACAAATATTACCTGTCTTATATATTCCCATGATGGAACAGGTATAATTATTATTATGGTACAGTTGAGGCTAATGCACAGGAGTGACCTTGCTCCTGGACCATGCTCACAAAACATCATCCCACAACAATTTTGCTCATGTGTTAAATAACTTTTCTGAATTACAGTTATGACTGTCCTGAAGTAGTTCACGAGTATGTTTTGTGAGCATGCTCCATTGGGTGTAGTGGTCTTAATTGTAATAAAATTGTTATAATTATTGCAATAGACACAGTTGGTTCTACAGGACAGGAATTCAATTTGAGATGAACAATATGTGCAGTTAGCATTGTATGAAAAGTTTGATTTACAAATGAATGGATAATTTAATAAATTAATAAATGGATGAATCAACTTTTTCAAGTTTTGTTGAACAGTATATATATTGGTGATACAGATGTTTTTATATCTTTTCAAATGGAGGATCGCTTCAATTAGGGATACCCCAAACACAAATTGTGAAGATTTTATAAAAATATTATTAACTGGCTTATAATATTTCTCCAATAAAGATTGTAAAGGTTATTTCACAGACGGACAACATAACAAAGTGTATAATTTCCACATATCATTTTGATGTCTATTTGAATTTCTACAGAGCTTTTGGTCAGTTATAACGATGAAGACATTTATCTCTTTGATACATATTCAAGGTATGCTCAAACAAGTTAATATAATTGTAAAGAGAATTTACACTACTGTTGCACACACAAAGATGTTGAGGCTTTTGGCATGGCTTTCACATCATCTTTTACCATTTACTGGAAAAAAGCATCAGAACAATGAAGTCTATAGCAGTAAATCTCTCATCAGCCTCAATTACAGCTATTTACAAAGCAGGAACAAAAAAATACAGTTTCAGATTGTGATCAAAGCAGAGTTTGAACTTACAGCAGAATAGTATGATCCCTTCTAGTGTATTTGCATACTTCTATTTCTATGCCATGCAGCACAGTGATAACATTGCATCTTGATTGCCAGTAGATTATTATTATTGCGCATTAATATCATTAGTTTGCAAGACCAATGCCCTGCAACTGTCAGTACTCCTCTTGTACGTATGTGTCTTGTGATGTCAAACTATCTGTATCAACTATAAAGTGTACTATACTTGTTTTGCAGTAGTGGAGCTGAGTATATAAAGAAGTATAATGGTCACAGAAACAATGCAACAGGTTCACATCAATGATATGATTCTTTGCATCTCACATTTATTAGCCAATTATTGTAATTTTATTGGCTTAATTTGCCCCATAATTTACAGAAAGCCATGAAAAAATGAGACTATGAAGCATACAGTATATGTTCCACATTTTTTGAGTTTTAGGGGTTGATTAAGGTAGCTTGCCCCAGTTTCAAATTAGCCACACAAGTCACTTTCAAAACACTACCATCTATCAACAGAAAAAGATATGGTAAATTGATTACTACAGGAGTATTGAGTAAAGATTGAAGTTTTTTCGGAAGGTAACGAAGCAGTTCAATCATTTGCATTTGATGCTGGAATGCGTAAGAGGTGTAAAATCAGAACAACAGACTTGCACAATGAATCAACAAACCAGTAACTGCAGAAATGAGTAAAAAAAAGTCCAGATTTATATTAAAATTTGATCGCTTTTAAGTATTTCAATCACTTTGAAACTTTGCCATCCTAGGGCCTGCTGTGTATATTTTTTAACTACGGACAAAGAAAAATTTTTATCGATGAGTTTTTGTGAAAATAGAACAAATCTAGATCAACAAGACAACAGTTGATATTAAACTTCATATCACTTAGTCCTTGATTTCTTGATGTAGGTTCAACCGATTTCTTTCAAATCGCTTTACAACATAGAATCATGCCAATAGATACATGAATTTTGGGATAGTAATTCAAATGCATTGTTTTCACTTTGTTTTACATCACATAAAAAGTCTCCTGTTTCTATCTCAAAAACGCTCTCATAGATTTCGAATGAATTCATGTTGGTGAAGGGTAATTACGTCAGCTATAAGAAAACGTGAGCTTATATTATAATTAGGATTACAAGGTGAGAATGTTAAGAATAGATGAAAAGAATTCCCCCTTAGCGTTGCCATAGTGATGCTGATCGCCCTATAACATATATCATAAAAAACTTCAATCTTTACTCGATACTCCTGTAGTAATCAATTTACCGTATGTTTTTCTGTAGGTAGTTTTTCTGGATGGTAGTGTTTTGAAAGTGACTTGGGTGGCTACTTTGAAACTGGGGCTATCTAGCTTAATTGAACAATCAACCAATGTGGCTACTCCTTTATTTGCTATCAATCTTTTGCCTTCACTAACAACCTTCCTGCTAGGAAATGAGAGGATTTTCTGATTATTTCAGTGAAAGGAGTTAATTTCTTTGGACCAAGAAGTGAATTTGTAGTAAGTGGTAGCGATTGTGGTCACGTCTTTGTATGGGACAAAGAAACAGAAAATGTTGTTAATTACATGAAAGGAGACGAAACTGGAGTGGTAAGTACCTAATGCAATCTATAAAGAACAAGAGAGCATTTGTATTGAAGGAATAGAAGATGCATGTGCGTACTTTGTCAAGAACTAAAGCACGAGGGGATAGACAACACAAGAGACGTGCTAGAGAAGCACGACACATAAAATACAAATGACAAAGTAGAAGATAGAAGTTAAAAATAGCTGACGTGTGCATGCTTTGTGATCTCACAAAGCAAGAGCATTGACCAATCAGAGCGTGTGATATATCATAGTTAGTTTATAATGGGCGTTATAAAAAAACTGAAAAAACACACTCAAGTTATTTATTCGACTTATGCAATGTCTAGATCCTATTTTGGATTGAATAATTTGAAAGTAGATATATTTTAGATGAGATATTTTTGTCTTCACAGAAACAATTTTATTTGTAACATGTTTTTTACTAGGTAAACTGCTTAGAACCACATCCGTCAGCTTCAATCCTAGCAACGAGTGGTCTTGATCATGACATCAAGCTCTGGGCACCACTAGCATCTGAACCAAATGATTTATCAAAGCTGAAAGAAGTTATAGAAGCTAATAATAGTGAACGTGAAGATGACAGATCACGACCCCATGATCCTATTAGTGAACACCTTATTTACTTGATGATGAACCATGTTAATCAGAGATTAAGAGTAAGTGTTTTTCAGCCCTTATGTTTAATCTACAACAAAACAAAGCAACAAAATGCCGGATGCTTTTGCTACTGAATTATGCCTGATAGATAATGAATCATCTAAATGTGCCTGCTTACATGTTTGCATTCTTTGTTGTGTTTGTTTGTTTGCTTGCATTTGTATGTTTTTTTGCTTCCTTGTATGTTTGTATGTTTCTGTCTTGCTTGCTTGGCACATGCTTTTATTTTGCTTGTTTTGTTTGTTTGTGTGATTGTGTGTGTATGTGTTTGTCTGTGATCGGGTTTGTGCTTGTGTGATTGTTTGTATATTTGTTTACTTATTTGTGTGTGTTTGTGTCTGTCTGTCTTATCATAAAAGTATGTCTGTTTCAGGAGAGAAGCACACGAGGTGAAGATGACAGTGACAGTGTAGATCTAAGTGAAGACTTTGATGATGATGATGATGATGATGATGACGATGACTCACCAGGACGAGTGCAATGTACGTCATCCTAGCGCATCATGTCACAACATCAACATGTAAAAATTGTAGTTTTTTGTAAATAGTTAAAGATCAAAAGAGTTGTTAAGCTTTATAAATTTGTTTAAAATAAGTGGCCATAGATTAATAGAATAACTGCTTTCTTAAGTCTTTTTTTCACTAGTGGGATAGACACAACTATAAAAGTGCAAGTGCTGTCCTCACTGTGAAATAAGCTCAAAAACGACGGTAAGTTTTGATTCCAATGATCCGTATGCTTGCATTTGCGTCTACGTCTATTTCACAACTGGGACAGCACAAGAGAATTGTATATGTTTGATCGCTCAAGCCTGCGTTTATTCTTGCATCTATTTCACTAGTGAAGACCAGTTAAACACATTGTAGTTCATGTGATAAGTACACTGAAAACACTCGAGAAAAAGAACTTGAAACACAGGCTAGTGCGCTAATTCACCATTTTCACACTAACCATAATTCCTTCTGTTTTTGAGTGATAGGTTTTGTGATGCAATTAAAATCAATGTTAATCAAATACAAATGATTTCAATGATAAATTCAGAAGGTTTTATGGGTACGTGAAAGTAGAGAATGTGTGTACCTCGTGTTTTTAAAGACGGTGTCTTTATAAAATCAATATTTTAGAGTGATGGGGTAGCTATTTAGGTAGATACAGTGTGTTGGACTATGTTCTGGCACTGAATCCCTCAACTACTACACTTTTATTAAGTATGTAAATGTAAGTAACCATCACTGAAGTGATTGGGGTAGAGTGCATGCACTTAAAGCGTGCAACATAAATACCACTAAATAGTGCTATTTCATGCTAATTCTATTGTTTTCTTTAGTCTAATTAGTGCTATTTACTGCTAAATAGTGATAACTGTTGCATACATTTAGTGTTTGCACTCTATCTCTTTTCGCCAGTAACAATTTGTTGCCAACATGACCGCTTTTAATTAAAATCGTGAAACGTAAGAACAATGCGGTGTACTTTTATGCTAAACCCATTGTTTTCTATGGTTTTGCACTATTTTGTGCTATATAGTCATCAATGTTTCACGGATTTATTGTTAGCACTTTAGTTGCGTAGCAATTCAGTGATTTGGAGCAGTCACGTGATTTATAATAGAAGAGTAGTTATTCGAAATATAAATGCCATATAATATAAACAACAAGAAACATATACCACTAAAGACTTTTTTGTTGCTGTTGTTGTTGTTTTATGAGCCAAAGGAAAAACCTTATGGTTTACGTACATTTCATGCATCTATACATAGCAAAGGTTGAGATTTGAGCAATTAGGACGAACACATTCTAGAAAAGATAAAGGAAAGCAAATCATAAGGTACCGGTCATTAACTGTCGGAGGGGGGGTGGGGGTGCAAATATGAATAGCCATGCATGGTTTTTCTAGATCCACCCCTCTTTTTGAGAGCAATTTTCGATATACCGATGTAAATTCTCATTTGTCTCTGCATAACATTTGTAATCCCCCCTTTTTTTGAACCAGCCTCCATACCCCGTTCCCGATAATTAATGACAAAAACCCTTATTATTATTAAGAGATTGCGAACTGAAAAAAAAAGATGTAGACTGTAAATCGTGATAAATAGGTAATTTTCATGATGACGTGATATACTACCACTACCAGAATGCTTTGCCGACTTTCTTTTATTTCGCAATTAGTACAAAATGTTTTGCTAATCTCCACAGAGATTAGAATTTGAATATGAAAGTGAATTCGCAAAAAATACTGGTATTGATGGTGAAATGACGTCATAATGCAAGTCGCCTATGTAACAATGTGGTTTTCATATACCTGTAAAACAACTCTATACTTTAGCAACTGACTCGTCCCCAGTCGTCTCTCATCGTTAACGCAAAGCTTTGCGATAGAATAAGAAAGAGAGAAGAGAGGCGACTGGGGACGAGTCATCATTAGTAATGAAATGCAATAAGATCACAGTTCACTACTGTTAGTACAGTTACTCCTTGACGGGTATATGAGAACCAATCCACACTATAAAATTATATTTCGTGGGATTTTGAATGCCACTCTAATAAATCAGTTAATTCCTAAATCACAGAAAATCTTTATTCGGGACAACGGTTAGGTATATAACCTATGAATATCACCATGGTTGGCGTTGATTACATGTTGCATGTTGGAAAATAATGATAAGTGAAAATAAAGAAAACATGACATTAAAAGATTGCTAGTAGAATATTTAGCACTATTGTATTGAAGAGTATCATAAATCACGTGGGAAACGGTACGGCTACGATACCGCTACGATACGGCAGAAAATTGGAATATTCTTAAACTGACAGCGGCTACGATCCGATAGATCGTGTCTAAAAGTACACACGAGTGACCACGAGTGACCACGAGTGACCACGGATGACCACGAGTGACCACGAGTGACCACGGATGACCACGAGTGACCACGAGTGACCACGAATGAGAAAATGAAAAATAGCGAGAAATTAGAAGTAAAAAAATGAGAGAAATGAGAAAATGGAAACGCGAATGAGACATAGTAAACACAAATAAAAAATAAATGCAAAATGAAATAAATTAATTAAAAATTATTAAATAAACAAAGTAATAAAGAGAGAATTGATGAATATGTAGCGAGAAAATTGAAAAAATGAAAAAGTGAAAAAAACATATTTAACACAAATAAAAAAAAATAAACATGAATATTAATTCTGATGCTTTTCAGTACTTGGAACAGGAACGAGTAGATATAACGTTTCCAAAATATAACGAAATATTTTAAGATATTACTTATTGTATCACAGTTACTATAGTTTATCTCAAATAAGTACAATTTAAATAAAAGTAGCATTATAGTACAAGTCACATTTGATTCTCGCAGCTTATATGAAGCGTGAAAATTAAATCGTTTATGATAATATACACGTATCTGCATTTAGTGTACGGTTCTTATCTTTTCTTTGTTTGCAATCATTACGTGTTTGTCATGAAAAGCATGCAATTAGTCTTTTGTAATTAGTTCTATAAATTATGAACACGGGGTACTAGAAAAAGGAGATTTGTTATGGAAAACACCACAAGTTTTCTATTCTATCTACTCTGCGTGCAGAGCCACTTTTCTACGCAGAGTATATTCTATCCAGTTTACTGTTCAAAACCACAAATGTCATATATCTTCCTGTTGCTATCATTTTGACATGACAGGTCGTTTGTTTTTGCTAGTTTTCAACTCAGTCACTTTGTTATTCTAGTATATGCACACGCATTTGTTTGGTAAATGTGGGTCCACATGCAACCATGGAAGACTTTTATAAGGGTAATTCATATATTGATCTAATCCCTCAGCTGATCAGGAATTTCCACCATTATGTTTCATAGCTCATTTGATGTGTTGTTTCTGTATATATCGTCTCATCATGGGTGGCAATCAGCCCATTTTGAAAGTCTTCCACACTCACCGTATCCACCGGCATGTGGTCACAATTGAGTTATATTCATATTTGCCAATAAATTCTTTAATTCATAATTCAATTATTTAGTAATAACACGAGAAAATTTGAACGTTTATTTACTTATTCTAGTATTTGTTTATTTACTTTTTACTATTTTATTTTTTGTTTAATATGCCTTTTTTGACTTTTTTCATATTTTCTCTTTTTAATTTGTCGTTTTTTTCATTTTCTCATTCGTGGTCACTCGTGGTCATTCGTGGTCACTCGTGGTCATTCGTGGTCACTCGTGGTCACTCGTGGTCATCCGTGGTCACTCGTGGTCACTCGTGTGTACTTTTAGACACGATCCGATACAATACAGTAACGACTCTAATCTTTCTGAAAACAATATAACACAAGTGTTATGTAAATGTAACTCAATCAGCACTGAACAGAGATCGCAATCGATCTCCACCTGTTGTTTTCCAAGCTCCATCAGCGTGACAGGGCCATAAATTACAGTAAAACGTTGCGTTACCATTTCACTTATCTGATCACAATAATATATTATAGTACCATTCGATAAAAACATGCCACCATTGATTTATAATACTCTGACTGAGACCATTCAATGTTATGGCCCTTAGTTGCACAGTTCAACAATCACAGGTTAGTACAACTATAGATAGCATAACGTTCGATGGATCGTTTCACAGTTAACGACAGACAGAATTAAACGTACGTTAAAGGATCTCAATTGTCATTGTATGAATAGGTCACACACATTAGCATCGCCGAGATGGAGCGCAGGATCTTACAGCTTCAAAACGACAGTGTTTGTACATTGTTCAAAAGTTGTTATTTGCTTACTTCAAATTAATCCAATTTAATTAGTTTACAATAGTGAATATCGTGACTCTTGTATAGCATACCAGGAATTCCATATACATAGTATTGCTTTGTTATATTGACACCACGTGATCTTTGCTTGTGCGACAAGACACCGTCTGATCGAAAAGATAACATGTGTTTTTGTTTTAAATAAACCATATCGCACAATTTTTTAACTTGCTCAAGGAGAAGGGCATCAGTCTGACTAAAGAATTTTCAAAAATTTTCAAAAAGTCACACTTGTCGGAAAGAGGTATAGTATGTACTTGTTTTGAACCAAAAATTATTATCTTAATCATATTTGGGTTACTGGTCTGAGAAAGACACCATAATGTATCAAAAACGCTAACAACATTCAAAATATATTCCTTTCGAGAAAGAGGCGTTGCCATAACAACGTGTACAGGTATGAAAGCAGTCTCAATTGATGAACTTCCGTATTGACAAAGACTTACTGATGTTCTATGTTTGAATCAACTACTGAATACATGATTAGTTCTATCCAGTATTCACACTGATAGCATTTAAGGCATAGTTCAACATTCCCATGACAAAATGCTGTTAGGGACACCTTAACATGAGCGTCCTAATTGAGTTAGGATACAGTGGGAATCTAGAATGGTTTTGTAATCAACCTACGGATTGTGAGACAATATCAAATTGCTTGTGTTAATTTGTCAGACATTTTAAAGAGATTGTTTAAAGTGACTACATTACTAAACTGCTTATCCTTGAAATGATCTTTATCATACTCGACAGGTAACCATGACAGCTGGTGTCCGTGCTCCCTTACCTAATTGAGACATCAACCCCACTGGCATGGTACTGTAATTAGGCATCTTGTACTATTACAATGGTGCGCGCGAACTATGAACACAGGCTGAAAACTTCAGATACTACCCATGCAGAAGTTTCTGTAAACTACATAAATCATGTTCTGGTTTGGTTAGCGTCGATGTTTTGTTATGCCAATACACTGACAGGAGCTTTTGTATTCGACGACCACGAAGCTATAGAGACCAATGTTGACATTCGGTAAGGAAAATTCGCTGATGCAACTGACCGCGCTCTGCTATACAAACGCATTAATGTCACCTCATGTAAGCGTTTCGTACATTCAGTTTCACGGCAAAGTACTGTTATTTTTGACGCTTTATATTTAACGCACATCGCCATTTTTATTCGATCTTTCGTCTGTTTAAGAGTCGATCATAGGCCTTTATTAGCAATTCAAAAACAGCGTTTTCCAATAAGTTAATTTTGCCGTCTTAAAAATTCACTTAATTGCCAAATCAATTGAGTTCACTTTTAGTTCTTTTTGGTGGCGAAAACACAACTATGATATTATACATGTTTTTTTTTGTATCACAAGGGATAAACCTTTACAAAAATGCGAGAGTTTTGCATATTTATCTACCGAACGTCTTCAGCTTAGTTTATTCTGGATTACCTACTAAATTATTTAAAAACTGAACCTATTCTAAACCAGGTGTAAAAGCTATGTTAATTAACTGCTTTAAAATCTACTCTCTGAGAAAATGAACTAACAGCAATTACAGAACATCTTCAAGAGAGAAAAAAAACAACACTTAAGCAACCAAAAAAGTCCTGTTACTTCCGGGCAACTGTGTATTATTTCATTTTCGACTCCCTGAAGTTGATTAGATTCTTTTTCTTTATTAGCATATAATTTTTACAAAAGCATTGTTGAATTCCTAAGGCTCGCTGTTTGAGATTCAAGGCAGAAATATGACGCTCAAGCCTTGTCGAAACTAATATTTTAAAACATTGCGTCTCGGGTCATGAATTTTTCCCTGGCTTTGCCGGTGCTGGATTTGGCTTTGTACTCAATTTGCACATTGTTTGTTCCGAGCCAATGGACACGTTTAGACACGTATTGAATTTGTCAATATAAGCTTGGGTTGGTTTAATTTGTTCAGTTTTGCCATTAAAAGTAGCATTTTTCTCCATCTGTTTAAACTATTCAAGATAGTAGTTTTTGATTTGTTATGAAGTATTAACCTTCTTGAAGGGTGTGTTGTCTGTTTTGACTATTTTAATGTTTGCTGTCGAAGCTAATGTTAACCCTATAACCTACATCATTAGTGTGAGATCAAGTGAATCTTTTTATATTTGTTGTAAAGACACCGAATAGCTGGTTTTAGATAGAAAACAATTCAGTCCAGCATGATTTTGACTATCGGTTATATAAATGTAAAATGAATTTCGGGAATATTTGCAACTAGCTATGCCAAAGGCAAAAAAGTAAACACTATAATGAAACACGCAAACAAACGAACAGCCAAAAATAAGCAATAAAAACATATGAATATATTTGAAATAGTGCTTAACTTAAGAGTGATGTTATTTTTAACATAAAAAAGATTAACTGGGCATCCTGTGGAATAGAGCAACATGGGAAAAAGGCAGAACTAGTTGTACTTAGGGCGCATTTTGCAGTCACGCGTCTTGCAATTATGAAGAGTTTAGTTATTAGTTAGCGTGGATGAGTATGAACTGTCCACACACACCGGGAATTCTCTACTCTTTTCGGATAACTGCAATTTCCTAGATTTGTATAACCAAAAACAATTATTTCTAAATAAAAAAGAACTTTACTATTTTATTAACAGCTTTGTAAGAAACAACGAAAGTTATTATTTTCAACGGACTTTCCTGCATGCAAACCCTTTGGCTTAGTATTTCGTGTTACATGCGGATTGTAGTTTTCCATTTCCAATATGATCCAGCTTTGTTGGTTAACCTTGTTCGACGTAGTTTAATAATTCATGACTTTTTATTCTTAAAAATATGCCAATAGGCGTCTTTCTTCACAAGTATCGAACAAATAATATATGAAGGCAATATATAACCCATGTTGGTTCGGCTCATGAAAAATGTAGATTGGGCATGTGTAGATAGAAAAGATGTGAGCCGTGAAGTAGCCGTTAGGCCTCAATAGTGATAGATGCGTCGGGCTGACGAGGCCCAAAAAGCCGAAATAGCTGTTCGCGGCTCAGTGGCGGATCCAGGGGGAGGGGGGGGGGGGGGTTGTATGGGCTCTAAAGAATTAAACGATTTTGAGACTTTGTGAAATGCGCTAAATAACAACATTCACATTACATTACATTTGTTATAGTACGGGCGGTACTGTTTCCTACTCAATACGCAAATGACTCCTTAAAGAACCTATGTGAAACCAAAATGGAACCCCCTTTTGAACAATCCTGGTGCTAAAGTTGCACTAGCAAAACATTTTTTTGTGTGGGAGACCATTGCGCATCTTGCACTATTGAGGCCCTTACGCCATATTTTCAGTAGTTATCACCCAAGACTTTCAAGCGATTGTAACTCAATCCTTTCCAAAAATATCGCCCAGTAACATATTTTTAATAAAGTTTGGCCGTAAACAATACAACTTCTGTAGGCGTTTGCACGTATGTTGAGCGTATGTTGAACTATAATCTGCAGATAATCAAGTGAAGAATTCATATAATATCTAGGAAATCAACGATCTCAGAATTGTTGCGGACCTGGCCTGTCTATCAAGATACAGCTTTTTAAACTAGATAGCACGTGAACAGCACCTTCTATTTTATTGGACACTTGGTTGCCATGGCGAGTTGATGACGTTGTGACTATTGCGCAACTTGTTCATTTTGTCGCACAGGAATCAAGGAAAAAGAAGACATATTTCATTTGACACCTGAAGTGCACCGGTTCAAATTCTAGTTTGCTTTGCGCGGCTTTGAATATGTTTTCAATCATGAACATCCATGGAGTGTGGTACAAATCTAATTATGGATCCTTTTTGTATGTTATTTTCAGTCCATCAACGCCACTGTGGTCTGCGTTCACCAATGATTTCTGGGGAGAACCAATCCAAAGTAACACTTCTCATAAATCATATCGGCCCCTCACCATCTTGACTTTTCGTTTGAACTACGCCCTTGGAGGACTGGACCCAATTGGCTATCATCTTATAAATATCAACCTTCATGGTTTAAACTCGGCACTATTTTTATCTATATGTGACGTCATTTTTCATGGTATGACGTCATATCATTCTCGCTCGCTATTGGCTTGTATTCTATTCGTAGTTCATCCAATACACACAGAAGCTGTTGCAAACGTCGTTGGACGAGCAGATCTCTTATGTGCGTTCTTTTATTTAATTTCATTCCGGTCTTACGTCAACTGCTTTAACTTAAGAACAATGACTTCGAAGACAACGAGACCAGCTACATATTCACGATCATGGCTGTTTGTCAGCGTATTTTCTTGTATTTTATCGTTACTTTGCAAGGAACAGGGTTTGACTGTCTTAGCTGTGTGTATGTGTTACGACATTCTGTACATTTGTAACATTAACTACGTCGATTGTATGGTATTCTTACGGAATCCACTTTTCCTCTTGAAAAGGTAGAGTATATTTTTGATTTGGTAAAATACAGCATGCAAGCAATTTAGAACATTCATAGAAACTGACGAAAAGATTGAAATTAAGTGAAGATTGAGTTGTGAGCGAATGAATAAACGTAAAACAAAAATAGATGAATTAACGAGTAAATTGACGCTGTGCATGTATACGTAATTGTAGTAAAGAAAGAAAAAAAAATGTCAGAGACAATATTAAACTTTAATGCCCGGGTCGGATAAACTAAATTTCGAAAACGCAATTTTTGTTTCGAAAACTTGACAAATATAATTTCTCATTCAATAATAGAATTTGCATAAAATTGTTGGACTCATGCGTAATGTGGAGAGAAGGACAAACTGGATAAATAAAGATGCGTTTTAAAATTTATCTGGGTTGGTGTGGACTGGCATAAGAATTTGGTTTATTGACTCCGGCATTAGTGGCTGAAAGAGTGATTTAATCAATGCTTGGCAATTATACACATCCTTATCTTATCCCTTCCTCCCCATAGTTCCAAATTATGCCCTAAATGGTTAAAGCAGTTAGTTGAAAGAATCACTCTGCTCATTCTCAGCTGCGTAATACTGCTGTACATTCGAATCGTCGTCATAGGTGGTGGAGTACCTAGGTCATTTGTAGAGTCCGATAACCCAACATACTTCCATCCGGATACATGGACTAGATTACGAACATATACGTACATATGGTTCTGTAATGTATGGTTACTGCTCTGCCCCAATACTCTATGTTTTGATTGGTCAATGGATAGTATCGAGAGAATTGAAACATGGCTGGATTACCGTAATGGCCTTTCTTTGTCCTTTGTGGCTATTTCTTGTTTTGTGAGCTACAATGGTTAGTACTAAATCAAACAAAGACGCAGAGTCGAAGCAAACAGACAGACGGACAGGCAAACAAAGAAACAGACGGACAAACAAACAATTAAACAAACAAACAAACAACACACAAACAGTACAAATACACACACACAAACAAACAAAAGGAAGAAAGAACAACGAATGAGTGGATGAACGAATAGACAAAGGAACGGAACTTCGGATAAATGCACAAATTAACGAGCACTTGGTAAATAAAATGAGATAAAGCTGAGTTCAACGCAAAAGAGCATTAATGAACTGATATAGTCGGATAGCTGAATAAAGAAATGCACAAAATAGATAAATTTGGTGTAAGTACACTAACTCAGCTTCCAAATCATCACATATGAATATTTTGTTCCCTTACTTTTTACCATTGATCCAACCGAGCCTTAATCAACTCGAATGTATTCTTGTGCAACCATTATACGAATTGTGACGCTCGTAACCCTTAACAGTGCCACACGGGTGCCGTCTTTGTGGTCAAGTGAAACACACTAACAGTAAATGCATGCACAAATTGCATGGTTTTGTTAAATATGGATTTAAACAACAAAATACACTAATCAGAAACTAACCCTTATGTCCATGCTGTTGATTTGCTCGTCAAGCACTTGACCACAAACATGGCGGTTGACGTGACCTCGGTGAAATCCCTCTTATAATAACAGTGTGGTGATCTGTTTTAAAGCTTTGAAGTTTTATACGTGTTCTGCCACGTCCGGCACTTTATCAAGTCAATTACAAGACACAAATGGTAAAATGAACGTACCAAAGGACATGAACAAGAATGATATCGTCAAAAGACATGCATCAAAATATATCAAAACACTCAGCTGCTCACGACAGGTAAGGTGGTGGTGAATGAAGTTTGAAAAATCTAGAATTTACATCGGAAAAATGACACATTTTGAGAGTTTAATCATGAAATCGTTGCACTAGTTTAACCCGTGGAACATATACTGAGACTCCGGGAGTAAATGATCGGGGAAGCTTGTCCTATCTCTTAGAGCTATAAATCAGCAATTTGGACTCTTTCAGGGTTTGACAAATCCTCATTTTTGGTATTATTTTATGGGTTGAGCCCATCTATTCATAGCACTTTTTTTGGAATCTCATCATGATTTTGGTATCTTTTAGCGATGAAAAATTTACGCCCTTTTGAAAAACGTCCGGTATCTACTAGGGGTATTTAAAAAAAAAAGATTCCGACGAGAATCTCCGATCGTTTATCCCCGGACATCAAAACTACAGTTGATCACGTGTGAATCGTGTGCAAAACTGAGCACAACAATATTACACTGTTATACATGCCATTATAGCTCTTTATATAAATGACCAACATCAACATCACAAATTACATTTCATTCAAACCATAACTTTTTCCAGTTCTGTCTATTTTATTTTGAAACGACTCTTACGACTCTTTATTTAGGATGAAATAATTTTGTAATTTCATCAATGTAGCGTCTATCACAGCTGCTTTCGATCCCCCAGTATGCTCCTAAATTTTTGTAGACTTTCTCTGGCAACGACGTATTGTGTAGTTTAGCACATAGCTGACAAGTCCATGACTCCTGACCAGGAATAAACCTTACATACTTTGTCCTCCATCGAAAATACTCATTATAAGCAGTGTCGTTTTTGTCCAAGTATTTGATATAGTCGGACAAATCTTTGATGCTCTTAAAATCGAGGACATTAATATAAGAACCAGGTATAGCAACTTTAGCATCATAATTTGACCCTAAAACTATCGGAATCATGTTGTTATCGAATGGCGTTTCCCAGTATTTTTCTGTAATATAGTCAAAACACATCGCATTTTCAAACGCCAAGTAAAACTTGAACGTTCTCAAAAATGGACGGCACTTTTCTGATCCTCTTTTGCAAAAGCTTGGTGTTGCTTGCTTAAATAATTTACTACATTTACCAAGTACTGTTATTGGTAGAAACTCAAGTAGTTTTGCTGCAACTTTATCTCTGAGGCAACCACAATGACTCACAGCCCAGACGATCAACTTATCCTTGCCCTCAGCGTAGTTAGTTGCAAGGTGATGTTCAGGCATCTCGTTCATCGATTGTGTTTCTCTATAATAGCCGTCAGGATAAAACACATCAGAATCCCTTCTGTAAGTAATCGTCCAATTGAAAATGCCATCATACTTTGCTGGGTCATGGTTTGCATTGTAAGGATTCTCGTGTGTAAAAAACACCCATCTTTGCAACGGATGCCGATGTAAATAAACCTCGATTGATTTCATAGTTCGAGCACGAGGAAGATCACCTTCGTGGAACACCACAGCATCGCTGTACTGGAGTTCGCACTTCTCGTACGTTATCAAGCAGTTATGTTCACAATGCTGGCCATTTTCGGCTGTTAGATCCCGATAAGAGTTTACGCCAAGATGAGGCCATGTTTGTCTGTCGAAATAAGGTGTATAGAACAGAACAAGCTTGTAATTTCTGCTTTTGTTCCTCATAGCCCTAAAAGTCATTTTGCAGTGTAGGTTTTGGGCGTAGTAAAAAACATCTTCGAATTGATCACGAAAATTCAAAATTAGTAGAATAAACACCATTAGAAATAACAAGAACGTAAATACACGTCTTTGCTTGTACTGTGCGGAAAGTTTAGTTTTGGTCTGGCTGCACCTTTCGGTCCGCATATCTTCAGCTTGAAATATTACTTGCTCCGGCGATTTTAGTCTTTCGAAACTGTTCGCTGTTTAATATTTAGAATGAATCAGTCATATTTTTTTTAACGTACCACTTTATGACACTTCGAAGCATTTACCTTTTCTAAAGCGAACTCCAGTTCTTTTATCAGCTTCAATCCTAGGCTCAGTCTCCAGCCGTCAGGGTGACGAATCTTTTTTTAATTCAGGCATGCAGAAAGTCATGCACCTGCTCAGGAGACTGGTTACATTTAATTCAATAATCTACTTTTATCATTGGAATTTAAATTGCTGCTGAAAAGCGTTACAGCCAAGTTCGTTGTATCGCGACCCGCCGTTATTAAACTTTGTGTTGATTTAAATTTGGTCTTTTCTGAACCGTCAATCAATTTCAAAGGGCGGAGTTTTAAACTAACCAATGACAGAACGTGCTAGGGCAAGCCCCGCCCTTTGAAATTGATTGACGGTTCAGAAAAGACCAAAATGAAAACAAAGTTTTGAAACGGCAAGTCGCGACACAACGAATTTGGCTGAAATAGGAGTCTTCAATAAAGTATTATTAAAAGATATTGTGGTGCCAGACCTTTCATATAGCTTGTCATACAGAGCTTGGGCTTCCTGTGCATTCCCGTCTGACATGGATGGTGAATCCCCCGGCCCAAAACCAAAATCATAGATCCACCCCTGAAAACAGAGCATTTCACGGTAAAATTAGCGAGAGTGTTTCCTGAAAAGGTCAATTTTCTTCAAGCACAACCATTTTAATCCTCAATGAATGCTTTCTTCGTAGTCTGATCCACCGTCAATATTGTGGACTTTTGCGTATGATCAGGAATTTGTTTTCTGCATGCAGATCAACAAATTGGTCGAAATGTTTAAATTAGGACATCAACAATATCTCTTGTATTTTCTGGATACTCGTATTTTTCTATAATGAATAGTTGAACTTATTTGCATTTTCCCCTACGGCCCCAATTTCTACGTTCAGTGATCATTGTCCGCCAAAGTCTCCTTCTCTAAAGGCCGCACACGCACGGTGAGCACTTTCCCTCGCGAGCCACTTTTTGCTCACTGCCTCGCGAGGCAAATTGCTCACCGGTTTCATGAACCAAGTCTTCTCGGAAGTTAAGGATTTTAATAAGTTGGATTTTTGTGTTAAAAAAAGTTTAAAACGAGTACTGAAAAGCTGCGATGTGAGAATTGGAATGTGATCTGGAAGTTGTCCGTTTGCTGTGGAGCCAATTGATAGAAAAACAACTCTTGCGGCAGAAAACTGATCTAGTAACAAATTTGAAAACGCGTCTTTCACATCGAACTGTCAGGTTGAACCAAAAAAATAATAATACACGAAATTTGTATAAGCTGATTCGGATTCATGAGGCTTAGTCTCAGAATAAGTGTAGAACCAAATAAAATGAATTGTTGCGTTTTCACTGAATCGTTTTTTTATTTCTTTTCAGCTTTCACCTAGCAATCGACTTGGACGAAGTATTCTTCAGGGTATTTTAATGATCATCATTCCATTTCTACCCGCGTCTAACTTGTTCTTTCCCGTGGGTTTTGTTATTGCTGAAAGAGTCCTGTATATACCAAGTGTTGGGTATTGCATCCTGGTATCTTTAGGCATTCATGCTATATTTGAAAGTGCAGTTCAATCATGCAAGAGAGAAGATAACAAAGTAAGTCAATGAATCAATTAATCCTTCCACTTCCATCCATCTCACTTCCTGACACTGAATATATGTCCACAAGAACACTGAGGTCGGTTGCACGAAGCCCGCTGAATAAAGTCATCCACTGGGTAAAGTTATTTACTTCATAGAATTTCTTAAGAATTTATCCGATGGACAGCGCTATCCATGCTTCATGCAATCGGCCCCTGAGGAATAAACATTATTTTAAATGAAAGTTTCAAAGTGACGTGTTGTTAATAAATATATGTATAGTTTTCACGGTTAATATTACTACTATTATTTTGCCTTTTATCTCAATTGTGTAATTCAGCTGCTATCAATTCATCCATCAAGCGAAAGAAACCGGGAGAAAAAACGGGAAAAATCTACAAGAAATAAAAAAGGATTTTTATTACTTTTAGGTAAATAATAACACGGAAGAAGATATAGAGACCACAAAAGGAGAGAATAAAGCTTTTGCATCATTCAACTTATCGTTCAGAGGTCGATTTGTAGTATATGGCTTGTTAATTATGATGGGTTCCAAGACGCTATACCGCAACGCTGAATGGCAAGATAGTGGTTCATTAGCGTCTTCTGGGATTGTCGTAAATCCCACAAATGCCAAGATGCATTTATGTATGGGAAACTATCTAGCTAAAAAGGTATGCCTTATAATGCAACGTGTATTCAACGTGTTTGAATGACCTCCACAGTTAAAGATTTCCTATAGAAATTTGACTTTCCTCACCATAATCGCGTAGAAATGTTTTTGATTAGGCATTTTGCAATTTTGGATGGGAATAAGTAAAAAAATGTGCATCCTCAGGACCCATTCAACATCAAAAGTCAAACAAAGACATCTCTATTAATTGTGGTTCCAGCCCTAAGCAGGATAACTGATTTGAAGATGAAACTTTTAATTCTAACCCGTACCATAAAAATCTAACTAAACAATAGAATTTGCATAAATTGTTTCGGATTCATGCAGATTAATGTGGACGGAAGGCCTAACCGGATAAACAAAATATCGTTTTCAAATTCATCCGTGTTTAAATTTAAAATGTTTAATTTTTGTTGCGCAACATATTTTTCGTTGGTACACACGAGGGAGCTTTGCTCCGGGAGCATGTTACGGGAGCGTGTTGCATGAGCAAGCTCCCTCGTGTGTACCGGCCTTAATAGTGTGGACGAGTCCCGAAACGCATGGATTAGTGGGCGAATTGATTCATATAACGCGCAATCGAGAACATGAACGTTCACTCTGTTTTCTTGTACGATAACCAATATAACAAAATTAAAAATATGTTTAATGTCAAATTAACAGGGCTTTAGATCTTGTGAAGAACATTATCGCGAGGCTTTGAGATTACGCCCCCACTATACGCTAGCATGGGTCAATCTTGGACTAGTACTCATAAACACAGGTAACTACAGGAAGTTAATTTGGTTGCCAGTCAAATGTACTGTATTCTAAACTTTTTTGCATCACAGACTTATTAACATTATATGTTTAATCACGTCGAAGTTGTAAAAATAGAATATGCAGCAAAATATTCCGGATTAATTCAAGCGGGTTAGCGTGGACAAATGGCTAAACCCGATAAATTAAATTGCGTTTTCAAATTTACACTGTCCTCCAAAACGTTACGTAGCTATAGGCCATATAGATCCATATACACACTAACTAAATTTGAAAACGCAACTTTATTTATACGGTTAGGCTTTCTGTCGTCCACACTGAAACGCTTGAAACCGAAACAATTTTATTCAAACTCTTTTAAACTTTATTGTTTAATCAGACCTTCAGTATTTTCACGGTTTCGTTGTGTTTTCAAACTTAGCCATATCCTTACACGTCAACTTTTTATACAGGTCGCACAGAAGAAGCAGAGAAATGTTACCTGACAGCTTTATCTATCAATCCTAACAGCGCTAATGCCAACACTAACATGGCCAATCTCTTACGCATAACAAGGCGTTACAAGGAGGCTGAACAACGCTACAAAAGAGCATTGTCCCTTCGACCTGATGATCCAATGTTATACTATAACCTTGGACATGTGCAAGAGATGTTGGGAAATACAAAGGTATAAATAGGGATGTCTGGGAACTATTAAATAATAAAAAGGATAGCAGGGAAGTAGGACAGAAGAAAAAGAGAAATGACCACTGGTTCAACTTTCGTGTCATTACTGAACCACATTTTAAGGCCGGGAGTGGCATGGTGTGTGAACCGTAACTTTGTTTGATCTAATCACGCGAGGGTATTTTTCAAAAGTTCTCCCCACTCAGGAACTGAAAAATAACATAAACAAATATTTGTGCAAAAGAAGACTCGTATGCGTACATACTGAGTGAGCGTCCACTCCAGTAACCACCAATTTGAACGATATGTGTAAAACCATAAAATATTGTTTCTACTGACAAACCTTGTATTATGTACATGTTTAGAAGGCCAGCAAGAACTATCTGAAGAGTATTGCCATGATGCCATCTAATGCAAGAGCTTATTTTGGTTTTGCAAGGATACTGATTGATCCATTAATGGATGACAACAAACCTCACCTCGAAAAGGAAGCAATGGATTCACTGGAAATGGTAAATCAGTATAAGATAAAAGAAAAATCTATGAAACAAACACATACACAAAACAAAAAAAGCAGCCAGCCACAAAAGCAACAACAACATAGTAAAAAAAACAACAGAAAAACAATAACCAAAAAACTACAAGACATTTTTTTAAACAACTTTATTGGCATTCTACAATAACAAAAAGGTGTATAACAAGAAAAAAAGATAATGATAATGACATAATGACAGAAAAATAAACACTGTAGAAAAGACCAAAGAGGAGTAACGAACGGGACGCGAGTACCCACGCAGGGAAACTCCCTCTAAATTAAGATAAATAAATAAAAAAAAATAAGGATTACATGCATACTCAATAAAACTTCCGGTCCTTTCCTATGAGGACTTTAGTTTCTTCGTATGAGATAGAAAAACACTGTCACTGCTCGCAGAAAAAAAGAAATGTAAAAATGTCAATTTGTCAGTCTGTAATTATGCATGAAATTTTGTTACTTTGTACAGGCTGAAGAGTATCTGATGATAGGTCTTCGCTATGATAAGAATGACATCCAAGGAAGACTGCTGTTTGCTAAAGTGTTGATAAAAAGGGTAAGAATGTGGGAAAAACAAGACTTACTAGTTTAAAACATAAACATCCAAAACTCATATATAGCAGGGGCGGCGGAACAGTAACAGCCATGGGGGGGGGGGGGGGGGGGGGGGGGCACTAAAATCCCCCACCCCAAAAACACAAAACAATTTTTTTAACTGTGTAAACTCATGCATTAATGTCTTTTATCCAATATTTTGTGTGTGTGTGTGTGTGTGGGGGGGGGGGGGGGGGGCGTTTCCGCCGCCCCTGATAGTGATGGGATGGCACTACTTGTATTCAGACTACCACTATGTCTTCAAGATTTTTGTTAAAAAAAGTTCAAAGATTCAACTGACTGATGCATGATGGGAAACAGTGCAGCATCTGGTCTTGTGTATATTTAAGCTAACTAACTCTAAATCATGTTTCAGAATGAGCTGGTCCTTGCATTAAACGAGCTTTACCATGTGTTATCACAAGATGAGAATAATACTGAAGCAAATTACTTGGTTGGAACACTATTCCAAAAAGATAAAAAACTACAAAGTGTAAAAGGGGCATTTGACTCTTTAAAGAACAACTCTCAAGACAAGTCAATAAAAGATGTTAAATGATCAAAAAGAATCAATACAAGGCTTAACTGCTTTTACAGTATAAATATAGTTAGTAAGTTTTTTAATTGTTTTTTTTGAATACTTTTCTGGTGGACTGGTTTAAACACACTGAAAGAATATTTAAAATCTAAGGATCACCATTAATGAAAAGGTGTGAAAAAGCTATTTAAATTGTCCGTGTTGTAATGAATCAGTGGATTTTCAAAAATCTGTGAAACCAAGTGCACCAGCTTACATGTAGTATGATATTGAATGCACAAAAGAAAATATTGTGGAAATTCAAGTGTACCAACACGGTGAAATAACATTGAAAAGAAGAAATTATGGCAGAAGTGGAATTAAATGTGAAATTTTTGTTGGTTTGTCTCTTTTTAATTGTCTTTCTCCAAAGAAGGCAGGGTAGCAGAATTGGTTTCAATTTCTTGACAGTAACTGACTTGATATAAAAAGAAAACAACATAATATGGTATATTGCCTTGCCTAAAATACCTTGTGGACCTCTCTGACATTGCAATGTTACTGTATGATAATAACTTTATTGCAAAAATATTCTATCTATCACATAAGTACAATACAGTAAAGAGAATGGATCAATATAGTTAATACTAGCCTGTGTACATTTTTCCCCATAGGGGGGAAGGGGTGAGAATGGATGTACACAGGCTAAGTTAATACCAATATTACCAAATGATCTTTGAGATCAATAAAGGCCAAAAATATAAAAATAATTTATGATTGACCTCAATTCGTAGAAAAAAAAATTGAAAAAATACTTTTGGTGCCATAGAAAAATAATAAAATATTTTGCATAGTTCAAAAACATCCATATTGCCACAAAGAGGGAAATTAATTTGTGCCATCTCCTTGCGTGGGATTTCTACTTTTCTTAATATACAGATTCACATCTTTGTTGTTCTCCGACACTACCACTTATTTTCTGGAACTATATTTTTACTAAAATAAGTACAATTTATATCTAAAATAAACCTTCACGGTATATCATGCATCTAATAAATATTATTGTCCACTTATTTGTGACAGTAATGATTTTTTAGTATTGCTTTAGCAGCTGGTTGACTTTATTTAGACATGGCTGAAGGTGCTTGTTGGTAGCACATGCATCCTCTAGTCTGAAAGAAAACAATCAAAAGAGCATAAACAATATGGATTTCACAGTGATATTACAGTTTGTTGACATGGGGAAAATGTTTCGTCTTTAGATAACTTGAATGTGATGTCAAATCAACCCCTTCTGGAGTACAAAACAAAAGATTTTTGCTCTGTTGGGAGCTGAAATCCATTATTTTGTCCTCCAGGTTGAGCTGTCTTCAAACAAACTGCAAGGAGTCTATAAATGGCAGAAACAACAAACGATTTAACAAACCATAAACTACTTTCCTTTGTAATCAAAACACACAGGGTGCTGACAGAGTTACATTTTATTCAAATTGCCATAAAAGAACAAGCGACAGAATAGAATCTGAGATCAAAAATGCTTGCACAAGCTTAAATGGTGATAGCATGATTTTATACTCTCATCAAACATGTTTTTTAGCCAATCGTAGCATATGTTATCAGTGGATTTCATGTTACAGTTTCTTTATGTGGAACAAGGTTGCTCGGTTTATTTACAGTAGAAACAAAATAAACAATATGGAATTTCATGGATGTGAACTATTTATTTGCTTCAATGTCCTTTGTTTGTGCAATATTTCATATTTCATTTTCATATAGTATTTCCTGTCAGAAGGTAACTTTTAGATTATTTGTGTCACCTAACCAAAATACAAGCAAAATTCTAAATAAATGATGATGATCAACATACCTGGATTTTAGATGTTGATATTCTTGTCTTGAGAACTGCCCATTATCTAAAGCTTTATAAAAGTGCACAGCCAGTGTTCTATAACAGGTTGACTTGCAGGAGTTATGTGATGGACTGTCCCATGTTGGTAAATCATTGATATAAGACCATACCATTAAAATGTATTCTACTGCAGTCTTCCATAATCTGCACTCCAGCAAATCTTTACTTTGACTCAGACACTCTTTCTGTAAAATTAACCAGAGGAATTATATTTAAATGATATAAGTATATCCAGTTTTGCATTCTTGATTAGAATGTGTGCTGAAGAACTGTTTAATACATTTATTTATTTATTTTATTTTGAGGCACTTCAACTTTTCTCAAGTAATACTTTTTGCTTGGCCTTTCATGACTTCATGCTAAAAGAAATTGTTGAAAAGTGAATGTAAACAGACAAGAGCTTCCAAAATAAAATTGCCTCCCTTGCAAGAAACCAAATTTAAAAAAGCTTCCCCCTTTAGTATGTGAATTTGTTTATCAAAATATCTCAAGGTAACTCCATAGAAAAAAACCCCTAGGCATAGAATTTTGATAAAACCCTTTGCACAGTGATATGTTTTGGATTTCACATTTTTAAGTTTCAAACTATACTCACTTTTTAGTTTTTCAGACATAACTCAGGATGTTTTAATGATCAAAAGTATAAAACTCTAAATATCAAAACCTGAGGACTGAGCAACAGGAATTGACTATTTGTGAAAATTCAAATACAAGCCTTGTTTCTATTACCTTATGCAGAGGGATTGCTTATCATATATAAGAAGAGAAATACTCACTATATTTGACCAACTATTATTCTCAATTACTTTTTTATTGCTATTAATGATAATTTGATTTTCAAGATTCCTAAGTTGTGTTCATACTGTGAAAAAGTGGAATACAATTCGCCAAAATTTATAAACAGCTGAAAAACCGTTCAAATAATTTAGTATGGCGTTGTTCAGTTTTGTAACAAAGGTATAGTATACTACCTTGAATTCAATAACATGAGATTGAACCCTTCTATAACAGAACACATCTCGAGTTGATCCAACATGGCTCCCGCGATATGGAAAAGATTTGAAAATATTCCTTTTTAATTTCTTGAGTTTTATTTCCATATCTTGAAGATTTGGCTCTGGTATAAGCTCCTGGACTTCCTAATAAGTTGAAATTGATCAAGAATAAGTTTTGTGACAATGCTTGCAGTTTGTCAATGTGAGGGATGCTCGAAGGAAGAAAGGAAGAATCTCGTGCAAAAACAAACACGGGTTTGCTAGAAAAACAAAATATTTCTCAATGAAAAACGTACCTCTAGTAGCTCAGGATGTCTTTTATAAACGAGTGTGTTGACCATTTGAATTAAGTTAGCTTTAGAGAGTCTTTGTAGTTTTTGTTCTAATGAAGTTTCATCATTTTCGAGGTCTCTGTCTCCACAGTGCTTCTTGCTTGGATTTGTTCGCAAAGAACTCGAACAGTCTATCGAAAACTTTAATAACTCGACATCATTTGGACTTGTAGGAGTTAGCAAAGCTGACGGAAAGTCATTTAAATCATGTTCTAGTTGATTTAACGACGCTTCAACTTCATAATGGCTTGGCGTGTTGCTGAATAAGTGTATCAATGGCGGACAAGTTGATCTTGTTAGTCGTTGTTCTGGTTCTTGTGGAGACCGCGGAGACGAAAATGAAACAAAAACATTATCATCTGCAGGACTTGTACTTCTAGCACCTTCTATGATGTTTGTGTAGTTGGTTATATCCTTCATTACTTCCATTTAGACGCGTTTTTTGAGAGAAACAACGACAACCTCCACCTGCCTTTGTTGGAAAATTATACAAAGCAGCTTGGTTATTCCGCGCCAAACAAATTCCCCGCCAAAATCGCGCAATCTGATTGGCTCATGACTCTACCTCGTCTCCAAGCTACAAGAGCCAAAACTGGACCCGAATTTTAAATGACAAAAACTTAAAAAATATAAACAATAATAAACAAAAAGGATCAAAATAAAATCGACAAAAATTTTTTGAGGGTTTTACCACAAATTTTGGTATATCTGAGAAATATGCAAAGAACACAGCTCAAGGAAACACGTTTCTAAAGAATGATTATAAGGCGCGCAAAAGCGCGCGCAAATTACGGTTGTGTTTTGGCGTTGAATTTGCGTCCTTCAAATGTTTTTGCACGTTTTTACACCAAAACTTCAACAAAATCATTTCATTATCCATGAACAGAATGAAGAGCTCATCTTTCGGTAAATATATCTAACAAGTGCAATCAAAATAGTTCAGTTCACCATTATAGTTGTCTTTTTCGACAGTGAGGATCGAATCAAATAAAGGCAAAAATGAAAGCGGCGACGCAGGTTTGTAAAAAAATATTTGAAGTAATTTTTTTTACAAATTTCCAAACGGCTATAGTACAAATAATATAACCAGTTATAAGAAACATTTATCTATTTTGATAGATAATAAAATAATATTCACAGTTTTGAAACATTACGCTATACAGGATTTACAGTTCAAATTAATTGTTACATTGCGTTCTAACATCACGGTAGTAAAGGGAGGGTTCAGATCTCATTTCACGAACCAAAAATTGGATATTTCACGTTCCACGACAAGCAAAACTTGCGTTTCACGTTTCACCACGTTTTCGGCACAAAAGAAGGCGTACAATATGTGAAGACAATTCAGTATAGATGAGGAATGTGCTGCACAACATAGGTAATATAATCTTATGATATGTTTTGACAACTTTATGGAATTATATCCAAAAACTACAGAAAGGCAAGCGGTCTTGAAGTGATATCCCGTTTAATGGATTCGTGCGAAATCTCGAATCTCAGAGACTGAATCTTGTTCTGAATCACGTTTTTTCGGGGGTGACTTAAATCTCGTTTCCACAAAAAAGGACATTTCTCGTTCCTCGACCATTCAAAAAACCCTTTTACATCCAGTAACATACAAAATATTTACCGTTATTCCTTAACAGATGAAAGGCGTCTAAGAAAACTCAAGGTATTTCTAAAGAGTGTGTCGTATAATGGAAGCGAAGGGATGCAATTTGAAACACTAAACGATTTGTACTCCGATACACTGATACTTGAAGCGTCACCATGTGCCGACCCTTTCTCAGCTTCTGGGGAATTCAAGTGTAATCCTACACCGTTCCTTGTAGCAAGTTGTTTCAATAGAACGCAAGTAGCAACGAAATCCAAGATACCAAGAACACGAAGACCCCCTAAAAAGAAAGACTCCTCGAGTAAATCTTCTACACACAAACGAAAAACTAGTTCAGTTACTCAAGAACAACTTCAAACTGCAACCACACAAGTGAGATCTACACCAACAAAACAACAACAACAACAACGGCATACATACACACCAATAAAAACCCCAGAAAGACAAGCACCATCTAACGATACCCCACAACAACAAACACCACCAGCCAATAAAAGACAACAAACGCCGACTACAAAGGTCCAAAGAGATGTTGTTAGTGAACAAATGGTTTCACCGAAGGCAAAAGATTATGTCCATAAAAGCGAGCAAAGAAATTCCAATGGTGGACAAGAGCCTAGAAAGATACCTGAAATTTCCAATGAACAAGCAATCTCCACCAAAAATGCAAACGAAACGTCAACTGTAGTGAACAAACTACCCGAAGAAGGACAGGATGAGCTACAAGGTGAGAATGTATCGAAACGAGAGATAGATGAGAAATATTCCAATGAGCCACACAGACCTGGTCGGGGAAAGACAGGTCCTGATGGAACAATACATATCAGTTCCGATCGTACGGGTGAAGAGTCGTCACACCATCAACACCAACAATCACACAAACAACAAGAATCGACTAGTCTTGCACCTTCGACGACTGTTAAGGAACTAGATACTCAGAAAGATACGCTGCACAGCGAGCCAAATCCATTGGGTAAAGAAACATCTGATTTGCGGTCGCCGACTACTGAAACATCTGAGAAATGCTGTGCCGACCATGAACTGCTGGATGTAGGGACAAAAACAGATAAAGATATGAAAACAAGGAGCAAAATAAGACCTGAATCAAATGTGTTGAAAGGTGTGCAAGCACGGGATACTGATCAAGTAGAGAAAGAAACGCTTAAAGAACGAGGAAAAGCTGACCAGTTATCCTGCATAAGGCAAAAAAGTGGGAAGCAGCTAGAGACGGACTTGGACAATGCTAAAACTAAGGAACAACAAGAGACTGGCTTGGACAATACCAAATCTGAAGGCGGAATTCCCGTGAGAATTGACAATCTTCATCCAAAAGGCGATGTTGAGCTAGAAGATGTACAGTTACAGCTTGATATACCCCAGCAATGTGATTTAACAGAGAACACTTGCAAATCAGCAGTCACCGATGAAGCGACTATTGAGGCATACACAACAAGCAAAGAATCACAGACTACAAACACAGCTAATAAAACAGCTGATAATGCCGGTGTTGAACCACAGGGCACAAGTGAAACAGCTATATTGAAAGATACAGATGCGTTAACAAATGGCACAGATAACGTAGTCACTGATGTACCACAAACACCCTTGATAGCCGTTCCATCACAGGAAATGACAAGTAATAATTCCAAGCTAGCTATAAGTAACTCAACTAATGAATTCTCAAACAAAGCAAAGTCATTTGATGAAAAACCAACGACTGCATCAGATGTCAAGTCACTCCAAGAAAATAAGACGTTGGAGAATGTACAGCCAGAGCAGGTAACTAATAGTAACAAAGAAGAAAAGGGGACAGCGTTGTTAGAATCAACTAAGAGTGAAGATGTAGAATCCAAGTCACCACAAAAGCCTTCGACAGAAAGCATTTCATCTGTTTCAAAGTTAAATGGACGTTTAAACCAAACGCCTCCCAAAGAAAGTCTCGAAAGCTTTAAGGCAAGTCGACATTCTCCAAGAACACGTAATGCTAAAACACCACTGTCTAAAGTGTTACCAGAACGAATAACAAGAACGCTACGCTCAAGCTCCAGATCGCCAAAAGGCGGTTGCAGTTCAAATGCAGGCCACAAGAACGCAAACAGTTCACCAGTAACCAGAAAAGTCGACCAATCTAACTTTAAGAAAACCACGCATGGAAATTCAGGAAAGAAAGGAAAACACAAAAATTCCAAGACAAAGAGAAAGTAGAATACAACAAAATCTGTTATACTGAGTAGCGCATTTCAGTTACCCAGACAACTAGGTATCAGGAGTTTTTTCACTTTAGTCTTTTTATAATACTCTCTGGAACCAAGTTGTAGACAAACACTTAAATTAAATTAAAAAAATTATTGCCAAGTTCAATAAACCACACAAACCTCGAGTTCAATTTTTATATCAAACCACTATACATACATTTACAGAGTGTGACGTCGGGCATCTTCAAATAAATGAGACTTTCTAGAATAACTCTACATCGTCCCTAATGTATGTATATGTATGTAAAACGTTATATTACGCATGCGTCATTTAAAACCAGTCCTTGTAACTACGGTGATGAGTTTGTTTCTACTTGAAAGTCGGGTAACCATGCTTTGACCCTGCTTCTCATTTCAATTCTTCGTTTTTCTCTTTGTCGTTCCTCCTTTGCCATTGGAATGAGCTTTTTCCAGTATGTTAAACCAATCTTTTGTAAACGCCTGTAAAATTGAGATTCCAATCATTTTATTATGAGCAGTAGACAGTAGATTGATAAATTAGATCACTGTGTTAAAAAAATTCTGAAATTTAGTGAAAACGACAGTACATTTTATCAATCTACATTTCCTAGGGTCCATTTCGTATGTGTGGAAAACAATCGTAGCCTGGATAGCGCTATAAATTCTAAAGAAATTCTATAGGGCGGACAACTTTTCTTCAGTGAATAACTTTATGCAGGTTTCGTTCAACCGGGCCCTGCTGTACCGTAGAGGTATCGTAACCGTACCGTTTCTCACTCCTACGACAACACACGCCACACCCGACTACATCAATATCTGGCAAATAGATTGCTCAGTATTGTCCTATTCATCGTGTTTACGTTCATGTAGAACTGAGAGGTCAATAGAAATAAAAACACTAAATCCGTGAAACAATTACTAAAACATACTAAATAGTATAAAACATTGCTATTTACACAAAAGAATACAATAGAATTTGCATAAAATTGTACTATTTAGTACTACTAAAGTTTCACGGATTAATTGTTTGCACTCTAGCGCTTTCCACTCAATAATGTAGTTTATCATGTACCGTATTAGTGCGCCGAGGATAAAAAAAGAATTCATGAACATTTGTGTACATAACGGTAGCACGACTTCAGTGCAGCGGTCATAAACACTAGAACTTAGAGTCACACGATGAGTCAAACGATGCTTAGATATGAATACAATCTGTTATGAGTGTTGCAATACACAAATAGCTTCCAAACATTAATCAACTTACCATTGATTATGTTCGTCAGCTCGGCGTTCTTTCTCCCAGTAAAGTATTTGTTCGTTGGTCACATAATCTTGCCACTCATTAAAATATTTTTTCAGTAAATTCGCTGCACAATAGTCTTCAGCTACCATTTCTAGTCTTACCATATGTTGACCATACTGAAATGTATAAAAAAATGAACACGAAAAGTAAAAAAAACGCTGAGAAAGGGAAACCAAAATCAGCATTGCACTACAAATGTTCCTAAAACTATGAAAAGTAACTCATGAGAGCGGGAGGGATTTGAATGTTAAAGCAACTTATGAATCGTCAAATGCATCGTCAATATGTCTTCTGCAATGAAAAAAGAAACAAAAGTTCCTACCTTTCTCCAAGATCTCCAACTACGCTTGATGAGTAACTGCCGGTATAATAGGTCAGCGGCGTGATTCTTTCTAGCTTTGTTTTCGCGGGTAATTTGTAACCATGGATAGAAACATGTGATTACTAGGGCCTGTGCGTGGTGCTCCTCTGCACTGCACACATTTTGATGAGCCATAGCAACAAGTTGTTTCCATGGCGACATGCCATATTTTATTAACAATGTTTTACAGTAATGTTCAGTGGCTTTTCCGTTGAGAATTTGAATTTCTTTCATTCGTCTCTGTTTCTCTTCCTCTCGCTGAAAGGAAAACAAATGTAAGTGAACAGGAACAAGGATAATGCAAACAAACAACAAAACGCAATTGTACATTACGTCCGCAACGCACCGGACGTACTTATGCATGTTGTGATTGCTTTTCACTTATGCAAAGCATGCACAACATGCCTTGAGATCTAACCTCTTTTTCTATCCGTTTTTCTTCTCGTTTCTTCTTCAAAAGCTCTTGCTTCTCTTTGAGAAGTTCTTGTTCTTTTTGTTCTTGCTCAAGGCGTAACTTTGCCTGCAAATAAAACAACCACATCAGATGAGTGGGAAACGATATGGTCGTTGATTGAATTGTTTGTGAAATTACGGCTACGATAAGCTTTAGTAATATTTCCCACATATAGCAAACATTCTCATGCAAAATACGTTGAAATTG
The DNA here is from genome assembly GCA_918843875.1 of Diadumene lineata. Taxonomy (NCBI): domain Eukaryota; kingdom Metazoa; phylum Cnidaria; class Anthozoa; order Actiniaria; family Diadumenidae; genus Diadumene; species Diadumene lineata. The sequence continues at coordinate 35,087,337 of OU974069.1, forward strand.
ATTTTTTTTTGAGTTTTCTAAACACTTTCAATCACAATTATACATACAAATACACAAAAAAGAATATAGGCAGTGTTTTACCAATTTTTCTTCTTCTAATCTTCGCTTCTTTTCATCGATAAGTGCTTTTCTTTCTGCTCTTAATTTGGCTCGTTCTTCCATAGCTGTCATAAAAAAGACAACTGCTTTAAATTCCTGCAATTCGTGGTTTGTTGCCATCCAGGAGACGGTAGTGTCGTATTCAATACAGTATGAAAGTACACAATTTCTTCTGTGACTTACTAGACCAATTTTTGTGAGGCAGACACGGCTACAGATCTCACAAAGGCGAAGACAGTTGGACAGCTCTATTATTGGCCTTCATTAGTATATACAACACGTGCAATGACACCACCACCTCTACATGTGTATTCCCATCGCTATTGCCATTATCATAATCATCACCATCACCATTTCACATCACCACCACCAACATGAGAACACACATAAATTAAAAATGTACTTACCAAGCAGGATTGGTTTAGTTGTAGGCTTTTCTGACCTAATCCTTGGTTCTCTTGTTAACAACTTACTAGAATCACCACTCCTTGCAGTCTCCATATCAAAAACAAAATCAACCTCACTACCGCCGTCCCCTAGTTTTTCTGACCCCTCCCCTTGTGAGTCTGACTTATGTCCATTCAATACATCAGTAGATCTACTTCTTTGCAGTGTTGCCTTTGTCCTTGATTGTTGTTCCTTTAATTTTGATCTTAAATCCTGAACTTTGTCAACATGACTTAATGTTCTCTGTTTAGGGCGTGGTTTACGCTTGTCGTTTTCACTACGACTACTTGAAGGTATTGCCTTGATGTTCTTTTGGTCTTTACCCTGTTTGGCGAGCCATGTGTTTTGTAAAGGTTTCCCTGGGAGAAGCTGAAAGCTAGAACTACTTCTTGCTGAATTGATTACTTTGTTCTTATGAGATCCATGCGAAAATAGTTCATCCTAGAAAAAAACAAGAGTTAATTATCAATAAAGCAAACAGTAGCTACATGTGATTCGTTTTATCTTTCTTTTGGGAGCCAAATACTGAGATCATTATTTACAGTATTAGATACAGTGGGTACAGCTACTTACAACTTGTCTTGCTGTACCAAAGAACTCTTCATCTTCAACACTTTCTACTAAAAGGTCATTGCCTTTTTCCTTCTTCGTCTTCTGGTGAACTTCTTGCTCACTGACATCATTTTGCAATTTGTCACTTTTTGGTCCCCTTTTAGGCTGGTTCTTCCTTCTAGCAGCAGTTTGCTGCCAAAAGTCATCTTCACCCATATTCTCAGAATCACAAGAATCATCTTTGTCATTTGGTTTCCAAAGTTTTCCTGTTGCTGCTGCTTCAAGAAGTGCTGCCATTTTTCTAGCTTTTTCCTCGTGCTGTTTGGTGAGTTCATGTTCCTGTTGACATTGCCGGACAAATATCTGCCAATGTTGTAGGCAACGACGAAGAACATTCTTGCGGTATAATTGTGCTGCAGATTGGTCCTTCCTATCAATACAGAAACCAAAAAGTAAAACAGTGTTAAGCAAGCAATCAAGCAGATAATCAGCCAACTAAAAAAAGAATACAGCTTTAAAAATTACTCTGATGATGATGATAAACTTTATTAACGTGTCGAGAATATTTAGCTAATTATAAGCTAATTGGGGACACAAGAGATGCAGACAAAATACCTGTGTTTGTCTTTCATTTCTACAGCAATAGCTTCTGCTTCTTTGTCAGTTCTAATGTGCCAGATGTAAGCTCTCCATGCATTCCACGCCCTTAGCTTTACCTTCCAGTCAGACAAAGCACGTGCTTTACCTATCTTTATTCTTTGATCCACCAATACTGAATACCAGCAAGAAAAATATTTCTGCAACAACTATAAAACAGTTACAAAAACAACATAGTGAATTACAGATAAGGAGAGATTCACTAATTATTTCATCCTAAATGCTGTGTAAAACGTTTTCAATTCCAGAAATATTGCATCAATAAATTTGTTAACAAAAAAGCTTTAAGTACTACATGTTAAAACCTGTACTTGTCATTTTTAAGTTGTCCTTTTGCAATTCCAATTGCATGACAGGGACTAATTTCTCATCTTAAACCCCTGTGCAGGAGGTCACGGGTTCAAGCCCTGGCTGGACCAACACTCAGGGTCTTAAAATAATTGAGGAGAAGTTGCTGCCTTTGTTTCTCTATCTTCAAATGGTAAGATGTTCGCGTCCTCTCAGATAACGACTTAAAATCGGTTGTCCCGTCTACTCTATACTCTAACCCAGTTGTGGACGTTAAAGAACCACTGAGGATGCATGTACAACCATCCTCAGTGTCTGTACTTATTAACAAAAATTATTCTATATACTCATGTTTGTAAACTGCATATAGCAGTCTGTAAAGTCCCCCAAAGAACAGTTGTAAACAGTAATTGAAAAGCCCCAAGGGGAATTACTGTATTAACTCTACACTCTATCTTACTTGTAAATTCATTTTGGCTTCCTCAGCGGCTCTTTCCTCCATTTGCTGCAGTAAGAGTCTTCTCATTTCTTCAGTTGCATGTTTTTCTTCTCTTTGTTTCTGTTCTCTATGCTGCTGTTGTTGTAGCACTTGCTGACGAGCCAACAATTCTGCCTCAAATTCTAGCTGTTGTTCCCTTTTGATGTGATACATTATTTTTAGTACGATATGAAAAGTAACTGACCTAATTCAACACAATTTAATAGAACAAATTTCCCCCCCAATTTATAATATAATGTATTTTCTTCAAAATTGTTTAAAAATGTTCTTTTTCTAAATAATGTCTTTTCCAAAAAGGAATACATTTGAAATTCAATAAATTAAATCCATTTAATAATATCATTTACAGTTGTAAACTTCACATATACCGTACAATATATATCGATGAGAAAATACCTTTCTTTTTGCTCTTTTTTTAGTCTTTGGTCCTCTTCAAATGCTTTCCGTATTCTTGCCATTTCTTTTTGCATCAGCATTTCTTCCTTTCTTGCTTTAGCTTGCTTTTCTTTCTCTTCTTGAATGACCTGTTGTCTTGCTAAGTGTTGGGCTTCTTTTCTTGCAACCTTTTCTCTTCTGGACTTCTCAAGCTGACGCCTCCTGTTTTCACTCTTTTCTTTGACCTGCCCATATTATTAAATAAAACATATTCACATAACAATTTATCTTTAGTTCTATTTAGTTTAATATGTCTAATTGCTAATGAGTTCTAGAATATGATAACAACGATTGCACAATAATTATTGTATAAACATTTTAATGCACAAAGACAAAGACAAGTTCAAATAGTGGAGTTTTATAAAAGTTTTACTTACATTGAACTGTATAAAATTTTCATTGTATTGAACATAAATATGTGAAATGCTCATAAGAAAAATACTCCAAACATAAAACAACTTCATATCAACTTCATATATTGCCTATCATATGTAAGATTATAATTTACAAAATAGTCAATGTTCAGTACCTGTTTGTGCCTTAGTTCCATTTTGGTTCTTGGATCAATTGGTGATTTCTTACTGTCAAAGCCAAGATCTTTAAGTACATTATCTTTTACTACTTGTTTGTCCAACATGTTACGGACTACCTCTTGAACTGCTATCTCTTCATCCAAGTCTTCTTCATAGTCATGACCTGATAAGTTTACCAATGAGTTCAATCAATCATGAAGTTACAGCTTCCTTGAATGAATTACTATTAATTTGTACCTGGCATTTGAAATTCATCTTTATGACCTCTCTGAGCATAAGAATCAAATCCTGTTGAGTGGTGTTCAGATGCATAGAGGTCTGGTTTTGCTGTAGATCTGGATGAATAAGTAGGAGAATTGGAAGCCCATTTCTCATCAAAAAAGTCTAACTCTGGTTGAATTGACTTCAGTGTTTTTTCTTTCACCCAGGAATCTAGAAGGTCTTGAGCTGTATAAAATTGAAAAAACACCGCTGTCAATACTTTAATTGAGCCAATTCAATTTCAATGCAAAATATTTTACTATTCTAGGCTTCTACAGAATAATATTGCATTGACAGAAAATTGACATTTTTAGAAACAATCATAAATCATACTGTACATAAACTTTAAAAAGTATTGTAAATCTCAACACACAAGTACTGAACACATCTGTTTGTACATGTTTGACAACAGGGGTCAATAGTATAAAACCTGAATAACAATATCCACCTAATAGATGTTATATATAATTGATTTGACTTTGTATGGTGTGTCTAAGTGCTGGATATGCTAACCAGTCTTTATACAACTGGTCCCACAAATTGCTATTTGTCCCACTTTAAAATTGAGTACTAGAGTGATGTTAATGTGAGAGGGCCTTTCCTGACCTTACTCATCACCATCATCATCCTACAACGTACCTTCTGATAGAGCATCATCATCTGCATAGACCTGATCAAGAACACCAGGGTATCCATCACCAAATACTTCTCTAGCTGCTTCATCTGATGCCCTTTGTACATTCTGTAAATAAATAAAAACAAAACATTTAAGGTAATTCCAAAGAAATAAAACTGCCAGGTTTTTTATCACTTTCACTAAAAGTTCGAGATGTCCGTTCCAAAAATGAAATACAAAAGGGATGTTATGAACATGCGATGGGATCATTATAAAAGTCCACCAGAATTTTAATTAGATTTCCCATTACCTTTATCCAACTCTGAATTCCACTGCGGTTTTGATGCTATAAAAGAAAAACAAAACAGTTGGATCATTAAATTTCAATAAGGAAAGTTGCCAAATGAGGGAAACAAAGAAAAACAACTTCAGAAATCATGAATCGAGCAAAACAAAAAATAATGTCAAAGTTTTTCGTACCGCTGTATTTGTTTGTCTTTTCCATTTGAACAGATCAGATCTAGCACCAGCCATCCCTTTACCATGTAATACAGGGCTGCTTCGATATTTTCTCGATTTACATTATTTTCCAATAGGTATTTTGATAGAAATATGTTTACAACAAAACATTTATGTTTTGACCGCCATTTTGGATTAAACCTCCCACAAGTCATTGCGCTTGGAAAGCCTCGTTTTCAAGAGATGACACAGGAAACCCGAAAAAATTCAAAAATGTGGAATTTGCTGGTTTTGCAGGGTAGTGCATTTTTGAGTTAAATATCATATATTCCCACAGCCGCCTGGATAAAATAATTTTTACAATCATCCCCACCTTTTCATATGTAGAAATTGTCCTGCGCACTCTTTGTAAACCATAACAACATTCCTGAAATATTTGTTCGACCACTGTTTTCAGATTCTCACTGTAAGTACAAAGGGACTCCCCTCTCCCAGGAATTGAGGATTTTTCACATGGGTAGGGTCTTCTAATTTAGAATAATTCAAAGATTATGTATTATTATAATTGTCCTTTTATTTGAAAATACACTGTATACCTTTTTTTAGATACAAGTATTGAAATTTCACATGTGTATTACTTGATTCTTATATCATTGTTTGATATTATTATTTTATAACATTATTCCCATACATTCTACAATGCATCAATAGCTCAAGCTATTTGTATGCCTGACCTAGCTAACAGATACCGTTTCACTGTCGGTTATTTATTACCACATCCACAAGTGAATTATCATACTCAACCTGACCTTTCATCATTTAATGACAATGATGATCATGACGACACAGATCTTTGAAAATCTATCATTAGGTCATGGATTATTTCTGCTACTTTTCAAACTATGTCTTCCACTTTATACATGTCATGTCTTTTCTGAGAATGAACTGGAATTTGTGCTCTCACTTGATCAACATAGTTCAAATCTAGGGAGAAAATGACACTTTTAAAAACATGAAACATGAACATTCACCACACCTATAAAACATTCATTAGCACATTGGGGGGGGGGGGGGGGGGGGTCCAGAATTGTGGGAGGGGGATCAAGTTTTTTTAGAAGCCTAGTAGGGGGGGGGGTTCACAATATTGAATGTGTTGTGAAGGGGGGGGGGGAATTAGGAATTTTGTGAATCTTTATAGCAGGGGAGGGTGTGTGATAATATTACTAAAATGCTAGGGAGGGTTGGATAATGTATGCAGACTGCTACATGAAATTTTGCCAGACCCCCAATGTGCTAAATAAATGAAAGCCTCCTAACAATGTTACCCAATATTTTTAAGTAGAAAGAAGAAAAGGTGTCAATTAATACACTATCATCTTACCAATATCAGAGTAAATTATCTGCTCTGTATGATCAGCTTTTTGAACCACTTCACCCCTGAAACAAAATAATTAATATGCAATAATATTATCATATAACAATTTTATTTTGTTTGTCCAGGATAGGTTTGTGAGCATGCTGTTTATCTGTTAAAGACGACTCTGTGGCGGATCAATAATTTTTCAAACAGATTACCATATGAGTGCTGTTCATTTGAATTCAAAATTCAAATCCAATCACACTACCCCTAGTAGATCCACCAGTACTGACTCTGAGCACACAATGTTTTTATAGTGAGCTAAACCAGAGTAGAGACTTTTAGGTCTTTCATACACAATGTTTAAAGCTAAAACTTTATTTGTCTGGCTAGGTGAAATGAAAATGTGCACTAAGTTATAATTCCATGTGTTTCTCAGCACTGAAACAAATTGAATTTAGCATTCATGCAGAAATTTTTGAAAGGCTTCACCAACCTTTTGCTGTCAATTCTATATGTTACAGTAATAAGATTTGTTGGGCTTACCAGGGGTTGACAATAGTACTGTGCGCCCAAGCTACATAGGTCGCCTTCTCATCTCTTGCAGGGGATACCACAGCAGCGTATACCTTAAATTTAACAGCAAATTTTTATCAGAGACTGATATTCCTTTAACTTTTGGTGGCACTTTATGAATTTTTTTACATAGTTTCTTTATAATGTTAGTTTCAAAAATAAAAATTGACCCAATTCACTATTTTCAGGTGACCCTCGCATTAAATGATTACACATTTTATACAAATATGAAAAATGTGATCAAAATATAAGTATAGGAAAAAATAAAAGTAGTGAGAAAACAGAAACTATACAAAAGTGAAAATACATGTATACTATAAAATTAAAATTCACCGGTAAAAGTATATTACTAGATATAACTAGAATAAAAAACAGCAGCTATTCTTTTGATTCTCACAGCAACATATTACCTGATTGTCCAGAGCTCTTGAGAAGGCAACAACATGAAAAAAAAAAAGGATTTACAGGATCAGATAAAAATCACTAACAAGATTAAAAAAGTAGGAAAGTGCAAGGGATAAGTACTAACATATGTAGTGAGGGATATTAAGGTGGGTTGGAATAAAATCATGGTTGTGGTGTGATCATAAGTTTGCGACTGTGACTTACCTTCCTCTAACAAGAAGTTCCCAATGAGCTGGACCTGTTGTCATATTAAATGCGCCAGGATAGACAAGCACTTTGCAACCTAGAGGGAACAATCACAAAAAAATACAGTCAAAAGGCATCCATGAGCAAAAGACCTCATAACCATCATACAGCAACAGTGGTAATGTTAACTACCATATTTTGCAGACATAATAATCAGGTAGGCAGTAAGTGAAAGACCTTCTTTCCTGTTTTCACATTATTACCAGTATTTGTAGACAAACACCTTGGAGAATTCCAAACCATTGACAAATGAGTTTGGGTTTGGGTATTCATGTCGCTATTAAGGTTATAATGAACAATTTATGGTCACCATAGATCCCCTTTGATTATTACAGGGTGTAGCCATGGTAACTGGACCACAGCTCACCACTAAAGGTCCTCGACCAGGGGGATAGAGGATATGCAGCTTTGTAGACTGGCAAACAAGTTATACTAGCATATCAGCCACAACTGCCAACAAGCACACACTCAGAATCTATTGGTGAGTTAGTCCACCAATGTTGACATGTTCTTAAATTACATTTATCTGCAAAATAATATCTTTGTTGCCACCTTTCATCACCCCTCTCTACACCCCTGAGAGCTTCAATCAAAGCATGTCTAGAGTAAAGACTACCAATAATATACAAAATAACAAAGAACATTACCTTTTTTGGTGTATACCTGTGCAAGTTCAGGAAATCTTATGTCATAGCAGATTCCAACACCAATCTTACAGAACTCTAAAAAGTCAAGGGAAACATCAGTTCTCTGAGACATTTTGACATATCACGTTTCTGTGATAATACCTGTGTCTAGAACTGTATAGCTGTTTCCAGGTGACAAAACTTCTGATTCCTGGAACCGAATCTTGCCAGGAATATCAATGTCAAACAAATGAACCTGAGGGTATAAATTGAGTAAAGTCAATATTTAGTCATTATAATCACCTTTACTATTAGACAATAGAGTCGTTTTCACATGAATGGGAAATGGTATGGTTACAATACCGCTACGATACTGCAGCAAATTCGAAAGTTTTCTTATAAATGACGGCTATGATACGGTACATACTGTTTCCCACACATATGAAAAACAACTATATAGCTAATGGAAACTAGTTGGACTGCTTTGTAGAGAGTTAAAAAAAAATAGTGTATTATTGGAGACATAACTGTGACAAAGGACTTATCTACTGTCTGAAATAGGGGTGATAAATAGTTCATTGAAAACGTTTTAAAAAAATCTCAGAGATATATATATTGATCATACTTTGTTTAATTGTCGTTAATCTAGGGATTTCTTATTTCTTCACAATTGTCTTTAGCCCAAGTTTCAGATGTGAAATGCAAAAAAAAGTAGATTGAGTCGTTTCAATCTTGAATTTGTTCTGGTCGAGTGATAGTGACAAATAGCTACTATTTTTTATTACTTATTTCAAGGGTTTCCTGTATTTGCTCTATAGCACCTCATACTCAATAGTACTATTACCTTTCTATGTTTCCCTAATAAATTTCCCATTGGTCCATATGACAGTGATGTGTTAAACAGCTTTCCATCTGAATCTCTCTCAGGAATTGATCCTCCTATGATATAAGCCCCTGTTTCCTTGGCAACCTCTGATAGCATTTGAGAGCTTTCTCCAGGGATTGGTTCAGCATACTCAGCAAAGTAGGAAGTGCCATATGGAGAATTGAAACATTCCTGGAAAAAATAATACACTGCCAGTCAATTTCAAGGAACTCATTCCTTTGACAAAATCCAGATATATGATTGGGAAATTTAGGTGCTTGTACCGGGAAGAGGGGATAAATTTTGAATGCACACTTGGTCGCCTTATAAAGGCAAGAATGCGCACCATTGCCTGAATCATTTTTGAAATGCAGAAATGAATGGAATAAGAAAATGTATGAAATTTGAACATAAATGAAATGTAAAATTGTAACTTGTACAATTTTACTCCTACAACTTGATTTAGCATGAGTGAATTATAATTTTTACATAAAATGTGATTATGTTATTATTTCATTGATATTTAACTTGTTATGTATCAATCAATTCACTCACCGGAAGTACAACAACACGAGCTCCTTTTGATACGGCCTCTTTTATTTTTTCTTTTGCTCTAAGAATATTCTGCGCTTTATTAGCAGTTACTGCCAACTGAACAAGTGCAAGGCGAAACTCTAAAATGTGTAAAAATATCTTATTAAAAACAATATTTGTCTGGATTTTCAAAATTTTAAATTCACGAAAAAACTCTATAGTTCACAAGCACGTTGCTACGATTTTCATCTTTGAGATCACATCTTAATCGGAGTGAATGGAGGGCAGAAAAATGATTTTTCAGAACAAAAAGATTTTGCAAGAAAAAAACTCACTTACTTGACGCCATCTTGGATCGAAGAGGCCATTTATGGTCAAGTCACGTGCACCATGTATCTAAAAATGCGCGGGAAACTTGTTGGATTCGTCTGAAGGTCAGCAACACACAGCAAGCGATCAAAGATGGCCACTATTCAATGAACGAAGCGTGAAATTCCCCAGTAATACTTCTCTGATGATATAAAATAGCTCAATCATCATGTCTCCGTTTGTCGAAGGCTGGGATTTCGTGGAAACTTTGGGAGAAGGAGCTTATGGAGAGTAAGTTTTGACTGTGAAGTTGTCAGCACGTGTGCATCGAAGATTTCGCTGATACGAATAATTTTATCTGATTCTAGTGTTTATTTCTGATTTCTTTTGCAAGGGTTAAACTTGCTGTTAATAAAGAACTTCAAGAAGCCGTGGCTGTTAAAATCATCGATTTAGATCGCGTAAAAGATGTTAAAGATGCAAGCACGAACGTCAAGAAAGAAGTAAGCTTGTTGTGGAATTCTTATATGAAAATAGGAAAATGAATTCAGATGAATTGTATATTACAATAGTTTATTGTTATTTATTTGACATTTGATGGTCTATATTTAACAACTATTTGCAATTTTGATGAGTCAGAATAATCTCTTGTTTATTTCTCACAGATTAATTTATGCAAATTTATGCAAATTTGTGCATTGTACAAACGTCATATTTGTACAAAGCAATAAACTCGCATGATTATATACATACTTAATTTTATAGGTAATAAATAACAAAATTACCATAAAATTTAACAAGGCAGATTCATGACCAATTAGCCTGTGTATGACCACTTAGCTCTGTTACATCTGGTATTTTCTCGTTAATACTGTCTGCAAATCAGCGCACAAAAACATGTTCTGAGACTCCTACAAGCTTTTATTGAACTAAATGTAGATTGTCTGTTTTTGACAGAGTTCAAAAGGTCAAAAGTGTTGAGGTTTTCTTTAAATCTTCTTCTGCGAAAGTTGCATGATTTGCTGGGATCAGTAGAGCTCTCTTCTCACGAGTCTGGCCATTTACCAAGCTATTTGCTTGGAACAGGCTTTGTATTTCTGCGGCATATGGACTTAATTGTTACTTTGGTTATACAGTTTTTGATATATAACCAAGCATAACGGATCGATCTGAAGCGACCAAGAGAGCCAATGAGAAGGCTCTTTAGAGTCACTAAAGGCAACAGCCAATCACCATCGACTATATATTTTCCTGATAGTTGCAGGGGGTCTCACGGTTTTGGTTGTTATTTCGCAGACAGAGTAAATGAAGGAACAAGTCCGTATACACTCAGGCTAATGACCAGTGTGTCATCATGAGTTTGTTATTCTCCATATTTTAAAAAATAAAAACAATCGTGCTCATGTTTGTTCCAGGTCTGCATTCACCGTATGCTTCAAGACGTCCATGTGATTAGGTTTTATGCTCAAAGAACAGAAGGCAATAAACAGTACCTGTTCCTAGAATATGCATCAGGAGGAGAGCTGTTTGACAGAATAGAGCCTGATGTTGGCATGCCCCAACAGATGGCACATAAATACTTTAAACAGTTACTTGCTGGTGTGGTAAGTATTTCTGATGTTATAGAAGAGTTCCAATGACAACATTTGTTTTTGTTCAAACAATTAAATAATCTATGAAAGAAGAGTTTAATACATGTATATATAATATTTTTAGGAATATCTTCACCAGCAAGGAGTTACTCACAGAGACATCAAACCAGAGAACCTTCTCTTAGATGCAGATGGTAGGTGATAATTGATTTATATTATTAAAAAAAAAAAACAAAAAAAAAAAAACAAAGAAATATTTGGTTGTTAGCAATACAACTTGATTATGGACAATTGATTTCTTTCACAGACAACCTTAAAATTAGTGACTTTGGATTTGCTACAGTATTCCGATTTAGAGGGAAAGAGAGGTTACTGGGAAAATGCTGTGGAACTCCTCCATATGTAGCACCAGAGGTTCTATCAAAGTGTGATTACAGAGCTGAGCCTGCTGACATTTGGTCCTGTGGCATTGTACTTGTTGCCATGCTTGCTGGTGGTAAGACAAAATTATATATGCCCTATTATAATTAGAGTGCACACACTAAAAGTGTGCAATATAAATACCACTAAATAGTGCTATTTTGTGCTAATTCTATAGTTTTTTTTTTGTTTAATTAGTGCTATTTACTACTAAATAGTGGCAACTGTTGCACACTTTTAGTTTGTGCACTCTATTATATCACTGTTTATTTATATTATTTTGCTTTTATATATTAATCAGTAATGGGTATGTCATCAAGCTGATGTTAAAATGAATTTAATCTTATTTTTAATAATGGTTAAATAGTTTTGTTGATAATAGTAATAATGTTGTCCAAGAGTTGCTTTAATGTTGTTAATGTTATTCAATTCAAGTAAATTGTTTGGTAGAAAGTTCTAATATTTAACTGTTCTAGATGAAAAGGAATATTTATAGGGGTTGCTATCACAGGTTAATACACCTCATTGGTTACAAAAAGCAGGTCAATCAAGATGATTTTATAGAGTGTATTGCGAGTCTGACCATCTTACACATTTCTTCATTTCTTTCTTTCTTTCTTTCTTTAAAAACTGTTCCTGGTAATAAATATACTGTAGCATCCAGTGACAAACCATGCATCTTGCCTTTGGTTTTACTGAGAAATGGGTCAGACAACCTCCATAAGGTTGCAGTCTGGCACTAAAATAACTATCTAGTAATAAAAAACGGTATACATGTAATAGTACTAGTAATATATAGTACTTATACATTATTATTATATAGTAATATATATTAATTGTTGTATGTTGGTATTGGCATTGATGATCAGATGTATTTTGTGTGTAGAACTGCCTTGGGATGAACCAACAGTAAAGAATAAGGAATATCTTGATTGGTTGAGTAATAAAGTGAACAGAACACCCTGGGTTAAGATTGATTCTATGCCATTTGGTAAGTAAAGCATTATTGAATAATGATAAAGTAATAGAAAACAAGGCAGCATGCTATATCAACTTATGTAGAGCATCTGGGAATTTGAAGAGGAAAAAAAGGAGCATTAAAAGCTTGACCACATTTATCAAGTTCTCCCCAAATTCCCAAGTGCTCTATAATTCATTAGAGCATTGCTGTCAAGTTTTCTATTCCTTTTATAAAATGCAATCATGGTTTTAGAAACATTTTCAATGTGATATGCACTTCTCCATGGCAGCATGACATTGGAACATTTGATGGTCTTTCATAAATAGCTGAAATATTTCCATGTGGGGTTTGGAGAGACATTTTATGTCAGTGTCCAAAACGGTTTGTATGTGTCATCCAGGCCTGGATGAACACAAAGTTAAAATGAGCAGCAAAGAGTCTTTTGCTTATTTGAGCTAGTATTGCACTAGTCTTCTACTGCTTACTGTAGTTTGGGGATGCATGTTCTTTATTTAATTTACTAACAAACTCTTTTACTTTACCACCTAGGTTTGTTGAGGAAGATCCTGTTGGAAAACCCTAAGAAGAGAATAACATTACCAAATATTAAAAAGGATAGATGGTTTAATAAGTAAGCAAATACTAGATTATCGTACGCACAATGACTGTGTATGTCTATTGAATGTCAACAGACTTTTTTTCCAGTGGATGAAAGGAGCAACTCTTCTTTTCAATTGTGGTAATTACCTTTTTGTTTTTTTTTGTGTACCAGGTCATTTACAACTAGTCGCAGTCCTTCTTGCAGAGATGGTATGTCATCATACATGATTATATTACTGCAATACTTCCAACATAAACAATAATAATTATTACTAGCTTTTTTCTAATAGAAAGGGTTACTGACTGTGAGCTGTCTTTGCAAATGTGACTAGAATGTGGGATCTGTCACAGTGTCATGTGGTTTCTTTGGCTAAATTATAACCAATTGTTTGAGGTTCTTATTGTGTGTCAGTGGGTTAATCTGGCAAATAGTTGTTAGTGATTCAGTAAGGAACAATGCAACATTCCTGTTAAAGTGATTCTGTGTGTCTGTGTCTCTCTATACATACTGGAAATGTATCACCTGTTAATGGTTGTTTGTTTTTAGGTGTTGCCAGTTCTCCGTGTGATTCACCAGCCAGCACAGGGCCATTCAAAAGACAAAGGTCTGAAACAGGGACACCAGTGCTTAAGGAAATCAAGTAAGCTACTGACGTCTATTGAGATTGATAGGATATTTATAAATGAAATGGGGGAGGTTATGGAGATCTGGAGAACAAACAAAAATTCCAAAGAAGTCAGGGAAATTCATGCAGCTAAAAAAATATCCCAACAAAAGTTTACCTTCACCTGATTTAAAAAAATAAAAGTATAAAAATATTTTTATCAAAATCACATTAATTTTCTGTGAACTTCCATTGCAGCAATGATGTTCCAATCTCTGCATCTCAGCCTGAGCCTCGACGTCACTTGGACAGTGGTTTAGGTTCAGATAGTAAAGGTGACGATTGTGCAGGAGGAAATGAGAGTTTATGGTTTTCTCAACCAATTCGACCAGACCACATGCTACTCAGTAGTCAGCTACCATGTACACCAGGATCTTCACAGGTAAAAGAACAACAGCAACAAAAACAGGGACATTCATGACTCAGGATGTAAAAATAGTTGTCTATTTAATAAATGGATACAAAAATAACAGCTGTATTTTGTCGAAAGTTAAGAGTCCAAACATTGCAAACTTTAGAATGAATAATTGAAATCAACCTTAGTTTTGTCTAAAATGATGTTGGTTATTTGTTCCAGACTCCATTTCAGAGGCTAGTTAAAAGAATGACAAGATTCCATAGCAAGAAAAATCAGGACATCACTTTAAAGAAACTAAAAGAAGTCCTTGTGAAATTAGGTTATGATTACAAATCAACTGGTTCTAGTCAGGTAAGGTAACATTAAGGGTCCTGACTACTTTAGAACAACAACGACGCTTGAAACCTGTGCCCGCGAGCAATTTACCGCTGAGAACGCCGCGCGCGCGCCAAATCCCGCCAAAAGACAACATAGAATAACACAAGGAGCCTTCGAAAATTATACTTCAACCAGCCAAAACCCTCATTTTTTGCACGGGACTCTATATTTTTCTTGATTTTTTCTGAAAGATTTTGTAAAAATCTTTCTTTTGACAAGATTTGAAAAAATCCTGATGACTTTTCAACATTACACGCGATGGTAAGTAGTTTAGGGTTTCACTTTTCAAAGCGATTTTAAGTCAAAGACGAAAACAAAACTTTAAATTTTGACAAAATTTTAAAACATATATAATTTATTTTCCCATATTTGTGTAAAATACCGTCTGGTTGAGATTACCTTTAAAAACTACGTCAATAGCTTTATTAGTTTTTGAGTAATAATTTTTTTTGTGAAAAATGCATTTTTCGTCATTTGTTCTTCAAAAATGTCAAAACATGGTTCCGTTCAAAAATTTTTATCTCGAAAACGGGCTCGGGACCATATAGATTTTTATCCATTTTTCGATTAATTGATAAATTCTCTATAAAATATCTTTCTAAGAAAAAATCGTGATGACTTTTTGCTTAAGTAATCAGGACCCTTAAGAGGACCAAAAAATTTCTTGTCATTGTATGGACATGCAATTGTGCATTTTTGTTCAGATTTTTTTCATTGTTTCAGATATTGAGTTTGAGTGACATGAGTTTGTGTAGAAATAATTATGTAAACAAATTGGTTCACCAACTTTGTTTAGAGGATATTCTGTCCATACACAAGTGTTCCCACTAACTACCATACAACACATGCAAACAAGCAATAACTGAGTATCCTGATAAAGACTTCCAAACCAGCCAACAATATTATTAAAATTCAAAAACACTAATATCCTGTGGTTCATACTTTAATTATGATATATGTATATCATGGTTGTTATCACCTATGAATTACATTATTGATTGCCAACTGTATTTCAACATATTTCCTTTCACATTATAAGAAGCCTACTTACACTGTGTCCACTACGTTGTGACTTTTAAAACTCATAAATAATATGAATGGCTACCTTAACCATCAAACAAAACATTGTACCTTGCAGATTACGGTTGAAACATTAGACAGAAGAAGAATGAAGCTTAGTTTTAAGATTAATCTTATCGATATGGGATCTTTACTTGTGGATTTTAGGCTATCTAAGGTATGATGAAAAGCCACATTAATTTCATAGACACATTGCATGCAATAGACCATTTCTGAAATAGCAAACATATGGTGCATTATGGTCTAGCTTCAGTACAAACTTCTTTTGTTCATTATGTCATATATGGTGTTGTTTGTACTGAAGCTAGACCACAATGCATCTTTTTTATCAATCTCAGAAAAGGCCTATTGGTTGTTAGTTTGAAAATGCTAATTCTTGTACTTTCTATTGCAGGGCGATGGCTTAGATTTCAAGCGGCAATTTTTGAAAATTAAAGCCAGTTTGAAAGACATCATAGAAAAATAGTTATTTAAATAGAGTCATTATTTTCTTAAAACGTTAACTGAAAAGTAAAAAAAAAGACAAAGAACTAAACAAAACTAGAACCAATTTATGTTGCTGTTATATTTTGTACATGTGATAGAGAAAAAAATTATTACTTATATTCAATCATGACACACCAATAACAGATGGTATATTTAAAACACAAGTAAAAAAATGAACTGTTACAAAGATGTAATTTTGTAATTAAAAAACACTTATAAAATATTTGTTTCAGAGTCTGATTTGTGTGCTACAAGTGTGAATTATTATCATAATCCTTGGAAACTCAAGCAGTATACTCTGTCACTCAGGGCCAGTTGTACTAAGCATTGATGAAGGTATCCACTTTAGAGTCTATCTGCTGGATAGTGATTTATCCATTGGATAGCGTTATTCAGGCTTTGTACAACCAGCCCCAAAGCTTTAGGACCTTTAGTTATTTTAGTAATGGGTTATATCAGCGGTAAACAACCACTTCAAATACTGGTATGTTCTGTTTCTTTCTCACAGAAAAATATTTATACATATGTATATTTTTTCCAAAAACACAAGGAATATTTCCAGATGCACCATATAGAGAACCTCTTTTGTACACGTTTCGATTTGTGGGATTCCTATGGTACCTGTGGATATGTTTGTCACAGGAACCCCACTAAAGGCAATGAAGGTACAGAAAAACCTTTCATCTCCTAATGTTTTCTTATGATTGTATTTAGGTCTATTCAAATGTGGACTATACAAGAAAAAATATAGATAAATGTTATTTTCTCAAAATCATTTTATTGAATATTAAATTTCTGGTCTATATTGAATTATTAAAGTTAAAATTTGTTAACACAAACATCTACTATTTACAAGAAATTTTTGTGAATAAATATTAATAATAACTCATTGCATTGAATGTCAATCAATAAATCTAAAACAGATTTCACACATGTTGGTTACACTGGTGGGACCATTTCCACAAGGCTGAGAAGACTCATTTTGGTTGCTCAGACATGTTTTGGATACCAGACTAAGTTTGTTCCCTGTAGATGCTTGAATGCATTGAGCTAACCTAGAGTAAGCACTTTGTTGGGAGTGCAGAGATATCAGGATTTGCAATGGTGCTTTAGTAAAACATTTACAGGGCAGTCCTTAAACATATGACCATAATAATGTATTTGTCTAGACTAGAGTACAAACACTAAATGTGTGCAACAGTTGTCACTATTTAGTAGTAAATAGCACTAATTAAGCAAAAGAAAATAGAATTAGCATAAAACAGCAGTAATAGTATTTATGTTGCACAGTTTTAGTGTGTGCACTCTACTAAGTCGATTTTTAAACCAAATTGCCCTAATTCACTATTGCCTGTGGAAATGTGGAGTCTGCATCATGTGTGAAAAAAGACATTTATGCACAATGGAGGCTAGGGCTGTATAAAAGAGAATTCAAAAATGGACTATTGAGTTTCAATGAAAACATTGTGCTGAAATAGAGACATATTAATATGCAGAGAGTTTATAGCTGGTCACTGTCCACCTGAGTTTTCCTCTGTAATTCTTAAAATAATACTATAATTCTAATACTAAATTGTTATTTCATATGGTGTTCTTCAACATCATAAAAAAGACGAACAAGTCGATACCGGATAATGAATGCAAAACAACTGCCCAAAATCTGAAAAGCAAAACAATAAAGACAAATTAATGTGTATCTTTGCTTGATTTCATACCTGGTGCATGTTTCCCTTACCATTATGTCAATCAAAATAAGTCACTCACTAACGTGAATGACAACCTCAAACTTCATAAAATTCCAAAGTTCAGCATTAATTGAATAAAAGCAGACTGAAGTGTTCCCATACATTTCCTTTTAAATTTTGGAGTTTTGGCAGACTTGTATCCCATTCAAAAAAACAAAATGTTATGATTGTATGATGTGATCATTCAAATTTGTGACCATTATTTTTGTTGACTGTTAAAATAGAAAGAAATAAACACCATGGCTTCAGGGTGTGAAACTAGGCAATGTCATTGTAATAGGACAAGACTTTTGGAGGGCATATTGGTTATTTGTGACCCAAGAAGCACAAATAAACAGTATGCACGACAAAAATCATGTTATTATCATTATCATCAATATCCTAAATCAAAATTATTTATAAATTTTCAAATCACTGTAAAACAAATTTGGTTCAACCTGCAGCAGGCTGAAGTGGTACCATTATTGCCTGACGCCCGCTTGTTTTCAAGTGGGTAGTTATTGATGATAATGATAACTGACTTCATGTAGGTATGTTTTTTATATATTATTTGGGAAATTCCTCTCCTGAATCTTGTGCTTATCAAGGATATTAAGTTTTTTAACAATAAATTCAATGTGAATGAATAATATAATACACACATGGGGCATAGCCAGAGGAAAATCCAGACCAAGGCACAAGATTGTTGAAGGCACTCCTTCTCTGGGGGAGGGGGAATCTGAAAATCAAGCTCTTGCAAAAGTGATTTCCAGCATTTTGAGAGGCATTTTGACATTTTTATTACAAAATTGGGGTACTTTTTTTCATTTATTTAAGTAACTCTGAGAAAACCTAATGAAATTTTACAGAGGCAATGTTTTCCCCATAGTAGCTATAGGTTGGCACACATGGAAGAAACTCTTCTAAATCTCTTACCTGTATTCCCAGTATAACACACACCAGAGTTCTTTCATGTAAAGGCCCCAAGATTTTAATAACAAAGTTAATAATGGTAAAGTTGTTGATACTAGTAAATTGGTTGTCTTCTCCAATACCATGTTCAACATTAATAAGACATAATGTATGAAATACATTGATAATAAAACGACCAACAGGATTAAGGTCTGTGGTTTTAAATATTGCTTGGCTCATTTCTAGTCGACCAGTCTCTTTGTTGATCCTGTAATCATAAATGTGAATTAGAGTTTTATTAAATTAGGTTGTCATATACATGAATTGGAAATAAAAATTGATTGCTGTGTTGTAACTGAAAACATTTTTATGGACTCATAATATGTCAACATTGAGTGTGTGGATAAGATAGATGCTACATGGAAATGAATTGATTGTGAACAAAATCAAGTGAACCATCTAAATCTGTGCATGTATGACTATTTAAACATGTATTGCCAGTAATATCCAAAGCATATATTTGTTGGATGAGGCCTTGATGATATCCATAATTATCAATGTGAAGGTGAGTGTTATTGCAAGAAGCTGTAATAATTGAAGGGTTCAAAGCGAAAACGGCCTAAGTGCTCTTTAGGATAATTTTTTCGAATTTTCGAATTTTCACCAAATCAATCTAAAAAAGGCATCTGACGATCTAATTTGGTCTAAAAACAAACATCTTCTATTTTTTTCTGAAGAAATTGTCCGAAAAATTTTAGGGATTTTTTGTGTCGTACAAACCTTAAGCTTGTCTGGGGTAGTTTCTTTTTGACTTCGATCAACACTCCTGTGTTTTTGTGTTACTGGGGAGGCATGAAACTGGTAAACATGTTTAACACGTTTGAAACAGGCTTTCAGTCTAATCAGAACTTTGACGAAGTCGCATCATTCGTGATTTCGTCATTGTTTTTTGCTATTAATTTGCCTCTAAACGCTTCTGGAACAGCATCATTAAGCTTTCTAGTTGTGATGAGTCTACTGTTTGAAAGAAATCAAGCAGTTGAGATGATTTCGAGTAAAAATTAGTGTTTTTTTCGCACTCGTGAATCTTGGCGACCGTTGAAGAAATCATCACTTAAAGACTGTTTTAGAGGCAAATTCTTGGACTGCCGTGGCTATTTTTGCAAGTTTTGGCGATCAAAGAACACAACAAGCCTGAAAATTCGGCAGAATTCCGAGGTAGCGTTAGACTTATAAAAAAAACTTGAAATGGGGGGAGGCTATGGCGGCTGCCAAAAAATTTGGTTGATTTCCCAGAATGCATTGCAGTGGTATTTTTGTCGAAACACGTGTAGTTCGAAATAGGCATGTTCGTAGTGATTTAGTGGTGTAAGTAGAATGAAGTAAAACTTGAAAAACTTGCATAAGATTAGAAGAAGGACTGAATTTTCTTAGGATATTAAACTTTTTGCTCGAAGGCCAAGTTTTTAGCCAAAAAATACATATATATTAATAGATTTATTCGTCCCCATGAACACTGATGTCAAGATTAGTAAATAGCACTTATTAAACAAAACAACAACAACAAAAAAAATAGAATTAGCATAAAATAACACTATTTAGTGGTATTTATTTAGTGCGCGCACTCTAAGATTTGTACTTATGCATATTCACACCGGTATTTTTATCGTCCTATACAAATTTGTGCTTTTCACGCAAGAGTGAACGGTTGTCAAGCAAAGCGAAAGCGTAACTACGGGCCGAATTTCACCTTTTTCGGACAATTTCTTCAGAAAAAAATAGAAGATGTTTGTTTTTAGACCAAATTAGATCGTCAGATGCCTTTTTTAGATTGATTTGGTGAAAATTCGAAAATTCGAAAAAATTATCCTAAAGAGCACTTAGGCCGTTTTTGCTTTGAACTCTTCAATTGTTTCAATATATATTGTTAAAACATAATGAATGCTTAATTAAAAAAAATGTATAGGCACAATTTTATTTTGTGCATAAATGAAAATTGCAGATGCAGATTACCATCAGAACTAAAATTTTAAAAAATTAGTAACTTTACTAAATAATTTATTTATAATCTGCCAGTATATTTTACCTTGGTAATCTATGTCTAGGACAGGGCACAAACTTGAAAAGTTGTGGTAATGAGAATACGAAGTTAAAAACTTGAGGAATGAAGAACAATAACATGGTTTTGCTAAAATGGCCTAGTATTCCAACAACGGCAAATGTCATTCCAGAGAAATAGCAGAAAGTATCACCAACAAATACACTAGAAGGATACCTGAAACAAAAAAAAAATTGAATTTGACTGTCAATTGATTTATATGTAGCAGATCATCCATATTTGATATAAAACCAAGAATTATATAAATTTGTAAAGAACTCACCAAATTCTTTAGATGATAAAAAGGCATTTGCAAATTGTGGAAACTTGTTTTTAAATTTTTGAAAAAAAAAAGGTATTGGATTTTCAAAATACACAAAGTCCCAATCTTTGAATTCAATCATCTGTATGTCAAGATCAAGAAGTTCTTTTGTATTAAAAAAAATATTTAATATTATTGTAGTGCTGCTGCAAGATAAGCTATATACTTCATCATGTTATATGTTACCATGTTAGGAAATACATACACACAAGTATACAACTATCAAGTGCATTTAGCACGACATAGATATAGTGATTGAGTGCAATTCCCTTTAGTGAAGCTGACATGACAATATGGTTATAAGACCTAAACTTCCAAAGTTATTGATGAGACCAAAAATATGGGAAAGCTTACCAGTTAAAATAAAGTATACCACCACAAACTGCAATATACGGCATAATGAAGTACAATGAAAACAAATGGGCCTGCCAACAACACGAGCCTTGTAACTCTAGACAATTGAAGATTGCAATAGAAACAGCAATGATGAGGGACTGTCCTGCCTCCACACCATTGATACCAGCCAAGATGTTGATAGCATTAGTACAGAATACTGCTAACATTCCCATGTACACATAATACAGAATGCCTGGTACAGGAAAGTCAAACAAGTCACTCAATAACATTGTACAATAATTCGCTACTTGATCATTTTAATCCATCCTCAGGAACAAAGGGGTAAGATATAAACAGATATAAACCCTGGGTTCCTGAGTATGATTTTAATCTCCATTAAAAAATAATTTTATAACAGGAATATCCCACAGCTCAACCAATCAGAACATGGTATTCATTCTGCTTGGCTGGGTTGGGATAATAATGTCACAATTATTTTTCAAATGTGCAGATTTGAATGGTCAGGAGTTGATCTTAGTTCACTAAGGCCCAACCTGACAATGAAACCTTGGTCACGGCTTTCTCTACTTTGTCAAAACCAATACTAGTTATCATAATTCATATCATCATTAACACCAGCCTTATTTGTTTGCATTGAAGTGGCTTTACACATACCTAGATCAAGGTCAAAGCCAAAAATGAAGCGTAAAGGTTTAGGTACAATTATTGTAGTAATTCCAATATTGACAAAATAGACCATTAAAAGAGGTAGTGAAGCCATAGTTGGCAAGATCAGCTTGTCTCTCCACTTAAGGTCCAAGACATCATCAGCAAACCCAAGAAATATCATACAGCAGATTGATAACAGGCCAGCAATAAACATTACAAACTGAAAGAAAGCAAAACAAGATCTTTACAAGAGGCAGTCTTATATGCTCTCAATTCTAAATTGGCCCATGGAACTCTTTATTTAAAACATACATGCAAACAACTTTCTCGTGCAGCATAGGAATCCTGAACAGAAGAAAGGAGTGGTTGGACAGGTGATGGAAATTTTTTTTTCTGATGCATAATTAGCCTAAAATGTAGTCTGTGAAACGAGTCCTTGTGATGCAAAAAATCAAATAATCCATTGGTTTAGGTGTATGATTCATACAAATTAATCAAAAAGCACATTTTCATGATCATGAAATAATTTCAAATTTGTGCATGCATAATTCACAATCAAGAGCCCACTTCTACCCCCTGGACAGAGGTTGTCTGGCTAGCAAGAAGGCTAATAATCCAAGTTAACTATAAGCAGTACATATATATATTTTTCAATGATATATCTGTTATTGACACTATATCATATGAGTCATTGAGTGGACAAAAATTCGTAATTACCTCATGATGAGGGAAATCATAATCTCCTTTTTCAAACCATATTGACAAAAATGGCAGTGGAATAAACAAAAACAAACACATCAAGTACATTGCACCAGAGACAACACCAAGTCCTTCAGGGCTACAAACAAAAGCAAAGAAAATCAAATATCTATCCTGATACATTTTATAATCAACTTGCAATTATTTCTCAAGAATCTTCAGCCCTCCCCCCTCTGAGATATCAAGATTTACCCCGGCCCTTTCACACAAATGTTGTTTTCCATGTATCCACACACTAGCTCCATACATAAATATGATTTACATTTTTTTTTTTGCATTTGAATACACGCTTATGATATCTACGAATATTACTCCGAGTTCCAAGAGCTTTTGCCCGAGTTTGGCGCATATAAAAAAATATTTTTCAAGCAGCTGTGTGAATCGCAATCGTCATGTGATGACGATTGTTTATGGCTTGTAATCTATCTTGTTATCCTGATGACAATCTGTGATTTCACGTTAAAACAGCTATTTCAATAATCTTTGTTCTTTATCCATGAAGTAAAAGCTTAAAGATTCCAAAGAAGCCACTGCATAGAATAGAGAAGCACGAGAAATATCAACTTACATCAGCTCGTCATTGTCTTTCTTGTTGAGATCCTTGCCTGCCATTCCTGCAGCTAAAAACAAACCTTTAATGCGAGGAATGATCTTCAAAGACAACAAAAATGTTGTTACGGACATGAAGAAATTGAGAGCCAATGGATAAACCATTCGGTAAATCATCTTGACGAAAATTCCGACACAAACTCATCGAAATCCTTCGAAATATTGATATATAAGTTTCTCCAGGTTACACTAATGGGAAGAACAGCTGACCAATTTATGGGCGGGGCATAACAATGAAATCTTCACTTTGATTGGTAGAATAAATGTCAATCACTGACACGACGATGAATTTTATTGGCTACTTATTGATGGCGCGTAAATTTCTCTTTGCGAGCGCCAGCAGCAGTTTTGTTTTGGCTGTGTACGGTAAAAATTTTTTTGTTCACCTCCAAGAAATCATGTAAAATATTTTTTAATATGACCTTAAATTTTAAGGTCTTTTAATTCAAAAAGGTAAGGGACTGTCACAATGATTTATGAAATTTCAAGCTTGACGAAATTGTAATGATTTTGTTCTGTGTGGTCAAGCGCAAGTTTGCGTCTGCTGAAATGTGGATTCGCTGGAAAAAATCGAAAAGTTTTCATTAATTTTAATACTTGTTCGTGAATTTTATCGTTTTTACAAAGATTTGTGTGTTGTTCTGGAATTAAAATTTGTTAATAAATATATGTTTTAAAGCATAATAAACTTATATTTTTCTGATTTTTGTCGGACAATCTCCATCTTGCAAAGGGAGACAAAAGACAAAATGGCGGACAGCAAAAGAGTCAAAAAAGACGTTGACTTCGATGGCCATGGTCATGCCCATGCACATGACAAAAATAGAAGAAGAAAAAGTGTTGCTTCACATATGGCTCATCCCATTGCGGGAGAAACCTTGAAAGAAAGACAAGTAAGTTTTGAGCAAATAGCGTCCTGAGAGAATAGTTTGGAGAAGGGGCCGATCACAATTCCTAGGTAGCCTATTTTCCCTACCTTTCCCATTCGATAAATGTTTATGGACGCAAGCCTGAGTTTTTATTTTATTTTGTAAATTGAAATTGACAACTTGCATGCCTATAAAAACCATATAACTTATGTGTTGCCCACGTCTATTTGTTTGTCATTTTTACATCATCTCTCACCATGTGTTTTTGTAGTGTCATCAGAGAGAGTAAGGAAAATTTTAAAGAAAAAAAATGTTTTTTAGCAAAATTGTAGTTGTTTTAAAAATGAAGCAATCATGAATGGGGCTGTTATGCCATTACCACATGATGTAGTGCAAACTAGATAAATAATAGTAATAGTAATAATAGTTCACTCAGACCATGATTCAACCAGCCCTCACTACAGATATGAACATGAATGGCTATGAACTTCTGACTTATAAATTGCTGTCCCCTGCTAGAAAAATTGTTCTGTTTAAATTTGCTTGTTTGTTTTTGTTTATAACAGCAAAGAATAAGAGAAAACCGTGAAGCAAGAAGAAAGCGAATAAAAGATGAACACAAGTTTGTGATGAACATGGTGTCCTTCTTTTTAAAAGGAATTGAGCCAAGTTCAATAGAGGAGTTTGTTATTGATTCTGAACATGTATGTTACTTTGATATTGTTTCTAAAATTTTTCTGTTAACAAATGTTTTTGTTTTGGGCTGGTTTACACAAAGCCTGAATAAAGTTATCCAGTGGATATAGCAATTTATCCGGTGGCACTTAACCATGCCTCATACAACTGTCCCCTGATGCAGGACCTAAGAATTCTGAAAGTAATGTCCTCTCATTCTATCATGTCCTGTACTGGGTCATGATAGAACAATCACGATCATGGGATTTTTGCTGCTATTCACAAGTTACCATTGACAGCTTGATTTATAACTGTGTACACACATATGATGTAACCATAACCCAAGTATACTCAGCAGTTGTGAATTATAATTTTGGCTTCATTCTCTAAATATTTTCAGTCCATGGAATTATTTGACAGTATTTTTGCTCCTGGTGGGAGGCGATCATTAACATTTTACTTCCAAGAATGTTGTGATGAGGCTAGTGGTAAGTTTTCCATTTTGATTTCTATTCATAACTACACCAACCACTTCTTTTCTTTTCTTGTATTCTTCCAAATGCACACAATATAGGTGTCTGCAGGGTTCCCAGGAGCCAGGGAAAAGTCAGGAAAAACACAGTCAGGGAAAAGTTAGGGAATATCAATCTTTAGAAAGGCTGGGAACCCTGGTCTGTGATGACATCAGTCTATCTTTACTGAACCCTGTATAATGTAGCTACCTGTTCTGCTCATGAGTTGCATCTTGCTAACTGTATGATTGACTGGGTAATCGACTAATGTAATGTAATGTAATATGATGCTTATATGGCACATTTGACTTAATGTCTCAATCAGGATTTTAAACATTTCTCTCAACAGAAGTCCGCGCTCGTTCAATTCTACAAACTCCAAAAACTTCCACAGCTTACACACTTCATTTAACAGATGGATATGAGGAAGGCTTCACTGGAACCATGGTATATTGTACTCGCAATGATAATAAAAAAGAAATCAAATCTAGAACTATCAGTGAGGTGAGAAGACAATTGATGAATTTAAGAGATAGGGGCTGCTGCAAAAATAATAAACCATTGGAAATGAAACAAGTGTTTTCAATCAATCAAAGTTTTTTTTAGTAATCACCATCTTGTATGGTGTTTCTTGTAGCATGGAAATACTATAAATTATAATATTAAACATCCATATTGTTTTGTTAAGGACCTGTCATTTGGTGTAATAGATCTGGGTCAGAAAGGTCTGATGCAGAGCATAAAGAAACACATGACCTCCATTTATATCCCTGCTATTCAAGCCATGGAGAGATGGGGAGAATTGAGTGACACTCCTCAAGGAGAGAAAACAAGAACGGAATTTCTTGATACACTTGATTCTTTTGTGCAGTTTACTGACAGTAAGTACATTTGGGTCTAACTCAACATAAATTAGCTAATTTTTTATTTGTCATTTTTTTATAACTGTGTTATATTGAAAATCGTACAGGGTTCATATTAGGTTGTACATGCAATTGTTGCACATTGTACAAAGCAAACCATGAAATAAAAAAATCTGAATGCCTGTTTGTCTTAACTTGGTGTTTCTGTCAGGTGCAACTGCAAGTGCTGCCATGAAAGTGGATCTTCAGAAGTGTGACATACAGAGTCTACTCAGCTGTTCAACACATTCAGACTTTCAGGAAGTTGCTGCTAATCAAGAAATAGTGGTCCAGCTTGAGGAACTTGTTGAGTCTTGGTGCAAACAAATAGAGCAGGTAAAGCCAATTTTTATTTAATATCATATACTACAAGTCTGGTAGTTTTCTAGTCAGCAGGACTGGGGTATTGAGTGTGATCTGACTTCTTGTATAATACTACTTTTAAAACTTGGTTTCTTAGGTTTTGGCAGAGAGTGAGCAAATGCGCCGAGAAGCTGATGATACTGGCCCCTTAGCTGAATTAGAACACTGGAAACTTAGAATGGCTAGGTTTAATTCATTGGTTGAGCAAATTAAAAGTCAAGAAGGTAGAGCTGTCATCAAAGCATTACAACTGGCCAAGTCGAAAACCCTGAAGGTATTTTTAATTTTTCTCTTGTGGCCATTATCTCATCCTTCCTTCCATTCTTTCTTTGATCCTTTCTTTCCTTTTCTCCTTCTCTCCTCATTCTGTCCTTTCTTCCGTCGGCTTCTTGCCTTCAGTATTGGCTTCATTTGCTTTCTTCGCTTTCCGCTTCTCGACGTAAATTGCTCGATTAATTATAGCGATGTTCTATATATGTTAGTCTTTGTCATTCGTGTGCCAACCAGACAGTGATTGGCCGTTATTTCAACAAAATCGTTTGTGCTGTGGTTGCCATATAACATGTTTGTTTGTAAACATTGAATATCGCTTTTGTTTGTTTCCTTCTCCTTAATCCAATTTGCCTTTCGCCCTGTTTTTTTAGCCTTCACTCAGCTGCACATGTACAAGAAACTTTAGAAAAGTCATTTTTTACTTTATATTGTCTTTTCATCCTACACCATAAAAAATCAATTCCCTCGTTTGAGACTTCACTCATTCTCTTTTCTCTTTCTCTCTCTTCATTAAGACATGGAGAGATTTAGACTCGCGTATAACTGATGCAGCCAATGAAGCTAAAGATAATGTGAAATTTCTCTATACACTAGAGAAAGCTTGCGAACCATTGTACCGTGCTAATCCAGTAAGTACCAGTAGTCGATTTAACACTGATTGATCTGAAGTGATCACAATCATTGGTCTTACAAGATGGTATCTCCTGCTCATGTGTGCACGATTTAGTTGTCTTTCACCATTTTCCCTAAGTCTGTGTTGATTCTCAATAGGCAGGAATGATCGAGTGCATACCAGTTCTTATCAATTCTGTTCAGATGATTCATGCTATCTCACGGTACTACAATACACCTCAGCGTATGACAGCACTTTTCATCAAGGTTAGCATAGCTATTCTTAGAACATAAATTATAAATTAAACAAGATTCATCATGATTTTTGAAATGCTGATATCCTGTTATAGGTTACCAACCAAATGGTCAGAGCATGTAAGAACTTTGTCACCGATAGAGGACTAAATCGAGTTTGGGATCAACCGCGTCAGCCTGTTATAGAAAAGCTCAAGATCTGCCTAAGGTTGAATGAAGAATACCAAGCTTGTTTCCAGAAAACCAAACAGAGAATCGCTAAAGATCCTACTCAAAAACCCTTTGAGTTCTCCGAAATGTCTATCTTCGGGAAGTTTGACGCGTTCTGTAAACGTGTACAGAAGGTAATATACGATCCTTAATCACTCCTTATCTATATCTACTCCTTATTTATATGTAGAGCTCCCAGATATGCTAACAGAAAATAGTTTGGTATTTTGTAAAAGCTCTGCTAGCGAGCTGCAACAGATTTGGTTTGTCACAAACGTATGATTTTGGTTATAACGTTTCTTTTTGTTTGTCCAGATTATTGAAGTACTGAATGCCCTGGAAACATACTCAGTATTATCAAGATCCAAAATCGAAGGCATCGAGACAATAGCTTCAAAATTCAATCATATCTATTCTACTTTGAAGAAGAAGCCGTATGATCCTTTGGACCATAGACGACCCGACTTTGTAGTAGACTTTGCAGAGTTCAAACGACAAATGGCAGAGCTTGAGGTATCGTACTAAGTTCTTTTCTCATTTTCTTTGGCAGTTTGGTTTCAGTGCATGCTTGTAGGAGATTTTAGAGACTCACACAAACTTGTAAATCATCTCACTCTAAATAAATCCTATTTGCTCAAACATCGGTATGTCAGACTAGCTACAATCAAATAAGTGAATACTTTGCCAAAACTGATACATTAGCATTTTCTCTGAAAGTGGTTTTTGCCTTATAACATATTCCTGATAGATTTCTTACGAATGAAAGACATTCACTAAATGCAATTACTTTATTATTAGAACCATCTGCAAAGGTTCATGAAACTCTCGTTTGACAAGTTTAAATCCACTTCAAATGCATTAGATCTGCTTCTAAGGTACGTTCTTTGAGGTTTAGTGAGCATTTAGCACGTAGCCAGCTATAACAAACAATATCACGTTTGATTTATGTGTTTCAAGGTTCGAAAGGCTTGGTATTCCTAGCCTCCAAGGACCGATTGATAATACCTATCGTAGTCTTCTAATAATGTTTGGTAAAGAACTGGAAATCGTTCGAAAGGTATATCACCACATTTTTTGTGTATTTCTAATCAATTTTCTCACTGTCTCCCACTTCTTCTGTGAAGCTGCTTCTTATATTCGTTTCTATAATGTTAAAGCTTTGACTTTGTCTCAAACAATATCTCGATCCCTGTTGAATTTGTTTGTTTAGATTTATGCAGCCAATTGTAACAACCCACCCCTTGCACGAGATCTACCTCAAATTGCCGGCAGTATTAGTTGGTCGAGACAACTAATGAGACACATTCGAGACCCCATGAACATCTTCGAGGCACATTCAACATGTTTGAAGACTAAAGAAGCAAGAGTTATTATCAAGAATTTCAATCGGATGGCAGCTATACTGGTAGAATTTGAAATGATTTACCACAATGCCTGGACCAAAGAAGTCGAGATAGCTAAGAGTGGTAAGTAAGATATTTGGTTCCTTAAATGGCCTCAGCCTTGTGATTTTATTTACAGGATTTCCAAGGGGTAATTCAATTCTTGGCCCGTGAATGGGTGCAAAGTAAGTTCAAGCAAGGAGAAATCAAGCTGTCATTCGTGATTTCACTTTAATTTTTTCCACGCTGAGTGAAACTTATTATTATTATTATTATTATTTGTATTTCGTGAAACCGTTCGTGATTCGTGATCAATGATCCCCTTTGGCCACCCTGTATTTACAGACTCAATTTTCTACTAATTTCTATATAAATTTCAAGAAAAATGATTTGATTGAGTTGTTACCTACATCAAAGCATTGACTAGTGAAGTTTTGCGCATCGTGAAATTATGTTGCTAAAAAGTAACGTTGATTTTTAATCCAAATTTTTGCACAGGTTTACAGGCTTCTTTGTTAGTACGCGATCCAGAAACGGGCCAATTGATGGTCAACTTTGACCCACAGCTTACCAAACTGATGCGCGAAACTGAATGCATGATGAAAATTAACCTTGAAATCCCTGAAAGTGCCAGACTGTTGTACATCAATAGGAACATACTAAAGAAAACAGCCGATGACATCAAGGTAAGAAGAAAGAATTTGTGTCTTATTATACATGCTGCTGTGAGTATTGTAATAGTCCTGGTCGATCCTTTTCGTTGTTTCTTTCCTTGGTGTAACATTGTGATTTTTTCTTATCGTCCCTGTTTATACTCCTCTTCGTAAAGCTAGAAATTTCCTATGTATTCAGTTTGAAATTTTGTATTAATAGATGATGCTAGAAGATTTTCAAGCTGTGAAGAACAAAATTCCCGTTATCTTCCAGCCATTGATGGCACCACATATTGAAAAGGTAAAGCGATTATTGTCAGACGTTTGCTACCGTTTTCTCGTCCTGTGCTGGGGCTCCCATTTATGACAGGGTAGATTTACCATGAAGGTACTGCCCTTCAAAAGAAAAATCTCAATTTTCATATGCGATGGTACTTTTTGTTCTGCAAGAAAAAAAATGTCTTTGCACTGAATGCTAGTATGCATTGTTGCCTTCTGTTGTTTGTTGGTTATGCAAATTGCTGGTTCTTCTGCAGAATACAGCGTAATGAGGTCATTATTTGTTTTAGGTTGAAGCAGCTATCAGTCCAGGTATCATCATGCTGAACTGGAACTCTATGAACATAAAGTTATTTATCAAGAATGTATACTCAAGGCTTCGAGAGGTTGATTTACTAGTTAAAAAAGTAAGTACATTCATAGAATTTTACTGATATATGATAAATGCCGTTACCTCGAGCGCACATGCGCTTTCTAGTCATCACTTGTCATTGCAGATGTTTTCTAAAACCATACATTTGTATCGTTTTCTAGGTTAACGATATTCGCGAAGCAAGGATCGATTCTGTACTCGCAGAGATCAGTGAGACTCCTCTATGTGAATTGCCAGGGTATGTGCCATGGACAACAGAAAAGTTTCTTGCAGAAACCCAGGTAAAGTAAAGCGAATGATGACTGATCGCAAGATTCGTTTTCAAAATATGTACATATCATGCAAAATACACTTGGTTGGAAACTTAGATCTAACCTAACTTACACCATTTGACCTCCTTACCAAGAGAGATAGTTTACGATTCATGTGATATTGTATAAATGCAATATTTCGTTTCTATGATTATAAGAATTAAACGATTTATTTTCAGAAACGTTGTTCAAACATGGGGAACGTTATTGACAAACTTAGCCTACGCGTAGAGGATGCAGTCCATGAAATAGTTGACATCTTCAAGGAATCTCTCAGAGAAATTGGTATTACTGAACTAGGTGCCAAACCAAAACCTTTGGAGAAAGACAAAGAAAAGAAGACAGATAATCGTGATGGTAAAGAAAAAGAAGCACCAAAAGAAAAGACAGTCAAACCAACTGACGAAAAGACTTTGCAGGAAGAAATTGACGAGCTCATACTACACTTTAACCACAAAACATTCGAAGCTTTGCTGAAAGCTACTCGAAACGCCTTGGACGGCATTAAACGACGCGTGTTCTGTACGAGGTAGTATTACACTTATGTTTATCGTATTGCAGCATTTCCTGAAAAGTAAACCTTACACATAAGACTTTGTGATTATAATGGATCCTCTCCCTTGCTGTTCCCGCATTACCTTGAACGTGTTCTAATTATCTCAAGTTCTATTTCAGTTCTACAAGGACGTTCTCCAAGGGGGCATTTTTCAGCGGCAATAGTGGAGTAGCTGCCACTTATATCAAAGGGCCATTTTTCAAAGCTGAAATAACATTGGCAATACCTAATGTGGTAAGTGTTGCCCGTATTGTCTCTAGGGTGTAACACCTCTTGACCCGTTTCAGTAATTCTGCAAATCTAACGTGGAAAAGTGTTAGATAACGAATGCACAAAAAGGTGGCCTACAGGAAGAATTAGATAAAGGGCGTGTATTTTACGTTGAAAACAAAGTTTACCAACATCTTAATAGCTGGTATTTCAATAAGAACCAGTTCTTTTTCAGTTTCGGAGACCATAAGTCGCATCGTCTTGATAATATTTTGTTTTGACACAGATAATACATCCATCTCTGGAAGACATCCAGTCAACTCTCAACAAAGCTGCCCAGAAGGTATTAGAAGTCAGTCGTTCCGTTGCACAGTGGGGACAGAAAAGATTCGATTATTTTGAGCTCAGATCAAGTACAGATAGCAAGCACTCTACTCACATTAGGAAGACAGAGCGAGCCACTGAATCAAGTAATTAATGTTTTCGTATTGATGTTTGTTATCATTTTTTAACATTCTTGTTCGTTTTCGATTTTTCTTTTTGACTATTTAGAAGAGGAAATTCCATCTATTAAGCTTAAGAATCATTACAAAAGTATATCAGAGCACAAAGATGTAACTAAGCTATTGATGGTGATAACATCATCCATAAGCTCGACAAAGGCTGAAGTCCTTAAGTGTTTAGAGCAGTTTAACCAATATCAGCACGTATGGGAAGGTGACAAAGAGACTGTTGTCAAGGTAACTAATTCATGAGATGATGGAATTGAAATCCTGGCGACACCGTAATAAATTCCATCTATCTGCTTTACCACTGTGCTAATGAGCTTTACTTAATTCACCTAGTAGTGCTATGAATGTTTATTGTTATGAACCTTATTATAGAGTGCACGCACTTACAGTGGGACTACTCCAACCAAAGCCACCATGACAAATTTTTCATAAATTGTCCAATCACCTTTGAGCTTTTGAACAATAGATTTTCCATAAATTTCAAATATTGCAACAACTGATAGATCGCGAGCAACAATGTATTGTGCAAATAATTTTGGCAAATATGTTTTTCAAAAGGTCGAACGTGGCTGGACAATTTGTGAAAAATTTGTCAGGGTGGCTTTGGTTGGAGTAGTCGCACTGTAAAGTGTACAACATAAATACCAGTAAATAGTGCTTTTTTTTCTAATTCTATTGTTATCTTTTGTTTAATTAGTGCTTTTTACTGCTAAATAGTGACAATTGTTGCGCACTTTTAGTGCGTGCACTCTATCATTATTATTATAGCTTTGCATGGTGCGAATGGTGCGCAGAGTTTATATTTTTGATATGTTAACTCAGCGCTTACGTAATCAATACTACCTAATGTTCCTGCTTAGACAATATAATAAGAACACAATATAGTATATGACCTCCAAAAGCACAGCATTGCAAATGGTGTAAGTAACACAGCACGAGGTTTTTTTTTATACTTGTAATACAACTTTCAATGGCTACAATATCTGTAACTTCCAAAAACGTATTCCACGGCATTTATTGTGTTCTATTGCAGGATTTTACCGCTACCAATCCTTTGTTGTCGGAATTCAAGAGTGAGATATTACGATACCAGGAACTAGAACAAGAAGTCAGTAATATTCCTGCGACATTTCGTGTTGGGCATGGTGCTATCGAGCTCTACTCTGGTAAGATCGCACCACCATTAAAACTTTGAAGGTCATATTGATATCATTTTATCTCTTGTAGTTATTTTCGAGACAGTTGTTCATTTACTTGTATTGTTGATACTATGTAGAAATGCATGATTTTGAGAACAATACCTATTAAACATGTGTTCAAGATCACTTTTCATCTCGCAAATATTTATGTATTTATCTACTCATAATCATCCATAGAATCTTTCAAAATTGCCTTATCTGTGGAGATAAAAGCTTGGAAGCTCTTATTCGGTCACAGTATTAACCATAAGTATCGACTATGTATGGACGAAATCGCACAGTATGTGTCAGACTTTAGCAAGAGGCTCAGTAGACCCATCAATGATCTGGAAGATGTGAGAAGTGCAATGGCTGCTCTTGAAGATATTCGACAAAATGAGATACGAATTGACATGACTCTGGGACCGGTTGAGGTAAAATGATCTGATGTTTATCGTTTTAAAGCTTCCTCATAAAAGATGAGGTCAGATGCTTTGATCGTTAGGGGGTTGCTGTTGTATAATGTGTCAATCTATAGCCAGAAGGATTAGACTGTTTCTGAAAAGTCGTAGTAAATGTTGTTTTTCATTGACATCACACTTTCTTTTCCTCAGGAAGCCTACTCGATGCTCACCAAATTTGATGTGGCTGTTGCACGAGAGGAGGTCGAACGTGTTGATACGCTTCGATATTCTTTTGGAAAGCTTCTCTCTCAAGCGGTAAGAACTAGCAATTATCTTCAGATGACTTCAAGAAAATTATTAGAAGGTTCATACTCTATTAATGCTAATAATGAAGTTTCTAAGATGTTAATTTTTAAATTGACATGTAATCGAGAAATGCAATTAATTATGTTTTTGTTATTGTAATTAAATTGATATTTTGTTTACAACTATTTTAGTTGTCACCATTCAAAAACTAAACAATATTTAATAGAGATTTAGTCATAACGTACAATTGTCTGTTAACGTTTTTGGAACTTTTATCGACTTGCATTTTTGAATGGCCATGCATGCTTCACTCATGCAGATAAATAGCCTCTTCTACGTAAAATGAATTCCTTTTTCCCAACACCCTTAGGCCAAATATTAACCTGATTGCAAGGCAGCATTCACTAAGAGGTCTTTTAGGCTAGTTTTAAAATGATTTTGTTATTTGTTCTTGTACTTCACAGAGAGATGTCCAAAGCCACCTGGTGAAAATTCAACCTGAATTCAAAGCCGATTTATTGGAAAGGGTAGAGGTATATCACAGGGACGTTGGCACCTTTACTGATGAATATTTAGAGGTAGGTGGCTAACGTCTGTTCCGACAGCAGACTTATCCTAAGCACTCAAGAATGAAGATGCGTTAGTGAGTAACATTCGACCATGCTTTAAAGCTCATCTTTTGCGTTTGAAAATTGGCGTCCAGCCTTTTGTAAAATATCATCATAGCAATAACAGTTATGACTACATTAATTGCATGAAAATAAAAAAAAAAACGCATTATGATAAGAAAAGTATGACGATTGTAAGTTGAATCGGCTCAATGATTTGTGAAAATGTTTATTGCTTCTAGGCTGGACCAATGGCAGCTGGCATACCACCACAAGAGGCCAGTGACCGACTTAGTGTCTTTCAGGTATTATAGACAATAGTGCATGTAGGCTGCGTTTCTCCATCATTTCGTAGGCTTTCATCACATATTTTCGTTTTCTATTAGAGTCGATTTGATGACCTGTGGCGTAAGTTTGTCACCTACTCAGGTGGTGAACAACTGTTTGGTTTGGAAGTCACGGAATACCCTGACATTGTGCGCATCAAGAAAGAATTAGGGCTTTTACAGAAACTGTATGGCCTGTACAACGCTGTTATTGATGGAGTTAGTGGCTATTACGATATCTTATGGACTGAAGTGGATATTGAAAAGATTAACTCTGAGCTGCTAGACTTTCAAAATAGGTATACGATATTTTCTCTCAGGGCCTGCTTATATGAGGCGAGCCAGCCGGGTTGAGCGGGCTGGTTGCTTTTGTGTTCAAGCTATCAGAATGTGAAAACAGAAGAAACCATCCCGCTAAACCGGGCTGGCTTGCCTCATATAAACAGGCCTTCAAACTCTATGTGACTTATGGCACATAGAATTGTATAATTCATGTTTATCTCTCTACAATATTAAACATAGTTACTCAGAAGAACCTTTATATATAATATTTCTTGGAGCAACCTTTGATAATACGAGTTTCCTTTCAATGTTCACAGATGTCGCAAACTTCCTAAAGGTTTAAAAGAATGGGATGCTTTCCTTGAATTAAAGAAGACTATCGATGACTTTAGTGAGTGCTGTCCATTACTGGAACTAATGGCTAACAAAGCCATGAAAGATCGTCATTGGGAAAGGATTGCAAACTTGACTGGCCATAAGTTTGACGTGGACAACGAGAACTTTCAGCTACGTAATATCATGGAGGCACCACTTCTCAAACATAAGGAAGACATTGAGGTTTGTCCATGTCTATTTTATGAAGAATCGTTTCGATAAATAAAAGCTTCGTACCATTGGGCGAAATCTTATTTTGAAGCCCAATCATGGTGAATGTTTTATTTCAAAATCATCTTGATCTAACTTCTGGGGTCTACTTCTAAAACGGAATTGACACGTAATAAATCTCATTTTGTCGTTACCTTCACAAAACTATTTTAACAGCCTAGTTTTTCCTCTAGGATATCTGTATATCTGCAGTCAAGGAAAAAGACATCGAAGCCAAATTGAACCAAGTAATTGCAGAGTGGAGCTCACAGGAATTTGGATTTGCTTCTTTCAAAAACCGGGGTGAACTTCTTTTGAAAGGTGCTGAAACAACCGAGATCGTTTCACTACTGGAAGACAGCTTGATGGTTCTTAGTTCGTTACTTAGCAACAGGTAAACATTTAGGCGGGTAGTTTGTGCCACTTCGGCGTTTGATATGACAATGTGCGAATCAGAGTTCGAGAAAATAGATGACAAAGATCGGTTAAAATGATGAGGATCTGTGAGTGTGTATTGAACCACGTTAATTACAGGAATGTTATTGGTTAAGTCGAGTAGGCCAAGGAAATACCAATAACTTACTGAATTAAATGGAATTTTGGGGTTATATTTGTGTTATCATGTGTTTAATTTGGTTATTTAGTGATAATACCATGATAATACCAAGACACGTCAGGACCTAAAAAATGAACGTTTTTCTATATACACACTTTTCCGAACAATATAGAGCATTTCTACATTTTTTATTTACGTTATGTTGATCATTTTATCTAGATACAATGCTCCCTTCAAGAAGAACATACAGTTGTGGGTACAAAAGTTGTCCAATACTTCAGACATCATTGAAAACTGGATGATTGTGCAGAACTTGTGGGTGTACTTAGAAGCTGTGTTTGTTGGTGGCGATATTGCTAAGCAACTGCCGAAGGTTAGTTCATCTAGTAAGAAATTATAGAACGAAGTTCCCTAAAATGCGCGACAATGTGGAGAGAAACCGAGAAACCCTGAAAGCGATTTAATGTAGATATCAGTTAGATTTTGTCTCAACTTTGTAGGAAGCCAAACGGTTTGCAAGTATTGACAAGTCTTGGGTTAAGATAATGACACGAGCTCACGAAACTACTAATGTAGTACAATGTTGTGTTGGAGATGAGACCATGGGACAGCTTCTACCACATCTACTGGAACAGTTAGAGCTTTGCCAGAAATCACTAACAGGGTAATACTTTTTGTCTTTCTACGTATTGAGGTTTCTCTTATTAATTTTTTTTGTGGGGTTAGGAATCATTAACACTATGACAAAGTCTCTCGTATTATTATTTTTCTAGGATTAAGCAATCATTAAAAGTGGAATTTATTAATGAAGACTGTTCTATGTATTGGAACTGAAACTGATAATGTATATGAAGTGATCAAAACCATATTTTCGTTTTAGCTATCTGGAAAAGAAGCGACTTGTTTTCCCAAGATTCTTCTTTGTGTCTGATCCAGCATTGCTTGAGATTCTTGGACAAGCCAGTGACTCCCATACCATTCAGGTCAGTACAAGTCAAAAGCTTGTTTGATTGAATCTTTATTCTCCTGTCGAAATGTCGAATTTTCATTATTTTCAACAGGCGCACTTACTGAATGTATTCGATAACGTCAAGAATGTGGAGTTCCACGAGAAGGATTACGATAGGATTTTGGCTATAATTTCGTCAGAAGGAGAGACAGTCCAGGTATTTTAAAGCATCAGTGCTTCTAAAAACCCTTATTTTTTTAAACCCACTAAAAACGTTGCGATCAGGTTTTTATATTATCTATCAACAGCTTCAAAGGAGTCTAGCTAGCTAAGACCCCTTTGATACACATATTTTCTTTTTTTCCCTTTTCGATTGCGAATTAATGTTCCCAAATCTTTCAAATTTAAGAAGTCCCCTTACCTTTTAAGTTGCAACGACTCACTAATCTTTCCTTTGGATTTCAGCTCGAGACTCCTGTGATGGCCAAAGGCAATGTAGAGTTGTGGCTTGGTGATTTATTGAATATGGCTATGGCATCGTTACATGGTGTAATCAGAGATGCTTATCACACCATAAACGATGGTTCATTTCAGCTTATGAGCTTTTTAAACCAATATCCAGCTCAGGTATAGCACTTCATTCTATCTTTGAGTTAAAATGTGTCGCACGGGTTGTTTTAACTGTTTATCTAAATTCTGGTGCAACAGAACATCGAATGAACGAAAGGAACATATTTGTTCGCATCTCTGCAGATTATTTTGGATTTGACAATCTCTAAATGCCAAATGTTGCTGTTTTCCCTGCTTTATCAGGTGTCAGCAACATAATACCTGTAACAAAGTTTTTAGGGATTATAATGCTCCAGAAAAGCAGTCAAATAAAATCAGATCATGATTGTTTTATCGAATCTATTAAATTGCTTGCAACAGGTAGGACTGCTTGGCATCCAGATGATTTGGACAAGAGATGCTGAAGAGGCTCTGAAACATGCACGCCATGATAAGAAAGTTATGCCAACTACCAATCAAAAGTTTCTAAATATGCTGAATTCTCTCATTGATGTAACCACTCAAGAACTTACTAAAATGGAAAGAACCAAGTTTGAGACTCTCGTCACAATCCATGTACATCAGAGGGATATATTTGATGATCTGGTAGGTTTTAGTGTTTTTATTTTTACTTGCACATTTTTAACACCGCAACGCACCCTTTTGGATAACATATTCGTGTCAATTTCCATTGCAGGTCAAAATGCATATTCGGTCAGTCACAGACTTCGAATGGCTGAAACAGTCTCGTTTCTACTTCAAAGAAGACATAGATGACTGTATTGTCTCCATAACTGATGTAGATTTTAGCTACCAGAATGAATTCCTTGGCTGTACTGATAGATTGGTCATCACACCGTTGACAGATAGATGTTATATTACCCTTGCTCAAGCTCTAGGCATGTCGATGGGTGGTGCACCTGCTGGTCCTGCAGGAACAGGAAAGACAGGTATACCATTACATCTTGCCTACTTAATAGGGTCATTAAAGGCGGTTTTCCTTTCGTCACCCTCTCCCTCCCCCTACCAAAATTGTAACTACGCAGACTATATTCTCCAAGACAGTATTTGTGATTGCTCCTTTAATAAGAGATCTTGACGATTTTCCAAATTGTTTGCATTTTACATAGAAACTACCAAGGACATGGGGAAAGCCCTCGGCAAGTATGTGGTTGTATTTAACTGCTCAGATCAAATGGATTTCCGTGGACTTGGTCGTATTTACAAAGGTATACTGTAATGCTGTTTATTTATTCATTTTTAAATCGTGCTTGTCATGATCAACAAAGTCACTTGTTTTTTTATTTACATAACTTGTTTTGTTTCCACGGTTGTTTCAGGTCTTGCACAGTCAGGTAGCTGGGGCTGTTTTGATGAGTTCAATCGTATTGAGTTGCCTGTCTTGTCTGTGGCTGCACAGCAAATCTATATTGTACTAACTGCCAAGAAGGACAGAAAGAAACAATTCATATTCAGTGATGGCGATGTGGTCGACTTGAACCCAGAGTTTGGTATCTTCTTAACAATGGTAGGCTTTTTCATCTTATTGCATTTATTCATGCTCACAGCGTGTCTTTCTGTGGTAAGGACTCATTTATAAGCACAAGAAGGTGCGAATCAAGTTTGTTTTTATTTCCGTAGAATCCTGGCTATGCTGGCCGTCAAGAACTTCCAGAAAACCTCAAAATCCAATTCAGAACGGTCGCTATGATGGTTCCTGATAGACAGGTGATAAAAGTAGCATAACGTTTCCCATTCTAATTATTCAAATCCACAAAATGAAAAAAAGAAATTGTCATTTGAATTGGGGCTGTAAGCAGCTTTACAGCAATAACCATGCCAATCGACTTGCAGTACCTTAACTACTACACTTCAGATTATCATGATATTGTCAATGACAACTATTAATTTGACTGATTTCTAATACGTATTCCAATTTGTACATTTTAGATTATCATGCGAGTAAAACTTGCTAGCTGTGGTTTCATCGAGAATGTGATTTTGGCTCAGAAGTTCTACACGTTGTACAAGCTCTGCGAAGAGCAACTTAGCAAACAGGTTGGCATTATTAAGATACGTATACATGATACGTCTATCATTTCGTACAGACTGCTATTACATTTTCTCCTCTTTCTCCTTTTCGCCCCTTAAATATAAGTTTTATCTGTTTTAACTTTAACGAAATGAACTGTAATACGGTGTCTAGTCAGTATAAAGTAACATTGAAACATTTCCCTTAGGTCCACTACGATTTTGGTCTACGTAATATCTTATCAGTTTTACGTACACTTGGTGCAGCTAAGCGTGCAAATCCACAAGACAGCGAGTCGACGTCAGTCATGAGAGTATTGAGAGATATGAATCTATCCAAACTGGTGAGTATACGTTTCTTGTCGATGCACAGAGGAACCAAGTTAGGTCCAATTCTCTTTGCTATCATGGTTAACGACCTAGTGTCATCATGGGGTCCTCGGGTTAAGTTTGTTGACGATCTAACTATCCTTGAAATAATACCTAGGAATTGCCCCTCAGTGTTACAACATGTAGTTAATGATATTCAGTCCTTCGCTAAAACCAATAATATGCAATTGAATCCTAAAAAATGTAAGTCTATGTCGATTGATTTTCTTCAGTACAATAGTTTTGAATGCCAGCCCATTGTTGTCAGCGACAAGGTCATTGAGTCTGTTAAGTCGTTCAAGTTTCTTGGTCTCAATATCTCTTGCGACTTAACCTGGACTGTGCATTGCGACTGTGTACTGAAGCGAGCCAACCGCAGATTATACGCCTTACGTCAACTTAAGCGTTCAGGGGTCCCACCT
The DNA here is from genome assembly GCA_918843875.1 of Diadumene lineata. Taxonomy (NCBI): domain Eukaryota; kingdom Metazoa; phylum Cnidaria; class Anthozoa; order Actiniaria; family Diadumenidae; genus Diadumene; species Diadumene lineata. Next base: position 35,128,582 of record OU974069.1, read on the forward strand.
TCAGACTTAGTCCAAATCTACTGCGCGCTAATTAGATCTACTATTGAATACTCTTCCGCAATTTATTCCAGTTTACCATTGTATTTAGCTGAGCTTATTGAAAGTAGTCAGAGGCGCGCTTTACGTATTATTTATCCACAACTCTCGTATAGGGAGGCACTTGAACAAGCTATGTTACCCACACTTTACGATAGACGCTCAGAAGCATGTAAACGCTTTATTAAATCCATCAACAGGAGTAATCCCCTTTTCCAGATGATCGAAAATGAGTTGATTATACCTAATCGTTACTCAACTAGGAAGGGCAGCCTCACCTTAAATCGTCGCAATGTAGCAACAAATAGGCTAGCTAACTTTGTTACTCACAAGTTCGCTAATGAATTAATCTTAAATTAATAATCAATATTATTATTATAACAATTATGAACTTATCTATTTATTTAATTATTTTGTATTTAGCATATGTTATTATTGTTCTGTTTATGACCGAGCCTGTAATTCAGTTATAACTGCTAAAGGTTTTCAATAAACAAATCTATCTATCTATCTATCTATCTATCTATCAGAGTTGAGATAAAAATAGTCTACTACTACTGAACGGATGTCAGTCTTTGTACTTATCAACTGTTTCCATACGTTTTCTAACAGGTTGACGAGGACGAACCCTTGTTTCTCAGTCTTATCAATGATTTATTCCCTGGTATTGTCTTGGACAAAGCAGGATATCCTGAATTGGAAGGATTTATCCAGAAGAACACCGAGGAAGCTGGACTTATTTTCCATCCACCGTGGGTTCTCAAGATTATACAGGTAGTCTAAATAAAAAAGAGATTTTTCTAACTTGATCCACAATTATTCTTTCGGTAAGCCAGAATTCAAACAATGCCAAAATAGGCTGTTCCATTCAATGGCGCCAGATCATTGATTAATAAAAAGGTTTGACAGAAGACATCGCTAAGAAGCAACGTTATGATCGTCTGCAGTCTTATCGCTATCATTGCGTTTATTTGTTTTGTTAGCTTTACGAAACACAGCGTGTGCGTCATGGTATGATGACACTGGGACCAAGTGGTGCTGGGAAAACTACCTGTATTAACATCCTTATGAAAGCCATGGGAGACTGCGGCCAACCTCATCGTGAAATGAGAATGAACCCTAAGGCTATCACAGCGCCTCAAATGTTTGGTAGACTAGACGTTGCAACCAATGATTGGACGGATGGTATATTTTCAACCTTGTGGAGGAAGACTCTCAAAGCAAAGAAAGGTACAGACATAATGATTGCATTCTTTATAGAATATCCTTCATTAGTTTTTGCGATGAAACGTAATGTCGTCGATGAAATGCCCAACTGATAAAACGTTCGCAAACAGAGAACCAAAAACTACATATGTTTAGATGGTATTATCTTGATGTTACTAATGGAAGTGGACCCCGCCAAAAGACCTTGCCACTTTAAAGTTTTTCGTGGATCGTAAGTTGCAGTACGATTATCACTAGATTTGAACTCTTGATTTTTTTCATGATGGGTATGCTATGAAGGTGGTCCTTACCTCTTAACTTTATTCTTCTTGTCTGTTTCTTTTTTCAGGAGAAAACATCTGGATTGTCCTTGATGGTCCAGTTGATGCGATTTGGATCGAGAACCTTAACAGTGTCTTGGATGACAACAAAACGTTGACGTTGGCTAATGGTGATCGAATCCCAATGTCTCCTCAATGTAAAATTGTGTTTGAACCTCACAATATTGACAATGCTTCACCTGCTACAGTATCTAGAAATGGTATGGTGTTTATGAGCTCGTCTGTCATGGAATGGCAGCCAATACTCAAGGTAACTCAGGAAAATGTTTGTCAATACCGGAAATAGTAATCCCTGGATGCAAAATTAGAATTAAAATTCCTATTTTTCTTCTCTATGTTAGGCCTGGCTTAATTCTAGAGAACCCCAGGAACACGATGTGTTTGAACAGCTCTTTGAATCAGCGTTTAACGAGCTGGTAACGTATGTCACTCAAAATCTGCATATGAAGATGACCATCTTGGACTGCAATCTCATCAAGCAGGTAGGAGTTCGTAGTCTACAATTCATGACAGTTTCCCTTTTTTACTTATTTTACCATGCAATTTCATCTCCCCTGAACTCTTTCTATAGCAGATAAAAAGTAACGGTAAAGTCATAAAAATGTATTTTCATCTTTTGTATTTCGAACATTGTTTTCTTCTAGTGTATTGATCTTTTGGAGGGACTGATTCCAAGTAAAGAGGAACATGGTGTTCTTCCAGCTAGTCATCTATCTAAACTGTTCGTTTTTTCCCTGATGTGGGGTATTGGTGCACTGTTAGAACTCGAAGATCGTGCCAAAATGCAAGAGTTTCTCATACAACATGGTGGTTTGGATTTACCTGAACTTGGAGATGATAGCAAGGATACAATTTTCGAGTTTGTGGTTGATTCAAACGGTTAGTGCTTTTGATCTTATTATCCAATAAGAGGTCTGGTATTGGAGTAACCTTTCAAAGGTTGAAACTAGTTCTTGAGTTGTTTGGCACCAACAGAGCATTGATTAGAATCCAAAACATATCTTACTTTGGCAGGGAACTGGGAACATTGGAATAACCGTGTACAAGAGTATATTTACCCACCGGATTCTAAGCCTGAATATTCTTCGATTCTTGTACCAAACGTTGATAACGTCAGAACAAGTGTACTGATTGACACCATTGCCAAACAAAGCAAGGTAATTATTTCCAGCACAAAAACACATTTATACATCTATCACTTGATGCTTTCTTAGACGTTCTGTCCATTTTGTCATGAGTAGTATGCGTTATCAAGTGAAAGGTTTCAACCGTAGGTATTTTTCTTTTAGGCTGTCCTTCTCATTGGTGAGCAAGGAACCGCCAAGACGGTCATGATCAAGGGCTATATGGCTAAATATAATCCTGAACAGCATGTTGCAAAGAGTTTTAACTTCTCTTCAGCTACAACACCTCTCCTTTTCCAGGTATGAAACCATGACTTTGTAATGAATTTAAACAGCAGTGGACGTTCAAGTAGTGATAGTTTTGTAGTCTGGTCTTGAATCGATTCAAAACGGCGTGTCTTTCTTTTTTCAGCGTACAATTGAAAGTCTTGTAGACAAGCGTGTTGGTACAACGTATGGTCCACCCGCAGGACGAAAGATGACTACTTTTATCGATGATGTTAACATGCCGATCATAAATGAGTGGGGTGATCAGGTTAAGAGTTTCTTATCTGCTTCATTATTCTGTTTACCTCTCAGTCAGTCCTGTTTTATTCTATTCTGTCGTATTATTTTGTCATTATATTGGAATTTATTTTCAGGTAACAAACGAGATTGTACGTCAGTTGATGGAAATGAAGGGTTTTTATAATCTAGAAAAGCCTGGTGAATTCACACATATTGTGGATATTCAGTTTATTGCCGCCATGATTCATCCAGGAGGTGGTCGTAATGACATTCCTGAACGCTTGAAAAGACAGTTTTCTGTCTTCAATTGTACTTTACCATCTAATGCATCCATCGATAAAATCTTTGGTAAGTCGTCCCACGAGTTTATTTACGCAAATTTGTTGATCGGAAATTGCCATAATTTTATCTTCGTTTTGATTTCGTCTTCTCTGGTCCGTCAAACAATTCAAGTGGATTTTCTTTCAAATCAACAAATAACAGAAGGTGATTGACAGTCCAGAAAAAAAATGCTATGTAGAATCAAAGTGATTGTGCTTGTTATTTTCAAAAAGTTAGTTTCTTTTTTTCTGCCATTGTTTTAAGGTGTCATTGGAACTGGGTATTTCTGTCCTGAGCGATTCAGTCAAGAAGTATGTGATGTTGTTACGGAACTTGTAAATTGTACCAGAGTGTTATGGCAAAAAACTAAGGTACCACACGATCGTTTACTTTGCACTAATTCTAAAAAATTAAACTTCAGGGACCGATTGTACGTACAAAGTTATTCGATGCGGAAAAGTTACATTTTTGACAAAAATGGAGTCGTATAAAGTTGTGCTTATATATGTATTCATTTTTTTTTACTTTAGATCAAAATGCTGCCGACTCCTGCCAAATTTCACTATATCTTTAACTTGCGTGACTTGTCACGTATTTGGGAAGGGATGCTTAATGTCACAGGCCAAGAGGTGGATACTCGTAGACTAGTGTTGGCGTTGTGGAAAAACGAATGTACCCGTGTAATTGCCGATCGCTTCACCAATGAGCAGGACAGGGTGTGGTTTGAGAAGGCCCTTCAGAAGACTCTCCAAGAGTGTTTAGGAGATGAAGCATTAGATGATCTGATGGATGAGCCTTATTTTGTAGACTTCTTGAGGTAGTGATTCTTGTTATTTTCAAACCTGTTTTTCAAGTTATCAAGCGTTTTTTATGCTGTTCATAGCTCGTGGATTGAATTTGTAATTGTTTTACATAATTCCAGAGATGCACCAGAACCAACAGGCGAAGAACCTGAAGACGCTGACCTTGAGGCACCGAAGATCTATGAATTGGTAATGCACACTCTTTTCAGGTTTCAACTAGTAATGCCAATGCACACAATGTAGACAATGCGTACACTCGACCCATTAACGTTTTTACTTTTGTATAGACATGCTATTTATGTTTTTATTATATATTTATTTAAAAAAACTATTAATTTTAAAGCGCTAAACACGTGTTTTTCAACAGTTTGAATGAAAACCGTTTTAAAAATTAATAAATTTAAAAATTTAACCGCGATAAATTGCAATGCTGTTGTAGGTGCCAAGTTTTGAATTCTTGAATGAGAAACTGAGTATGTACATGCTGATGTATAACGAGACGGTCCGAGGTGGTCATCTGGATTTGGTGTTCTTTAAAGATGCCATGACACACTTGGTCAAGGTAGGGTAGGCTAGATCAGCATATATGTAGACTTTATATCTAATTTATATTTGTCAATTCTTTTTCCTTGTCAGTGTAGATTATTCTATACATTGCTTGCAGGTTTCGTGCTACTCCTTGAAATCCTTGAATTTAAGTGAAAGCAGTTGTGCTTGAAAGGGTTTGAAAATACCATTTATGCTGAAAATGTAGCACCAAACTTGATTATATAGATTTCGCATAGATATGAAATGTTTTATGTCTGGTTTTAATTGTTGTCCAGATATCTCGTGTTATCCGTACGCCATGTGGTAACGCTTTACTTGTTGGTGTTGGCGGTTCGGGCAAACAATCTTTGACAAGACTGGCTTCTTTTATTGCTGGTTATAAGATATTCCAGATTACACTGTCAAGGTAAGTAACTGTAAAATGGTTTCTTGTTGACCATTAAAAGAAAAAATTTGGTTATTGGTCACCATGCAGTCTTCATAATAGTTACTGTTAATTAGGGTCTTTTTTGTTTGTGGATCTAGAACGTACAACGTGTCCAACTTAATGGATGACTTAAAGAACTTGTATCGTGTTGCTGGATGTGATGGTCAAGGAATTACCTTTATATTTACTGACAATGAGATTAAAGACGAAGCTTTCTTGGAATATCTTAACAACGTACTATCTTCAGGAGAGGTAAACCACTTATATTCAAACTGGATTTGGAAACGCACCTGTGTTGCATGTATTTTCATCCGACGCTCACCTTTTTGCTAGTAAAAGATTGTGATTTGAATCACCGTGAAGGTTTGTTGAGAACTGACGTTATTTCTTCGAAGTAGTAAGTGGGTTGGAAACTGACTCGAAACGTCAGTCCAAAAGGTCAGTTCTTAACAGATCTCCTCTGTGATTCAAATTACAATCAATTCACCTGTTTGGGAACACCGACACCTTCCAAACTAGTATTTTACTAGTCATCTACCGCGTTTTTTGTCTGTAGTCTTTGGTTTGATTTGAAACATACTTCTCTGTCTTTTTCTAGGTATCCAACTTGTTCGCTCGCGATGAACTGGACGAGATTACCCAGAATCTGATCTCAGTCATGAAGAAAGAAATGCCCCGAGTACCACCAACCCAAGACAATCTTTATGCTTACTTTATATCAAGAGCACGCAAAAACCTACACGTCGTTTTGTGCTTCTCACCGGTAAATAATACCAAGAGAGTATGAGATAAGAAAGCTTATCCCCAGTATTGGGCTAAACTGAAGTTATTTCGAGAACGGAACGTGATGGGCCAGATTACAAGAGGCGCGATCGCATTGTCAAAATATCTCAAGATAAAAAAGCGGAAATTGTTAACAAGTTCTAAAAACTGAGCACAAGTACAGCCCCTGATAGGGTCCGGGGATAAGCTCTCTTATCTCATACTCTCTTGGTAATACGTGGTTAGTGTTTTGACTTATGTACAAATAGAGCACTGAGCACAAGTTCAAGTATTAGATACACAAACAGTTACATCTATAAAATAGAAGAAGGAAAAATTAATGACAGGCATCGATCAAAGTCGTAAAAACGAATAAATGATGAAAGGATCTATGGTACAACCGTATCCAACTATTATTTACAGGTAGGCGAAAAGTTCCGCAATCGCTCCCTCAAGTTCCCTGGTCTTATTAGCGGTTGTACTATGGATTGGTTTACTCGCTGGCCAAAAGATGCTCTTATTGCTGTGGCAGATTATTTTCTATCCAAGTTTGATATCGTTTGTAGCGCTGAAACCAAGGTCAACGTTGTGAAGAGCATGGGCGTATTTCATGACCTTGTTGCTGAGACGTGTACTGATTATTTTGAAAGGTACCCTTTTAGAAATATAGAATATTACATTGCCGCTCGGAGATACGAATTTTATCTTCGAGTGTTTAAAAAATATTTCATTGATGTGCGCCAGTGCACGAGAGAGATATTTTCAACACAATCTCCAAGCGTATCTCCAAACGGACGTGTGATATTCTGTTTATTATATAGACACAAATGGAATATTAATGAGCTGCGAACGGACAAGGCACGAAAAAAAAATTCTTGTCACTTATCGATTTTATTTATGGCACGAGTTTGATTAGTGTACATCCTTGTCTGTCTTTTGTAAGGTTCCGTCGTCAAACCCACGTGACTCCAAAGTCATATCTCTCTTTCATTGATGGCTATAAATCAATCTATGAAGAGAACAAAGGGCATATTGGAGAACTAGCTGATCGTATGAAGACTGGTTTAGATAAGCTAGTGGAGGCTAGTGAATCTGTGGCTGAGCTGTCTAAGGAACTAGTAGTGAAAGAGAAAGAACTGGCTGTTGCCTCTGTAAAGGCTGACAAGGTTAGATTATCTACTTTTTTTATCTGCTTGCACGTTTCTTTCTGTTTGATTTCTTACTTTGATTTGATCGACGGATTGATTGATTGGTTGGTTGGTTCGTTGATTGAATGATTGATTTATTGTTGGGCTAGATATTTGATTGATTGATTTCTATATTTGCTTGGATGATAGTTGTTCGATTAGTTGAATGATTTGTTATAATAATGAACAATGTTACTACATCTTTCAAACTGTCAGGTATTGGCAGAAGTCACCGTTAGTGCACAAGCTGCAGAGAAAGTCAAAGCATCTGTACAGAAAGTCAAAGATAAAGCACAAGCTATTGTGGATGAGATTAATGTAAGTACACGATCTGGGTATTGGATCTACGGTAATTTGTACTGTGTCTTTAAACAAAATTCATATAAACCTTTTAAAATAAATGTACTGTATGAACCATCTTAGGCTGACAAAGTCATAGCAGAAGGGAAGCTATCAGCTGCCAAACCAGCATTGGAAGAAGCAGAAGCAGCTTTGCAGGTATGTCACTCACATTTATTATGGACATGCAGTATTCCGTAATATTAAATATTTGTATGTATTCGCTTGTATTGAACCGTGGTAAAAATGAGGTACAAATGTGAATAATCGTCCCGGTGATGAAAGCAATTTAAGCAATTGGTTGAAAGAAGAATAGAAAAAAAACTTTATCAAAAAGACAACAACATTAATTACACGAGTACACGTTATTCATGATTTCTTTTGCCCATCAATCGTTATTTTTTTGCATTGTATTTTCTGTAGACTATCAAAGCTTCTGATATTTCTACTGTACGTAAACTGGCCAAGCCACCACATCTGATTATGCGTATCATGGACTGCGTACTTTTATTGTTCAGACGTAACATTTCACAAGTGGTATTCGATCCAGAACGTTGCTGCGTAACACCTTGTTGGGGAGAAGCCCTCAAAGTAAGTCCTTGACATGATCCCGCAGTATAACCATTATTCCTTTCTTCCTTAAAACGTGTAGTCCCGTCTTTATATGAGAGAGCCTACGTTGCCTACGTAGCACTCAGTTCATGTAATGTCATGAAATCACAATGCAAAATACACCATTATATGATGTATCTTTTTATTCGAGGCTTCTTTATAGCCTATTTTTATAGCCTATTTCTAAAAACAGTTTGTGTCAAGTTTAAGATTTACTATTGTTATACGTTTTTTCCTCGAAAATAAAAATCAAACTGAAAACGCTATGAGAGAGAAGTGTGGAACTTTAAAGTACAATAAACTCAGTTGTTTGATTTGTTGACATCAGCTTTTGCTGTCTTATGCGTTAATTAATATGTATGTAATCTGTAAATTGCACATTTGTGCTATTTTTAATAGCTGATGAGCTCCAGTGGTTTCCTGCAAACACTGATGAACTTCCCCAAAGATACCATCAACGAAGAAGCTGTTGAGTTATTAGCGCCTTACTTGGAAATGCCTGATTATAACATGGAAACGGCTAAGAAGGTAAAACTCAAGTAAATTGCGTTGAGTGCTCTCTTGTTAATATTATTATAGAATAATTATTATTTTAGAATATACCAAAAGAAGGAATATACTTTACTTTTTTGACTAAAACAATAAGTTGATGATGTTTTCTAATTTGCCATAGGTTTGTGGTAATGTCGCCGGTTTATCATCATGGACTATAGCTATGGCCTTCTTCTATGGCGTCAACAAGGAGGTCCTGCCACTTAAGGTATAAATGGCGCGGTAGATGAGTGAATTACTCTTGAATATGTCTTCAGTTTGATCACTAGTCACTATGAAGATGGATAATCAGCCTTTTTGCCCAAAACAATGTTATTCAGTTTCTTCTTCTTTCAGGCTAATTTAGTGGTTCAAGAAGCCCGCCTTAAGGTTGCCATGACAGATCTTAACAAAGCCCAGTCACAACTTGATGAAAAGCAAAAAGAACTTGACGAAGTCCAGGCTATGTATGATGCTGCCGTCAGTGAAAAACAGGTAATTTTATAGGTCAATATTACAATAAATATCTTACAGCTAAATTCATTGTATCGCGACCTGCCGTTTCATAACTTCGTTTTGATTTTGGTCTTTTCTGGACCATCACCTTACTTTCATATTGCAAATTATATCATAAAGTGTCCCCGATGTAAGGGAATCCAGCAAGGGTTCAGATTCCAAATTCAAAGGGTCTGGAATCAGTATCCCAAGTAGAGGATTTCGGATTCCAGATTTGAAAACTGTGGATTCTAAATTCCAAAGTGCTGGATTTCGGATCACAAGCAAAGGGTTCAAGATTCCAAAAATCGTTTAGGTGGATTCCGGATTCCCTTACATGGGGCGAAAAGGGGGATTGTGTTGGAAATTATCAATGAACCTACGGTAAGCACCATATCTGAACGCCTTCCTTTGGTGTATAATATTTTATATTCTAGACATTGTTGGATGATGCCGAATCCTGCAAGAACAAAATGGTAGCAGCATCAGCACTTATTGGTGGACTTGGTGGAGAAAAAGTAAGATGGACCGAACAGAGTAAGGAGTTTCAAGCCCAAATTGGACGGTAAGAAAATAAACACCATATAACAGATCTTTTTATACTCATCGATCTAATAATGTTTTTTAGCATCACACTAACCACTAATCACTTCAAGATTTCCAATGGGCTACATAAAAGTCAATCAGTCGATATTTTACACATGTCAATCACATCGAGGTTAGCCATTCATACTCAATTCTCTGTTTGCAACATGCATACCATCTCTGCTCATTTTGTCTTCATCAGTAGATTATGAAAAATTTAATTTGGAACCCTCTTCATTTTAAAACCTTTAATCTTTAACCTGCCCGTCATAGTATAAACCTGGTTAACTTTTGTAGGCTTGTTGGTGATGTGTTACTTGCTACTGGTTTTCTCTCGTATTCTGGACCATTCAACCAGACGTTCCGTACCCTTCTGTCAGATCGCTGGCAAAAGGAAATGATTGACAATAAGATCCCTTTTACACAAAACCTTAACTTGACCTCCATGTTGACAGATGCAGCAACCGTAAGTTTTTCATTGAACATTTCTCTTCTGCTCGCTAACCGTTATTACATAGAGCTCTTTCCCAGTCGATTTTGGAGTGTTTTCTTCTCCTACCCATCAGTAGAAATTGAAGTAGATAAACAGGGTTTGGCTTTTTTTCTCTGTGTACCAAGATTACTTGCATTCACTGAAGTTTAAAGAACGGCAGATCCACTGAATAAACAGTCCTCAATAGTCCTCACCATAATATATTTTTGTTGTAAACTAGTTACAAGCTTGTAAGTTAATGTGTACTCGTATAATGTTTTCATCCGTGTAGATTGGTGAATGGAATCTTCAAGGCTTACCAAGTGACGAACTGTCCATACAAAATGGTATCATTGTCAACAAAGCCACACGTTATCCCCTGCTCATTGATCCACAAACCCAGGGTAAATCTTGGCTACTGAACAGAGAAAAAGAAAACGATCTGCAGGTACGCTAATGCTATGGAAGACTTCACACTTTATCTACTGATCTTATATATACTACATGTACCTTTCTTATTCTCCTACATGCAGGCTATTTCATCTGTGGAAATCTTTTATTACTACTGCTGTAGATTATGTTGGGGAGTTTATCCATCAGAACAAAAGAAAGCAACTCCATTAAAAAGGGGAGAAGAAGCACTTTTTGAAGGACAATGATTTTTTGTTTTGTTTTAGGTGACTTCTCTTAACCACAAGTACTTCCGTAACCACTTGGAAGATGCTTTATCTCTTGGTCGTCCATTGTTAATAGAGGATGTTGGTGAGGAGCTTGATCCTGCTCTTGATAATGTTTTAGAAAAGAATTTCATCAAGTCTGGTTCTACTTACAAGGTAAGTGCGTTTAGTATGGAGCCACGTCGATCTGATAATTTTATTTACATTAGTATGACAGCTAGCTAGTCCGATTATGGACAACATCGTTTAATCCATGTTTTGGATTAAAAAACGAGGCGATGTTTCCACAATGTTTCGGTTATTAATTGAAGTCATAATCATGTTGTTTAGAATTTCACAAGAGCGTATCTATAACAGATCTAATTCCCTTTGAGCTTTCAACCCACTAAGTGCCGCTAGTGCGACAATATTTTGACAAACAGAAATTAGGTTTGTCAGACATCCTCGTAGATATCCAGGGGATGGCACAAAAGCAGTCATACCGACTGTAACATTTCAACTGCACTCGACCACCTTTTTTATTTCGTCTGTCAGGTTAAAGTTGGTGACAAGGAATGTGATGTTATGAGTGGATTTAGAATGTACATTACTACAAAGCTTGGAAATCCTGCTTATACACCAGAGGTAAACTTTGCATGTCAAAATATCACTTAATGAAACTTAAAATATTAGTTTAGATATATGACTTAAGACTGTTTGTTAACTCAAGCCTTTTCTAATATTGAGCACCTCTATGCTAGTTCCATTTTAAGTCTATCGTTTTTAAAAGCTTAAAGATAGCCGTTCTGTCTGTGTGCTTTTTTTTAGGTCAGTGCACGTACAGCAATAATCGACTTTACAGTAACAATGAAAGGTCTTGAGGAGCAGCTACTGGGACGTGTCATCAACACTGAGAAACAGGTAATAAACGTTTAGTTTCTTTCAGTAACTTAGGTTGATGATCATACTAAGATGGACTTTGTATTAGGAACTTGAAGCAGAGCGAGTCAAGCTGATGGAAGACGTCACAAGTAACAAGAGAAAGATGAAGGAACTGGAAGATAACTTGCTTTTCAGATTGACAAGTACTCAGGTTGGTGATGATGGTTGCTGTTGACGTTAGTTAACTTTCCTCACGACTTTTGGACACAAAGTAGTTGCTGTTATTATGATTTTCCTTGTCAGTTTTGATGCTCGTTGTTCCTTGTCGTCGTGTCGTTGTCTGACGTTTTTGTCGATGATGCTGCGATAGTCGGCGTCTTTGATGTAGCTGCTTTTGCTGTCGTTTTTGTTGATGATGTTGTGTTCGTAGACGTCGTCATTGCTACTTTCTTTGTTGTTGATAAAAATTAACGTATCCTGTTGTGTGCAAAATATCCTCAGGGTTCCCTGGTAGAGGACGAGTCTCTTGTTGCTGTACTCAATATAACTAAAGAAACCGCAGAAGAAGTCAGTGAGAAACTAGCCGTCGCAGCTGAAACCGAGACCAAAATTAACCTGGCAAGAGAAGAGTTTCGTCCTGTCGCAACCCGTGGCAGTATCTTGTACTTCTTGATCGTTGAGATGAGTATGGTGAACATCATGTATCAGACATCGTTGAGACAGTTTCTTGGCGTGTTCGATTTATCTATGGCTCGGTATGTGAATAATAGACCGTTCTCTACAACAGAAGTACACGCACCTTATCCCCATGTTTATATATGAAAATTTGTGCGAAATTGCTTTCCAAAAAAGGTGTACATTTAGCCATTTCCGTCGTATTTCAAAATTTCGCTAAATAAGCAAACGTCAAAGACTTTCAAAAGTTCAAACGATACCACTTGCATCAACTTTTACATGCGATCCCGCTGTCGTACAAATATTAGGAATTGCAATCCACAACGAAACGTTGGGTTAATGCACTTGATGAACACCACATTACACCATATTGCATTACACTACACTACACTACACTACACTACACTACACTACACTACACTACACTACACTACACTACACTACACTACACTACACTACACTCTACTACACTACACTACACTCTACTACACTACACTACACTCTACTACACTACACTACACTACACTATACTACACTACACTACACTACTCTACACTACACTACTCTACACTACACTACACTACACTACACTACACTACACTACACTACACTACACTACACTACACTACACTACAACGTACTGATTACGTTACATTATAGGTTTCATGACTGTTTATAACTTTTCTTATTACCAGTCGCACTTTTTGCAGTAAAACTAACAATCCTGCTAACATCCGATTTTGCTGCAGATCTGACAAGTCTCCGATACCCAGTAAGCGAATCCAAAACATTATAGAGTTCCTCACCTATGAGGTGTTCAAGTATTCTTGCAGAGGTCTTTATGAAAATCACAAGTTCCTTTTTACAATACTCCTTGCTCTCAAGATCGACATCCAGAGTGCTAGAGTGAAAAACTCTGAGTTCCAGACCTTTATTAAAGGTATGGATGATAATTTTATCGACGGCAAAGATAATACCAGTGATGATGACGATGGATATAACGATGTTGAACATGGTGATAGTTGTGATGCTGCTAATAGTGATATAGACGTGATGGTTGGTAATGGTTGACCGCCGGAAAGATGCTGATAATGGTGGTAGTATGATTTTTTTTACTTGAACCACTGTTGATAGTAATAGTAGTTTGTAGTGGAAGGACACTTCCATAACGCTACAAGATTCATGATGTTATTCCTATTCTAATTACAAAGGTGGAGCGGCTCTGGACCTTAAAGCATGCCCTCCTAAGCCCTTTAAGTGGATCACTGACATGACATGGCTTAACTTAGTTGAGCTTAGTAAACTACCACAGTTTTCAGGCATATTAGATCAGGTTTGTAGACAGATATATAGGTAGGATGAACATTATTAGCGTGTTTTTAAACGTCATCTGTATCAGGTCACTTTCCATGTAGTAAGACAGTCAATACGTATAGCAGTGGATAATTTGTAACGCATATTAAATCAGGTTGACAGATCTACGTCAGATGAATCGTCTGAAAATCATCCACAACATTTTGCACGTCAATACTCCATGATTGCATTAATTAAAAAAAACATGGACATTGGGACGAAGACAATCATCTGCAAAAACAAAGACGTAATTGTAATATTTCCTCAATTGCATTAAAGGTCCGTAGAAATGACAGCGGATGGAGAAGCTGGTTTGACAAAGATGCTCCCGAAGAGAATACAATACCCGATGGTTATGAAACATCACTGGATACTTTCCGTAAACTACTACTAGTAAGGTTAGTCGTGCACAATACAGTTATGTATTTCCAGTTTTGATCGTTCAACCCATATACAAGCTTACTCAAAAGCACTATTGAAGATCCCAACCGTTACTTGAATACAATTAAAGCCGGCATATTTAATATTTTGATCGAAAGGTGTTTTTTCAACTTCTTCTTTGCTTCTTCTTCTGCGTCTTCTCCTTTCATTTTGTCGTGCCGTAATGTCTCTGTAGATACTGACCAAAGATCGGTCCTGTTACTGCCGTGACCCCAGGTTAATGCACCATTCAAGCATTTTTCACTATGTTATCATTGAAATCAACCTAATTCAACTACACGAAAATGTGCGAGTACCCCCCAGCATCAACCGCCTATACCACCACGCATTAATGGAAAATATTACAACAAAAACAAAACATTCTTTTTGCAGGTCGTGGTGTCCCGACCGTACTCTGCCTCAAGCACGTAAGTATATCGCTGATACTATGGGAGAGAGGTACGCTGAAGGAGTCATCTTGAATCTTGAAGCAACATGGGAAGAAAGTAACACTCAAACTCCTCTAATCTGCTTCTTATCCATGGGCTCTGATCCTACTGGATCCATTGAATCTTTGGCCAAACGAAAAGGATATGGTAAGGTTCTTTTATCTCTTTGCTTGTTTGTTTGCTTGTTTGTCCGAAATATGCGATCGAAATATAAATCAGTGATTTGTTTTTTTCATAAGGAATCAAAACAATGTGATTACAGAAATGCATGTGGCACGTGCTCCGACATAACTGTTAAAAAAAAAGATGCTGCAATTTGTGCTTAGAAGTATAAAGTAGAATATATCATATATATATAAAGATATTTGTAATTATATTGTCTTTCTTTTCTTAAAGAATGTCGTGCTGTTTCAATGGGTCAAGGACAGGAAGTACATGCTAGACGACTTATTCAACAATCGATGTCTGGCGTAAGTGATCTATTTTATCATATTCAGCGTATCACATACATTGGTAGAAGTTTTTGTTATCCATTGCTTCATCACCGTGATGATCGCACACAAACATACATTTGTTTTTTTTAATATTTAATACAGGGTGGATGGGTCCTACTACAGAACTGCCATCTTGGATTGAACTTTATGGACGAACTCCTCGAGACTGTGACAACCGCTGAAAACGCTCATGAATCGTTCCGTATATGGATTACTACAGAGGCGCATCCTCAGTTTCCAATCAGCTTGCTGCAAGTGAGTACTTGTTTAGTTTCTAGTCATTCATATACTGTACCAACAAATCTTGGACAGAACTACTTGAAACTCCACCGAACTCAGATTTTGACTATTTGGTTACGGGATCAAAATTCTGAACTCAGATCAGTTTTTCTTTCGAACGTTTGTTTGTTCATGCTCAATTCACATAGTAATGTTGGTGTTTTGTAGTCTTCCATCAAGTTTACCAATGAACCACCTCAAGGAGTAAAGCCAGGATTAAAGAGAACCTATGCAGGCATAACTCAAGACCAGCTGGATATTAATAACATGATGCAGTGGAAACCCATGCTGTATGCTGTAGCATTCTTACATACTGTCGTACAGGTACAGCCAAACGAACATTACCACAAGGATTATCTAAGTCGGTTATACTTATACATTTTTATAACTAGGTAAATGCCAGCCTTACGCAAGCAATAAAATTGTCTTTAGTCTATATTTACAGACTTGTTTTCTGTCTTCTCCTGATCAGGAACGTCGTAAGTTTGGACCACTTGGTTGGAATATACCATACGAATTCAACCAAGCTGATTTCACAGCTAGTGTACAGTTCATCCAAAACCATCTAGATGACGTAGATCCTAAAAAGGTAAACGGATTTATTGGTGAGCTGATGACCAATTCAAATTACTATGGATTAAACTGTCAATTTCTCTCAGGGTCTGTCCTGGAACACCATCCGTTACATGCTCGGTGAAGTACAGTATGGTGGCAGAGTTACTGACGACTATGATAAGAGATTGCTTAACACGTTTGCAAAGGTAACTCTATACATACAGTTTTTTAAGAAATGTCAGCCCTCAAATGAATAGTATTTTTCGAGAACAGAACGCGTCGTCACGCAGCATCAGTTGCGTATGACACTTACGATCAGACGATCACAACTCATTGACTTCACGTGATTATTAGGCGCGTTTGTAAAGCTGTATGCATTGAATGTATGAGTAAACCTTAGTGATTTATTAATGTTACAACATGATCATCTTGATCCAGGTATGGTTTGGAGATCATATGTTTGCAGATAGTTTTAACTTCTACACCGGCTACTCCATCCCTAAATGTAAGTCCCTGGATCAGTTTATGGAGTTTATCCAACATCTACCGTCCTCTGATACACCGCAAGTATTTGGACTGCATGCCAATGCTGATATTACGTAAGTTGGGCGTGTTGTATATTAATCTAAACTGCAACAATTTGTTACCTCTTGTTCGCTGGTCTGTAAATGAATAAGTTGTTATCTATCAATTACGCATAGGACATTTTGACAATATACCATGCTTATATGATAACTGCTGTATTTATTCAGAACAGAGTAAGTAGAGTGAACAGTGAATTCTCAGAAACATTTTGGAGATGTTTTTTTTTATTCACTTTGAGTATACATAAATCAGTGGCGGATATAGGCGAGGGGTCTAGGGGGTGCACACCACCTCCTGAAATGACTTCAAGTCCTTGTTTTCTCAAATATTATTTCATGTCTGCTCGGTAGTGCATCCCCTCTTGAAAACAATCCTGGATTCGTCCCCGGAAATAAAATTTTCCAACTAACAATTCATGACATATTGTTTAGGTATCAAAGCAACACAGCAAAAGAGGTCCTGGATACGATCATGAGCATCCAACCCAAAGACAGTGGGGGAGGTGCTGGGGAAACCAGAGAAAGTATTGTTAGTCGACTGGCAAAAGATATGCTTGAGAAACTACCTGACGATTACATTCCCCACGAGGTAATGTATTGATTATGTAACATTCTTGTCATTCGTGATAAACACCAATGAAGGATGTATTGCTTAAGGGTGTAAAAAAAAAACATCAATTGGCATTTTGAGCTCTACCCCCATCCCAAAGCTAAATGAGAATGCTAAATGAAGCTAAATGAGAATGCAGACTAAAGTCGTGTTTAATCCCAGTTTTTATTGTGGTTTAACAGGTGCGTGCTCGTCTACAAAAGATGGGTGCACTAGCGTCCATGAACATCTTCTTACGTCAAGAAATCGACCGAATGCAGCGTGTCATCTTTTTGGTCCGGAGCACACTTACGGATTTGCAACTTGCTATTGAGGGTACAATCATCATGAGCGAGGTATTTAAAATGATTATTTCCGCTTCTTTAACAATGCCTCACGAAAAAGTTCGATGAACTCTTTGTACATTGGTGTAAATGTGATGATCGTCACAGTGATCAAGTAAATTAAGCAAATGCTAGAAGTCAGATTGCTGCGTTTACTTTACTTTCGACCGCAGTTCAGTAGAATCATACGAATCCTGTTACTGTGAAATTACTATTTCTTCAGATTTATAAATGGCTATAATTCCATAACTATTATTATTATCATTTAGAACCTACGAGATGCCCTGGATAATATGTATGATGCACGCGTGCCTGGACTATGGAGAAAGGTATCGTATGTTTGTAACAAAAATTGTTTACATAAAACTGGTTTTAATACTTATAGATGTCTGAGAACCAAAAGACAACCCCAACGATGGGAAAGTAATCGCAAAATGCTTGGAAAAACAAAGTTAAACAATGGTATTTATTAGTTTCCATGAAAAGAAAAAGGTTTGAAAAATTACGTTGTCCCTTTTCATTTTAGATTTCATGGGAGTCCTCTACTTTAGGATTCTGGTTCACTGAGCTAATCGAACGCAACACCCAGTTCTCAGCATGGCTTTTCCAAGGACGTCCCAGCACATTCTGGATGACGGGCTTCTTCAATCCTCAAGGTTTCCTTACTGCAATGAGACAAGAAGTGACTCGTGCTCATAAAGGCTGGGCTCTTGATTCAGTTGTGCTACACAACGATGTCATCAAACAAATGAAAGAAGATATCACAGGCCCACCAGGGGTAATCAATAGTCGACTCAATCGATATATGCTGTTTGTTCATAAATGTTGGACGATGAGAAGTAGTTTTGTGAATGGAAATTTCCAAGAACTCTTGGTCAATTTATGATGAAAATATTCAATGAGAATCAAACTGCTACCATCACGTTCGACAAAATGCAAAAGAAATAAAAAGTATTAGATTGTAGTGCAAAGGGATTTATGCGCTCAACAATATTTATTTATTTTTCATGATGATTTTCTTGAAGGCTGGCTGAGTATTGACCTGGCTTCATGTATGCTTGTAAATCAATTGTTTGTTTGAATCATTCATCTTATTGGTTTATATTTAATTCAGGAGGGTGTATACATCTATGGTCTCTACCTTGACGGTGCAAGCTGGGATCGTCGTGGTTGCAAGCTAACAGAATCTCAACCTAAAGTTCTGTTCACCCTCTTACCGGTGGTCCACGTGTATGCTGTCAATTCCACGGCACCTAAAGATCCACGTCTATATCAGTGTCCTGTGTATAAGAAACCACAACGTACAGATCTTACGTACATTACTCCATTGTGGCTGAAAACAGTACAGACTCCCGACCATTGGATCATGAGAGGTGTTGCCTTGTTGTGCGACATTAAATAAGTCTTTCTTGTGCTCATTTATTTATTTCTATTTATTGTTACTGCTTATCACATTTTACTTGAAACTATTTGACTGTCATCCTTACCAAACTACATTTATTGTATCAAACTCAATTCACTATTCAAGTGCAATAAACATTTAGAAAACGTTTTCATTTTGTGTTTGTCAGTGGTTGTTGCGTGCTCTATTCTGTCAATGTTATTTCCATTGGTTTAGCCACTTAATAATTAGAACACAAATATTTATGCCGTCTATAAACAACAGGCTGTTCACATTAGCAAATTTAATCATAACTGCAGTTGCAGGATGGATCAAGTAAGGCTACCGCGACAGTCATTAAAAAAATGCATAAATAGAAACGCACCATAAAATAAATTCCTAACACCTCGTTATGTTTTGCGGTGATCCATTCTGTACCATAGGACGCGATCGAGTCGCAAAGATTCGAGCTATGATTCAAAATTTCGTTGTCTGCATATTCAGGGCTAGGCACAGTATATTCAAATAGCGCGATTTATCTTGTAGAAGCAAGGATGACTGTGCGCGATTCCGCAGCTCCACATCACTTCTGTTGTGACGTCATTATAGCGCGCGTAATTACTGATAAGTGACGTCATCTTTGAGAAAGTGGCTGGAAGTCTGCCATGCTAAGCTACTTGTCATCGTGGTTTTTGGGAAGTTCTGAAGATCCAAGCATTATTCGTTGCAAGGATTTTATCTTGGAAGACTCGCCGACAGAGAATGGTTTTGAGTGGATTTGGGTAGATGTTGACAGTAACGACGTAAATGATCTTGATAATGTTTTGCAAGAATACATCGTTGTTCCGCCATTTCCGTCAGTTGAGCAGAATTCATCAACAACAGAGACTGCAATCACGCCTCAAAAACGAACTAGCCTTCACGAAGGTAACAGCCATAAAAAGAGAAGACGATGTTTAAAGTTGAAAATCTACCCTCCTCTCAAACCTCCATCGAAATACGTAGTGCGTAGAAGGCCAATGGTTTGTAATAGCTCTAAGGAAAGGATAAGAATCTCCCATTTAAACCAGCAAGGATTTTCGTTCGAGAACATCAAGGGATTGGAAGGCTTTCAATCTGGTGGTATTACTGCTCCATGGGATATATTCTACAGGGAGAAATTCAAGCCCAAGTCAATCCTTGAACCGTTACCCGAGATACCCCAATGCACTTCTCTTTCAGTGAACAAGGACATTTTAAACGACTCATGGTACAAAGTTCCTAAATCAAATTCATACAGGATTGACAAGTTGGACAAGTTGATTGCAGAAGGCGGATGGTCTATTTTGATCGACTCGTCAGGAGAAACACTCAGCTCAAGTATGGTAAGGGTATGGAATATCAAATCAGAATCCATCCATCAAGAAATGCTGCTTCTTCTCGAGGCTTTATGCGCAGGAAGTGATGGCCATTCAAGCTACCCAGCAAATACCAAAGCCCTGCTTGATAAACCGTCCGCAAGGAGACAAAAGCGGAAGGCAACGGGCAAACGAAGAAAGAATCGTAGCAAAACTAACGTCCTTACAGCAAAACCCGGCCACACTTCGTTAGTTGTGGAAGAAGTCCAAGAAAAAATGCCACGAGATTTCTCTTTTTCACGAGGTGTGAATTCTCTCGTCCACAGCTCTAAGGAAATGTTGTTCGCTCTTCAAGTGTACTTGGCCCAGATATTAGATTCAGTCACATTGAGTAATAAAAGCTCGTCTGTAGCCGAGTATCGACCAAGAAAACAGCAAATCATCATCCCTGGCTGTGTCAAGAGAATTGAGAAGATAACTCACAAAGCCATTTCCAGAAAGAACGGACGTAAAAACCTTGCCCGCTGGAATAAAACACAGCTTCATCGACACAAGAAACCCGTTCAAGTGCATAGAAAGGGGATGGGAAGAGCTGGAGTTAACTGTTCCACAAAGAGATCTTATTGAAGGGTTTCGAAGGGTTTTGATCAAAAGTGACCAATTCAAAATGTCTGTTGTTGTGGGAGTAGAAAACGTGGTTGCACTTAGAGGCCAGATTAGAAAGATAGACGTTTTGAATTGGTTGTTTTTTGGGTTTGAGGGATTGACTTAAAGATATGGTAATAAAGCACATAAATGTCACAAAAATAGATCAAATGTTATTCAGTTTTCGGAGGACTTTATGGAAAGTGTACTATCATTTGAAATAGGCACGAGCACAGTCCCATGAGGTATAGGAACATGTTCCTAAATGCGTTTTTCAGCTCTGTGATTTCCGATGCGATTAAAGCAGCAAATTTTGCGAAGATTCTTAAGACATTGGGAAACGTTTGAAGACTATTTTTTCATCATAATGTGCTTCGAGTTTTTCCCGTTCAAAATCACAGCAAAAATCTGCATCGGAAGTTTCAGTTTGACTTTTGCAAATGAGGCGGTCCGCAGCTTCCAAGTCTGACAAATTTCCAACACTATGGGCACTGCAAGTTGAATACAAAAGCGTTTTCTATAGTGCTGAAAATGTCATGCCATAATTTATACAAACAAGATAGTTGATATATTTATTTATAATTTTGATATCACGTGTGACAAAATAACGTTTTGTTTGTATCCCATTAATCTTGTTGAATTTTTGAACTGCGGTCCTTTTAATAGATACCAGTGGAGGCTTTGTTATGACTTGTAGATAATTCATTGTTTTAGCAAACAAATACCTCTCTCTCTCTCTCTCTCTCTCTCTCTCTCTCTCTCTCTCTCTCTCTCTCCACGCACAATTTTTTAACAATACCGACAACTTCTTTTTGTGAGTTGCTTATATCTGTTCATTTTACTCGTAAAAATATGTTACTGCTCGTTCTCCTTGTTTGAAGTCTGTGAATGAAGTCTTTTCTCTTCTTCGTCTAAAAGGTCGAGTTGTATTTCTAGATTTCTGATTTGCTCATTGACTTGTGATGAATGTGTTCTTCGTGAAAGAAAACCTTTGAGGGATTCGCTCCAATGGATATTCTATGAAGAAAAGTGAAAGTAAAAATTGATCAAATTGAGGGACTACGTCTTATAGAAATGGCAGAATAATTGTACTCCATGATATGTATAGAGGATCACATGGGCTCTTGGAGATACGAAATTTATCTTTGAGTGTTGAGAAAATATCTTGCGAGTAAGCGCAGTGAATGAGTGAGATTTTTAACATGAAAAGATAACTTTTGCATCTCCACGTGTGAAAATAACACGTTACCAAACGCCAATAAAAAATATTGTTTTAAATTGAATATTTCTATTTCACTGGAGTTTTTATAATAAACAGGATATTACATGGGAGCTTGGAGATACGAATTTTATCTTCTCGTGTTGAAAATATCTAACTCGTTCACTTCGTTCACTCAATGTAATATCCTCTATGTATTTTCTGGATAATTATATGATTTTTTTCTGGAGAACACATTGGAGGTACAGATAGGGCAAAATACATTCAATTTGGCTGTAATCATTAGTTCATTGCAGTTATTGTATGTTGTCAAGAAAAATCCTTTTTTTACTTTTTTACATGGATTGTTGCCTTTTAATGTAATTGTATCTGTGGTCTAGTTAATAATTCAAGGGTTTTCATGAAAAAAAGAAACAAAGAGAAAGTTTTATTGTAGCTCCATACATTTTGATTGTAAATAATTATGCTAACAGCACAAGTTGTAAGCTTGGGCTGCCTGTGTTACTACATACCTCTTCCAAATCCTCCTCACCCTGTATTGGGGAGCCATAACTAGTAAGCTCTGGAAAATTGTACTGTAGAACTTTCTGAAGTCTCCAGGCATGGTATTTGTTATATACAAATTGGCCTACAATAAAGCATAAATTGTAAATTGCACTTTAGTTAACTTAATATACAATGTAAATAACAAAATGTACAATGTCAACATCAAAACCTATGACAAGTTACCAAGACAAACTAAAACCTCTATAAATGAACATACAGTACTTTCAATGGTCTATGGAAAACTAATAATAATGATTTTTCACATTCTACTGAAGAAGACCGTAGTACATAGTCAAAATATTTACTACAAAATCGAAAAAATCAGGGACAACTTTACTTTTATGTTTTATAAAAAAATGATATATCTGATGATTCTGACTTTCATTTCAAGCATACTCTATTACTTTCATTTTAATATAATGGAATGACAACTTACCAAGAACTCCCAGTCCTACTCCCTGTATTGAGTTTGTCAGAAGAACCTTAGGTCCATACCCTGTATAACAAAAAAAATATTACCATTACACAATAAATTTGATAAAGCTTTATATCATAAAGTTAGTGGATATATAACAAATGACTAAGTTCAGAAGAGCAACTACTACTAAATGCATATCACACATCTTTCTGATTTATACCAGTCAGCTCAATTTAGTGTGGCGCGCTAGGTATCTAATGTAAAAGATTGAGAGTATATAAAGTGTCTCATTTAAATCTGTATTTGGCCATTTCAATCTTTCCTTGTAAAACTAACAACTGTGTGACAGGAGAAATGTATAAAAGACAATTAGCCACGTGGTCAGCCATGTGGGTTTAACAACTATTTCATGGCTCACAACTTATCTACTGCACATGCTCAATTTACATTACCAGAGAACTTAGCCAATCAAAACATGTTATTCAATTAAATGTAAAATCATTCTGATTAGTTGAGCATTGAGATATCCCTGTCAGTCGGTCTTTTTCAAAAGTAACTTCAATGTTGTGAGTTTTATGCTTAATCATTTTATAAACATTACAGATATACTCACAGAATATTGTAGATAGTACAAGTCCAGTCAATCCACCACTAGCTGCACTAGCAAACATTGGAGATACTGGATGTCTAGCTAGTAGTACATGAACATTAGACTCTTGTAAATGGTTGGCATATAATTGTTTACCACCTTTACCAAACTGCACCAGAATACCATCACGATATACTGGAAAAAAACAATGAATCATTAAATAATTTGGTGTGAATACGGTAATATATCATACTGTAAAGCTGCTTTGTCTACGTTGATCTTCGTTTTTGAAATTACCTATCCACAAAGACTAAATCAGTCACTGCTGAGCTGCTTTGTCTATGATACTACCTATCCATAAAGACGAAATCAGTTACTGCTGGTTTGTACTTACTTAAGAATGTTGCTGACATGACAAAGAAGTTCCCTCCAAATGATAAGCTATGGGTGTAAACACTACATCTCTTGAATGTTGCAAAGACATATCCAACAGCAAGTCCAGAGACACCTGAAAATTAAATTGCACATTTTAATGACTTATTAAGCCACGTTTACATGATGTGATTTGTCACACACTGTTTGTAGTATAATGGCTAGTCATAACTTCTAAAATTACTAGACTCCCCCGCAGTCGTTTTTAGTTTCTGGCGCATTCTCCTATGGTCCATTCTAAAAATGACTGCAAGGGAGTCTAGTGTCACACATTCTATAACATCTTTGTCTGTCCCACAAATAGTTTTGGAAACTTTTGAATTTCATAACTACATGTAGTCATGTACTACAAATAGTACATGACAAATCGTGCCATGTAAATCAGCATTTAGGAGCTGCAAGATGTCAGCAAATTATTTATTGCTTTTCTGCCATCACTTACAAAAAAATAAATAAATAAATAAACTACACTCAGTCAATGGCTATATCACTTAACTGGCCATTCAATTTACATGGGACAGAGTGCTTACCACAACACATGATTCTGTGTTTGGTTGGTTTGCAGTAAACTCTGCAGACTCTGACGATGATTGACAGCCGTAAAAAGACAATATCAAAACAAAGATGAAGTTATTGTTGGAAATTGCAGGGGTTTAACTATACAATTCATAGATCACTCAATTTACCTTCTTACTAAACATGTTCTGGATGTATTTTATTATTATTATTATTATTAGAATCATGCTATTAAATAAGAGACGAGGTAAATCAAACCTGCTGCAGCAGCATACGTGAGTAGTTGTTTAGCTCTCTCGTTATCTCGACGCCAGGTTTTCACCGCTATTCCTACTGTTCCCCCAATAAATGCTAAAATACAACACATTCATAATAAACACATCATTTTCAGAATTCACATAAAAAAATATATAAAATGCTATAAATGTATAGTAATACCTGAAGCCAAAGCACTTTTTGCAAATTTGAGAGGCGACAATCTACTCATTATGTCGCAGTTCTAGAAAGAAAATGCCATATTTCTCTTTACAAATCCTGTTAGACACTCTCCGTCCGCCATGTTGAAAGTTGTGTGGGTTTCCTGTGGTCTCGCCCCAGTCCTTCTTTGCAAGCATACACAAACAAAATGGCAAGCAACGAACAAAATTGCAGAACTTTACAAGACAATTTACGGGAATTTGACCCGAAACTAGTCGCTCTTTCAACGCTAGCCCGAAAGGGAGATGATAAGGTACTTTAGTGAGTATAATAATGATAGAGTTTATTCTTTAGTAGTAGATATTGAATTTGTTCTGTTGACTTTACTAAACTTTGACAATCGTCATATGGCCCTCCACTAAGTAAAAAATCAATATTTGCTTAATAGAAATTGTTTTATTTACGAAAACTCCATCTTTTAAATTTCTATTCTCTCCCTAAATAATATATGAAAAGCTCAAGATCCTATGAAGGTGCTAAATATTTTTTTGTCATTCGTACCTCAAGCGTACCCATAGTGACCAAATCACGTCAATTAATTATAAATTCCTAAAGTTGTCCTTAACCTGAAATCCCTTAGTTTGTTTTTGTTACTATACACTATAAACATTCATTCATTATACATCTGTTGTTCAATGTTGAATTAGTGATCAGCTGGTACCTCAAAACCCTGACCCTATTCAAGACAGTAAAATCTCGAAAATCCATACCTCTATTCAAGAGAAATGGATAAAATGTAGACCCTATCCATTCCTTCTATTAGATTAAATATCAACACCCTGTTTAAGACAGTAAACACAGGGAAAGTACACCCCTATTCAAGACAACTTAGGTAAGTTGTATACCCTATTGAGGAAGTCAAGGCGAAAAACCATACCCTATTTGGTGATCAATGAATTTAATGACAAACAATAATTTATTTAAAAAAGCGAGTTGATCCTCTTTATGAGGCCTCCCTGACATAGAACCTGACCCTCATTCAATCAGTCACTCTCTCAATTAATCAATCAATCAATCAATCTTAATTTAATTTACACATTTATAAGATAGTTGCTTCCCTTTTGATGGTATATATTATTATGTTTACCAATATTGTTTGCAGCTTGTTGACAAGTTTTTGACAGAGAATGTGCAGATTGAAGGCACAACCAATCAAAGAATGCAAAGTCAACTATATATAGGTAAGTGTCCACACAGGCCTGGGTAGCAAGATCAAGGGTGTCCATAATAATGAGCATTGACTGTAACTGTGAATGGTTTTGCCAAACTGTTGGTATGGTTTTATAATGTCATTTCTTCAATCTCAGTGGTCTCAACTTTGAAATAAATTTTGATTCTCATCAGTCAACCAACTTAAATTATATAGAAAATACATTTTATCACATCATTCCATTGTTCATAATTTGCTCACATGGGTTTCATCAAATATTTATGTCACTCAATATTTTACTTCCTTGTTAGCTGCATTCTGGGGTTTCTATGATGTTGTACTCAATCTTCTTGATAATGGTGCAGGTCAGTGATATCCAATGTGAAGATGACAATCTATGAACACACTGTCAGAAATATTTCAGTTATTGTTCCTTGGCCAATCACATAATTAGTTACTCCAATTCCAAATGACCCTTCCGATTGGGTGAAACACTATTCCCTTAAATGCTCCATCAATGGATTTTTTTGTTTAATTAATATTTAAATCTTTTAGAGGTGAATGTACAAAATAAAGGGACAGGGTGGACACCACTGCACGCTGCTACCTTCCAGGAACATGGCAAGGTATTCATGACAAAAATACACTAATAGTGGCTAATACAATGAATTATTTAAAATATGCCTTTCCCTCAATGCAGGTTTTACCTTCAACTGACAATAATCAAACTATGAAAACAAGTCCGAAAAAAGAGAACATGGTGTTAGCTGAGCTGCTTAGCGGCCTTGACTCCATAGTTTATTTTAGGATTGATTGTTTTTGACAATAATCAATTGTTAAATGTTTTAGCTAGTGATGCTTCTACTGGAGAGGCAAGCAGATCCTGATATACCTGATTCAGAGGGAAGGTAAGGCACATTGAATATAACAGTTTATATAACAGTTTACTCGGTGACTCAGTTGATTGTAAACAAAGGATACTTTGGTCCTCAAAATACTGGACAACTTGCCCTTGCTAAGTCTTTCTTTCTGATAAGTCCCCACACATGGATTATTTTCTGACATAGAACACCAAAAGACTTTGCATCAGCTTCTGAAAAGATCTGGCCTCATTTTGCAGGTATGTGAAACTTTCAAGCAAAGGACAAAGTGGATGACAGACTTATGGAATCAAATTGTCATCTAGTTGTAAAATTATTGATGGTTTTGATAACATTGCAGCCTATAGATGTGATGATTGTTCTTTATGATTTCAATCACAGCTTTAAAGTGCCAAAGAACATCTAAACAGGAACTTCTTGACAAGGGAATAATACGAAAGGTAGACTATTACTACCTAGAGTGTTATATATTTATTGATTTTGAGAACTATCATCTCAGTAGATTCTGAAAACAATCTTTTGAAATCAACAGCTGAAAGATGAGGAACTCAAGTCTACAGGAAGTGCATATAGACCTGGCAGCTCTAAAAGGCTGGTAAGTAGTTTATGGATTGATTAATTTTTGAATCAAATTATAACCATGATGTTTATTTACTCTGTTTTTAGGCAGCGTTCTCACGACCTGGCTCAGCATATGTATTACAAAGAGATGTCTTCAGAACAGAACAGACAAATGATCCTCTTGGTAAGAATTAGTTTATGTTTTAATGGTTTAATTTGATTGATGGGTTATTTTATGGTATTCTTGTTATGCAAGAAAAATCAAACTTTTGGCTTTGCTTATTACTATTTCATTGGTATAAGAAATATTTTAACCGCCGACCAGTTAGCTCAGTAGGTAGAACATCGGACTACAGTGCGGGAGGTCACAGGGTCGATCCCTGTGGCCAGACCAACACTCAGGGTCTTAAAATAATTGAGAAGTTGCTGCCTTTGTTTCTCCATATACATATGGTAAGATCTTCACGTCCTCTCAGATAACGACTTAAAACTGGAGGTCCCGTCTTTCTACACTTCATTCACTAATCTGTATTAGAGAGACGTTAAAGAACCCACACTACTGTTCGAAAAGAATAGGGAATTCCCGATGTGTGTGGGCTGATCATACTAATTAACGCTAACTACTAACCCCTCATGATTGTAAGCTGCGTGGCAGCAAAATTGCGCCTTAAATAGCGGCCCATATAAATAAATAATAAAATAAAAAATTGTAAAGCACATTGAGATGTATGAAATGCGCTATATAAGCACCTCACATTATTTTGACTTCATTCACTTTCATAATGACTCCATTTTACAGTTGTTGTATACAGTCTGGACAGCATGTAATACATTTTTTAGAATTTCACTACTAGTGTTAGTTACAACTAAGTGAAAAGTTGAGAAATACTGCCAAATGGCTCTGATTTTATTGTAGTGATACAC
The DNA here is from genome assembly GCA_918843875.1 of Diadumene lineata. Taxonomy (NCBI): domain Eukaryota; kingdom Metazoa; phylum Cnidaria; class Anthozoa; order Actiniaria; family Diadumenidae; genus Diadumene; species Diadumene lineata. Next base: position 35,157,235 of record OU974069.1, read on the forward strand.
TTTTGATGTAATAAGACATAGTCTGCATAACTTTTATTTTTTTACAATGATGTCTGTAATTAATTTTTTTGACTTCTCCTTGTTAAGGGTACGCCACAGTTGGTAATGACGTTCTTGAGGGTGAATCAATTCATCCGTCCAGCAACAGACCATATGAGCACAGCGAGCCAACATTCTCAGTGTGGAGAACATAAATTATGGTCCTTTTCTCAACCAGTTTTATAATAAAAGTCAGATTGGGACCATGTATTTTTTTAAGTGCAATTTTATTTTTGAGAATAAATACATAAGTCAATATAATTTTTCTTGCTGACAGAGGCCTACTTTTGACTACATTACTTTACAATGAAACCATAAAGTTCTATGTGTCAAAAAATATATTTGACCAATCGTCCTTAAGGTTTTTTCTTTAACAATCAATTGCTTTTTCTGTATCAAAACATAACACAGGTTGCTGTATGATCACTGGAAGTGATGTACTGTACTGTACTGTACTGTATGACTGTTAGTTGTGAAGATTAACAAATATTTCATTTGCAATTTTTTAGTTTGGCTGACTTGTATGCCTTTGTCAGCAAGGATAAATCACAGAAGATGCGAAGCTTTTTGCGACAATTTTATAAACTATTGTATATTATATTCCAAAGGTGTGTGAATGTTTCCAACAATAAATTAACTTTATAAATTATTATTATATTAAGAGTGAACATTTGTAAATAAAATATTCAGTTTGGTATTGACGAGTTCTAAATAATTGCTTATCACAGTTATTCTACTTTATGAATGGTTATGTGAAAACTAGTAAAAAGAGAAGATGCTTCCCTCTCCTGATTTATGCTTGAATGATTCTCAAACTAAAGCTTCAACCCAAGGAGCTGGCTTTGATTGGTTTGAAACCATTGTGCAAAATTAATGTCTTTTTCAACATTAGTGAAAAAACTAGCTTCTAATACTGAGTGAAGCATTTTAGTGCAGTAATCAGGCCCATTTTGGTCACATGCATGAGGTTTTGTTCCTCATATTAGTATTCTATAGACACAGTGCAATCCAATGCCTGGCTAATGACAGCAAGAGTTAGTAATAAAATAAAACTGTCTTGCAAAAATGAGCACAAAAAGTGATATAATAGCTATAATATTTTCTAAAATATTTACAGAACATTTTTGAAATTTTATGCAGCAATAATACATTTTTGACTGCTGTGAAGTGATTATATACAGTGCATTTTCATTTAGCATGCTTTACGTATATGGTTCCGTCTCTCGGGAGTATGTCTGCTTTTTAGAATCAATGACAATTATTAATATAATTATGTAATACAAAACCCTGAAGAGCGGCTGTCTCTATTATATGCTTTTGCTGTAATCATCAAGAGGCAATTTTCACTAGTGAAGTAAGCAAAAGAATAAAGACACATGAAAATTAGCAAACAGAGGGAAAAAAGAAATGAAAGAAGGCACAAGACAAAGGATTAAACCCTCCACTCTGATTCTTTTACCACTTTCTTCACAGAGAATCACTTCTCACTTGCGTACTTCACTCATCAGAATTGACCTTCAAGACAAATAGTTTTCTTTTCTTGATAATTATCTTTTCAAAATATTTAGAATTGAAGTTGTGCAGTGTTTGTAAAAGGTACATTTTCAGATTAATGTGATGTGCTTAATACACCTACTTCCATTAAAATTAATTGCAATCATTTATAGAGGCAAGGATGTTTTTCTGAGAACCTTACAGTTGTGCAGTTTTAAATCTACTCAGAACTATTAGTCAAGACTTTTGAAATAGATGCAATTTAAAACTTGATGTTAACTTGGTGGAAACGGTGTTTGTCATTTGATGATTGATATAAAACCCCTTCCCTCCCCTTCCTCACATTCTACCATGTCTGTCTATGCTGTGCTTGATCCTGTAGTTGCTCCAGTACTTGCATTTGTTGTGGCTGCATTGGCTCTTCTAAACAATTCTCCTGGCTTGCGACGAAGCTGGCAAATCCCAAAATTAATGGTTGATATAATTGATAATTAATATTATTATTTAAAGAGACAGAACTTTTGAATGTTTCATAATTAAACAGTTAGATGGAAAGATTATACTTCATGCAAAGTATGAACTCAATCTTGTTACTATAGTTTAACTAGAACCTTCAATTTATTCATTCAATTTTCTAGTACTGGTACTTTATGCCTGTGTACAGACTTTCTCTATTATGTGGGGAAATAAAAAGTGGGGATGACCACACGGTGATCAAGCATTTTTGATGACAAATGTTTGCATATGATTTTATTAAGTTAAACTAAACCTGTCTTAAAAAGCATCACTACAGTACAAAAATTATAGCTGCATTTTTTTTAAAGAACATATCACATTTTTATATCACTCAGAGGTTAAGGTTTTCCACTGAAAATCAAGGTTCAAAATGCTAATTATGAATACTGCAAAGTATATCCTCCTTCTTTACCAAAATAATGCAGCATGTTATTATGAAAAATGCCAAACCTGTGTGAAGATAGATACTTACATCAATAAGGAAGAGTCCAGATCTTGAGACTGGATGTGTGTAGGCATAAAAACACCAAGCACCAATACCAATGATTATTAACAAGAACACAATGATGGCAATGATTCCACCAACATTCATACCAGACATAGCACTGTCATGTGAACTGGATAAGACTCTTTTTGCCTTTTCAGCAACTAGACATTGATCATACTGCAATATAGAAAAGCAAAAACTTGACAAACAAAACGTGATAAAGAACTTGAATAATTGCAAAAGCAAATGAAGTAATAAAATTACAACGAATGATACAGCTACTCTTGAATAACAATGTCATTTGCATATCTCCATTTTTCAGTTTTTTTATTTAAGGTTAGACTTGTATGACATTGTATTATATAGTTAAAATGTTGTACATTCTGAATCTTCATTTCGTTAAAAACAAAAACAAAAAAATGAGATATGCAAATGACAAATGAAAATTAAAACATGAATTCAAATTGAATACAATGAAAGTGTAACCAACATGAAAACTGAATGCCTGGGATGAATTAAGAACTTAATTAACATAAATGTCAGCATAAGAGAGTATTACTAATAAAAAAAAATAATTTACCTTTTCAAGTGACAATTTATTGCATGATTTTTGAAACCACTCAACACGATGTCTGTCTAGTCCATCTGAACATCTACAAGTAAAATAAGCAAACATACATATTGGATAAAACAATATTCTGTGTTTGACATGAAACCGTGCTTAGTAAGTGGTTGGTATGGTGTCAGTAAGTGGTTGGTAAGGTGTCAGTAAGTGGTTGGTACAGTGTCAGTAAGTGGTTGGTAATGGTGTCAGTAAGTGGTTGGTATGTATCATCCTCAGTGATAGACCCACACTAATACATACTAACTACTAATCAAACTCATGCTTGTAAAACCGGATTACATACTATAACTATTAAAGATTGTAAAGCGCATTGAGACATTAGTGAAATGCGCTATATAAGCACTACATTACATTATATTATGGTGTCAGTAAGTGGTTGGTAAGGTGTCAGTAAGTAGTGGGTATAAGGTGTCACTAATTGTTTGATAAGACATTTTTTGTTATATCATGACAAAAATTATAGTAACTTTCTAATTACCTGTTAATCTCAGAACACCAAGAGCAGGAAAATCCAGTTTTTCCTGTCAAGTTGATGCATTCTGTACAGTTCTTTGCAATCACACAATCTAGAAAATGAGATGCCACAGTATTTATAAAAGGTGTAAAAATTAATAACAGGCCCACAAAAAAAACATTCAAATTAACAGGAATAACAATCAATTGTTTCAACACTCGATAATAACTTTTGTATCTCTGCATGCCCATTTAATATCCTCTCAATTTTATTCAAGGATGTCTACTTGTACCTTTTAAGGCTGATTACTACTTACTTGGTAATGGTGTCAATAGCAAAGAGGCTTGTGAATTAACATTGTCAAGCTTGTAGTCTACAGCATGATAGATGTAGAAGATTCTTACTTTATACGCTGTTGACAGTATGTCACATTAAACAATTAGTAATGTTGTCTATTATGTTGATAAAACGATTAAATAACTGAATCTCATAAGTTTCTATAAATAATATTATTTACTAATCTAGCTGAATTTGAAGAGCTTTTGCATGAATTTTCAAAACTAACAATAATCCATTTTGACACTTCTCTCATGGAGGGGTATATAATACACTGGAAAGTTCTGCACAATTCAACCATTAATAATTATCATAGTTGACTATTTATATTATTTATTTATTCATTCATTTGGCAATCATGATATGTTTTTCTAAGTATGTATAATATACTTACTTTGCCCATTGACAATCCACCACTTATAACCAATAAAAGCATCTGAGACTCCAATCTTGACATGATGTTGTGGAGATTTGGGGATCTTTGAAGCTGGGACTGCAAGCTAAACAAAAACACCAGCAATAAATAGTCAATGGTTGAAACAATTCTATTTTTCTCACAAGTGAACACTATCTCTCATGACATGGATATTGTGAATCTTAAATATGTTCATGAATAGAGTGCTTCATTGAAAAAGTGATTTAGTAACTCTGCTAACATTGAAACAAATCATAAATATACAAATTATATTAGAAAAAAGTCAAAATTTAAATATTAACTGAATTTAAATTATATTTGGTTGGTTCAGTTGTAAGAGTTGTTAGAGCAACAGACAATATGCTAAAGGTCATGGGTTCAGTCCCCACAGTACATCACTCAGCTAGGGTTGTGGAATAATTGAGGAGAAATTGCTGCCTTATTAATCACATCATTCTGCAAAATCATTATTACTGCAATTTTGTATCTTGTCAGATAAGGACATTAAAGTGGATGTCCAATACCACAACATTCCTAAAATATACAGAAGGGACATTAAAGAACCCACAACACTATTTGAAAAAGAGTAGACTACAGAGCTGTTGGTGTGTGTGTTCGTGGCTTTCAAAGCTTCGTCCACTCCATGGTAGGTCATCTATGGTTTCCCGAAACTGATGGGCCTTAGGATGCTAAACATAGATATTATTACTAAATAATAACCATTACAATTGTCCAATGACTATAATAGCTCAAACGTCACTTACTGATTTATAAGCAAAGACAATTCTCCCATCCTTGTGCAAGGTACATTGGAATGTGAATGGTCCAACTAAAATGACCAATATTTTGTCAGCTCACAACAGAATGTTCAGAAATCAATGTTATGTGACTGAGTAGTGATATCAGATACAAGGTGGAAATGCACTTTAATAATAACACTGTAATGTTATCAACACAAAATAATGTGCCCAAGCTCACACTGGTTTAAAGTCAGGAACACTGTGATGTTTTTGAAAAACAAAACAGTAGTATCTAATCATTAGCTATAGCAATATTCACTGTTCCCTAACATGTGAATAAAGTAAATCACAGTGAGAGTAGAATAAACTCAGTTCAAATTGAATGAATGATGTATGGTTAACATTTCAACCAGAATCACAATTTTAGCTCAACAGAAATAAAGGTCAATCACTATCTGGTAGGCATATACATGACAAAATATTAATTATATTCTATGATACTTACATTGAGGTGCATTTTGGAGATATATCAGAGACCACTGGACAGTGAACTGTGAATCTAAGATCATAATAACATAAACGGTACAATCAATAAAAATCCCCACAGTGTTGACTGCAGAGTCCTATTCCTAATCCATTTTCTAAGTAATGGAAGATCTAAGAACAAAATAGATCTAATTTGTATAGCGGTTTACCATGCAAAAAAGCGAATCAGCAAACATTCAGTTGCTCCACCAGGCTTTCACCACTCACAACCTTCTACAATATGGGAAGATGCTCTGAGCAAGATGTATAATTTTGAGAAAAACTATGCAAACACTTTAGATGTTGTTTTCAAAATAAATGATGGACAAATTGGCTGGTATCTGCATTTATTTGTGATATAGATATATGCGCTCTACAAGCATTAAACACTTTTAAAGAATTTAAGAATGCATATGACTGTCTGCTGGGTTAATGTACCTGTGCTTAGATAGTAGATAGCAGAAGATGCGTTGATAGAGGTATTGAAAAATGCCATCAGAGGTGCAATGTACATGACTTTCATTTTGAGGCTTGTCTCAACATATCCAACATACAAGAAACCTAAAGGAAAGCAATAATTATAATGACATGTACACTTTATTATATTTTAAAAATTCAGTTGTTATAAAAAGGCAATGTATAAACAGCTACTTGAATCTTTTGCAAATAAATAAATGAAAAAAAAAGTTCAAACATCTTTTTACATTTAATTTAAGTATAATAGCTAACTAGCGATAAAACTAGTGTGAGCTGTGTTGATGCTTTTAATGAACCAGTTGTCAGAGGTAAAAATATAAGTTATACACAGTCAGAGAGTGCTCACTGACATTTGTGAGGAAATTCTTTTGTCAGAGTAAAGAGTGTCTAAGTGTTATTTATAATTGTATTGAGTGAATGAAATTGAATAAATCAACAAATTCATTGTCATGAGTAATTAAATCAAGAATGAACTAAAAAAAAATACATAATTTTTAATTAACATATAATTATATACAGAGCATCTTAAAAAGTGCAGGGAAAAAATAAAAAAAAAGTGCAATTTTTGTTGAAAAAGTGTGATTTTTGCCCAAAAGTGCAAAAAAGAGGGATCGCATCCTCACACTTTTTCAGAGGTCCTGTATATAGTACACGTAATTACAGGTACATAAGTCGGGTATAGTCAGACTCTTACACCAAGTCAAAAACAACTACAGTACTATCTTAGTTTATATTACTAGAAGATTTTAGGTTTTCTCTAATCTCATAATCCAAAATTAATTATGTCACAGAGTACATTTTCTTATTTAATTTATCATTAGATAAATCCGACCAACAGGTACATCAAGCAAGTTACCTACCTCCAGTTGTAATTGAAAGGTTTGTTATTGGGTGGCCATAGTAAGGAAATTCAAACTTCAATTTAACATTCTTCAAATGAAAGCATAATAAAAGAGAATTACTCAACTGCCAACAGGTTAACTCAGTAGGTAGAGCATCTGATTACAGTGCAGGAGGTCACAGGTTCGATCCCCGTGGCCGGACCAACACTCAGGGTCTTAAAATAATTATTGGGAAGTTGCTGCCTTTGTTTCGCCATCTACAAATGGTAAGATCTTCACGTTCCCTCAGAAAATGATTGAAACCGGAGGTCATTCTTGTCATCACACAAGGTTTAATCCTCGACTGCATTCATGACGACCAAATTAAGAACAGTACTGCCCTCTTGCAAATTCACAACCAGCAGCTGCTGCAATGGATTTTGTTAGACAACAATGAAATTTGCAAAAAGAAAAAAAGAAAACGGAAATAAAAACAAGTCCAACCGTCCACATTTGTCTCCCTTCCCAGTCCCTTGGGTCCACAATGTTAAATGTCCAATTTTTGTTAGTAAGACAAACAATACATCATTGCATGTGTTAGTCATTTGCCAAGTGACAAACTGCATGATGTAACTTTACTTACCTTTGACCTTAGGGACCCATTTGACAAGTATTCATCTCTCTTGGCTGCTGGATTACTTGTCAATTCAATCCAGTATTTGTCATTACCATTCCTTGAGAAATGGGACTTGTAATAAACATGAGAGTCCTGCAAATAAGAAATGCAAATAGAATTAAAGCAATAAATATACATAGTATTTTACATAATTTTATTCTAATAAAACTAATAGCTTTATGTTCTGAGCATGCCTGAAATTATTGCTCAGTCTATTCTATATAATAGCCCTTTTGCTCATAGTCACTGCCCAAAACTACCCATACAAAAACAACTTTGCTTTAAAAAATCATATCTTCCTGAATCAAGTCATTTTTGCCATAAATATCTATTTGAAGTAAACACAAGGAATGTGGTCAACTTTTAAGAATTGTCCTGCTTGAAGAAATTAGCAATTTGCCTGCCTGCCCTATTGTTATTAGTCTTCTCTATATGCATATGGAAGTTGTTTTATTCCATTGCCATTTGAATATGTCTAGTAGATATATCTAAAACTAGGTGTGTTTATAATCAATAAACAAAAATAATGCATAGCAAAAAACTTTGCTATTCTATAGGTGGTCACCAGATATAGTTTGCTTACATGGAAAAATTAAATTTCAAGCAACGATAAAGACTATCTTAGTTGATAAAAGACAAGTCGTGTTTATGAATATCTGAAAATATGAGACTGACTCAGTCAATAGTTTTTGAGAAATTATCTGTGACAGTCTGGTTGGCATGTTTTTGCCAACCAGACTTAAGGAAATACACATAAATTTTTTGTACATTTCTACAATATCCAAAACAAAGAAATTTTTGAATTGTAACTGATTTTGTCTAGCTTTAAATAACATACTAGTCTATAAATTATTAGAGTTACTTTGTTTTGGTGTTTTTTTTTTTTTTTTTGAACAACTGTTTCATAACAAGTACTTACATTGAAAATTTCTGAAGATGGAGTAGTCTTTACATCTCTTGTTTGTCTTATATAGTGAGGATGGTTTTCTGCTAATTCAATGGGAAGTTTGCGGTCTTTAATGTAATCTTGGTAGAGATGGAGCTGATCTGAATAGGAACAAAATACATAAGGTATGCTAGTAGTATTTTAATGCTTCAGGTCAATGATATCCAGAAGTTTATTTAATATTTATTTATCTATTTATTTATTTTGTTTTTATTTATCTATTTATTTTATTTATTTATTTTATTATTTATTTATTATTATTTTTATTATTATTTTTCATTTATTTATTTATTTATTTTTTTTTTTTTGCACTGCATGGTTAGACCACAGTATAAAACTGACTTTGCAAGACACATGTTTTAAAATTCAAACTTGAATCTTCGTTAGCCTCCATTGTAGACATCTTATGTGGTTCGTCAAACGTCTGCAACAGAGGCTAAGTCTTTGTAATATTTTTAAAAAATTGAGAAAATTTTCCAACCCGAAGGCTTGATTGGACCATTCCATTGAACCATTCACCACCCCTAATATTTAGCATAGGTAGCAAGAGCTCACATAACCTTTTGGTTCTCCTCTTGCTTGCTCTACCTCAAGAAATTTAAAATAGTTGTACACATATATCATGCTTATTTTAGAAGAAACAAAGAACTACAGCTCAAACTGTTGTAGAATTGTTAAACATTTTCCTTCAAAAACATTCAAACATTCAAAATTCATTACACTTCTTTTTCAATTTTCCGTCTTCAGAAATTGTGGAACATATCCGTCTAATTAAGTCGAGAAAATTGCTGATGGCTCTTCGCTTGAGTAGTCTGGACCTTAAATATTAAAATACTTCATTGCATAACATGACAACAAGGATTCGTGCATGAAATTATATTCAAACAGAATGTTTTGTCATTGCTGAGTCGACATAAAATACATTTCAAATAATTTGCTTCTATATATATAATTAGCTTATATATCATATATATAAATATATATATAGAGAGAGTCATGATAGAATATTTTAACGAAACACTGAATTCGAAATGAAGAAAAGGTAAAAAAAGTGAAAAAGATACGCATCTCAAAGAAGAAATTATTGGAAACAACCACTACATTTTTTTCAGATAGGACTGATGCCAGGCAAATCGAAAAAAAAGTATTGTTTGGTAAATTAAATAAGTGAATTCACTGTAAACAACATTCCTCATGTCCGTATGTAATCTTTATCATATATATATATATATATAAGCGGGTTTTATTTCGAACCGTTCTGCGCGATTTTGGTATTTTCAACCAAGCTCACATTTTCAAACAAAATTACAAACTCTCAAAAATGCTGTTCAAATCTTCAAATATTTAATGAAATTGAGATTCGTTGATTAACTTAATGGATGAATTTTTTTTAAAGGTATCGCTTTACCAAAATTCTATTTTTTTGTTTGTTTGTTTTAAGCTTGAGTATATTTCTGCATAATTATATTTTATTTAGTTGCGCGCGTTGACAAGTTAAAATATTTGTCATAAAAAAAAATTGCTGCAGCTTTTACATACTGATAAGCTTAATATCAGCGAAAAAAGATTTACTTAAGCACTTTTGTCTAGCTTAAAAATATCATATCCTTTCCGTTATCGTGATAGAGTTAGTTTTTGAGAGATATTTTCAAGTTACTTACCAAAACAAAGGACAACTTCTAGAAACCAAAACGAAATGATGAAGGCGACGATAAGTCTTGACGGTCTTGCAAACTCCATAATTGTCGTCCTATCCCGTCAATTAAGGCCCAAAAACTTCAATTTTCAATTGCTGTGACAAACTTAATAACTGCAGAATCCTCCCAGCCTTATTTCTCGACAATATAAAACAGATGTGACATGATTTCCTCTGGAAAGCAGTTGAAAGCCGTACGTTCGTACTCGAAGGTTTTGTCACAAATCGGTAGCAAATTTACGTAATAATGAATTCTTCTTGTATTAAAATATTATGACGTTCGTTGCTGGCTGGCTGATTAGCAGCAAAGCGAAACTGCGTTAAACAATGAATTACCTCTACTACAAAATCTCAAGAGATTTGTATACTCCGAACTTGAGCTGTCCCACAGGGGCGACAGGGGCAGTACTAGACTCTTCCTCAGTCTCTCGCTCCGTCGCTACGCTCTCCGCATAGAGACTGTTACACTAGAATCTCGCAAAGGATTATAGGTCCCACAAATGTGGGACCCGGGATGCTTTGCGAAACATTAGTAGCAAGTTTGAACAAGAACACATAGAACAAAAACACAGCCCGAGGCAGGGTCCCACGGGCTACTGTACATGCCGCCAAAGTCAAAATTACTTTGATTTTATTGTCGTGTAAGCTCGAATTACGATTCAATCAATACATTTCACGAAATATTAAGCTCAATATGTACAGGCATTTTATTCACAACCAATAGTTCAATAAAGATTGATTTCGATACGTTTTACATACGTGTTTTACGGTTTTACAAGTGATCGGGTTCGAAGTTTGCGCTCCATTTGTAAGCAAAGTTTGGAGCTCTAAAAGTCAAAGAAACAGACTTCACAGGGCAAAAAATACTTCCTGAGAATCTCAATAAATACCATGCATGTTCATTTGTGAGCCAAGATGCTATAATTTAAAAAATGGACCAAAAAATGACCGTTATACTACCAGCGACAATGGTTGAATTCCACTGCTCAACGTTGTCATTGTTTATAAATTTTGTGATTTGCATACGACCAATAGGAATTCAGCTACGAATGAGGTTCTAACGGCCAATCAAAGACTCGCTACTATTCTGGTGTAACAGTCTCTATGCGGAGAGCGTAGCGACGGAGCGAGAGACTGAGGAAGAGTCTAGGGCAGTACTACCTAATCACCACAGGAAATCCAATCCCAATTCGCCGGGCCTCCTGTGTTGTCATGATTCGCAAAATGGCTGAAAAGACACTTCGATTTATTGGTAAATTCATCATTATCTCACTTTTAAAGTTTACTTAGACTTATTTTTTTTGTGAACTTACGTTGTTTCTATGCATTTCAGATATTGGAGTTAATTTGACAGGTACATTATTTCAAAACTTTATCATTGAAATGATTCCATTTCGCAACAACCCGGATTATCTGATGAATGATTCCAATTTCCCTCCAATTCTAGATCCAGTATTCAAGGGTATTTATCATGGGAAGCAGGCGCATGTAGGTAAGCCAAGAATAAAAACATCTCTTGAAACTTATTCGTTTAAAAAAAATTATAATATAATTCCCAAATGACCTCAAAAACAATGATTAGTTGTGACAAAAAATATTTTAATTCTCTCTTTTAATTACAGATGATTTCAAGGATGTTTTAGAAAGAGCTTCCAAAATTGGAATGAAAAAGGTAGTATTTATAAATTCCAGATCATGACTAGTTTTTCCAGATATTTCCTAATTTGTGTAATATTTCATTTCCTAGATGATAATTACAGGAGGAAATCTAGAAGAAAGTACGAAGGCATTGGACTTAGCCAAAACACATGGTAATGTTCATGAATATAATTAAATACATGTAACATGGCCATCACCATGACCAAACCACAAATTATCCAAGTTAAATATTAAACATATGCATTGTGAGAAAGAAACACCGCCAGTTTTTTCAATGCAGTGGTACTGAATATTTTTTTAGACTTTATACAATTACTAACAATATACAACTTTTGACAAATTACTCAGAAGAAGCAGTAACTTCAAAACATCAGTGTCTCTTGCACACTGTTATCGCTTTATGGTGTCTAAATTCCACATATCTTATTACAACTGTTTCTATAGAAACACTGATGCAGCTCACACTATTATTTTACTCATTTTTGTCTCTTCATTTAATAAAATGTATTGGTACACAGCCTAATATGTTCCCCCGGTTTTACTTTCTCTTCTCACCCAGACCCACTGACCAATGTTGCTATTGTTCACAAACATAGGTTACTTTAAAAATATAAGATTGCTGCAACAGAGGCTAGAAAAACCCTCACTCAAAACATTTGATAGACCAGAGGGGTACAAGGCATATCCAGCTTTATACAACTCCTTTAAGTTTTAGTTTCCTCTCTTTTTTCTTGGTCTGGCTATATGCTTAGTCTAGCTCACTCTTTACCACTTCCTTTTAGCAAATAATTCATTCATTCATTTATTTCAAAGAATATTTATTTCTTTATTTCTTTATTTGTTTGTTTGTTTGTTTATTTGCTTGTTTGTTTGTTTCTTTGTTTGAATGTTTATTTATTTATTAACTTACTTACTCACTTACTCACTTACTTACTTACTTACTTACTTACTTACTTACTTACTTACTTACTTATTTGCAACCATTTTTTAGATTCACTTCATTCTACTGTTGGATGTCACCCTACACGATGTGGGGAGTTTGAAAGTGTAGGATCAAGTCCAGATGAGTATTTAAATCAACTTATTTCACTTGCACAAGACAACAAAGGGAAAGTAGTGGCATTGGGAGAATGTGGACTAGGTAACATCGATATTCATGCATTTATTCATTCACTCATCTATTTGTTCCGTTATTTATTTATTATATTATTTTAGTATTTTTTTCTTCATTCGCTTATTCTTAAATCATTTAATCATTGCCCATTCATTAATTCAATTAAGCTTTTTATGTATTAGTGCATTTAATTTCACTAGTTTATTATTTATTTATTCTATCATTTTTATTTACTTATTGTGTAAAATTATCATTTTTTCAGATTATGACCGGCTTCACTTCTGTTCTAAGGAGTTACAATTAAAGTAATCCAATTCTTGATATGTTTGTTTGTTCGTTTGCTAGTCCGTCCGTCCGTTATTTCGTTCGTTTGTTTGTCTGTCTTTTTACAGCTAGTGTTTGTGTTTGTAGATATTTCGAAAAGCAGTTTGACCTGTTTGAAGCAGTGAAATTACCGGTATTCTTTCACTCGAGAAGTGCTCACCAAGATTTCATTGGTAAGTAAGATAGCAAAAAAAAAAAAAAAGAAAAAGAAAAAGAAAGAAAGAAAGAAAAAAAACGAAAAAAAAAAACGATGAAACAAAGAAAGAAAATTTTCAAACATCTAACCGTTAGAGTAATTGATTGATCGATTAGTTGATAACTTTGTTTTCAGATATTATCAAGAGAAATAGAGATCGTTTTGTGAATGGCGTGGTAAGTAATTTTAAAGATCATGAAACATTATATTTTAATTGTTTCGCTTGTTTTCAATATCCAGCAGTCCATCATGTTCATTTCTTTGTTGAGTTCGAAAAACGAACATCCGTGGTATGCTGCGATAATTGTTTCAAAAGAACTTGAGTACATTCCCTGTTTGCAAATGCGCGTGCATTCGCCGTTCGAATTTGTTCGAAAATTAATTTCCGTACTGTCAAAATAATTTTGTATCGTATTTTGAAAACTGTCAAGTCACTTATTTTGTATGTTTTTCAAATTTGTTTATTTTTGAACGGATCGTAAAATCGCTTCTGCGCATGCGCTGATATAATGCACAATTTGAAATATTCCCTAAAAACTGACCTGAAATACACTAAAAACGACAAAAAAGTCAATCTTTATGTTCAACACATCGTTTTATAAGCATTCTAATCATTTACCAAATTCTTGTGAAAATCGGAATTTTCGAGTTTTTCCCACAATCGTTACTGCGGGGAAACTTAGAGGTATAAAAGGTGAGTCTGTCGAGTAATGTTGGAAGCGCGGTGGCGGCTTAGGAGTCCTATCATTGCATCGTCGTTCTATGGCTGATCTGATAGTAACCCTAAGAAGCTTGGTTAGATTTCCATATCGGGGTCTATAACCATTTCAATCGCTCCTCCCGCTGTCTCGTCGCACGGTTGAGGTGCATCTAAAATAACACCCCATAGTGTGCGTGTTTCGGTATAATGTATCCTAGGTTTCCTTGTATCAATGGATACTGTAATTCGTTGTTCATAGGCGCTTCCATAGGCACTACAAGTTGTAGTATGCCATTGTTTTGCTTTTTGTTTTAAACATTTATCGTCAAACTGTGTTATTGTCCGACTCTTTTTGAATAAACATATCGCTTTTCGTAAGAACATATTCGAAAGATATCGGAATTGACAAAGGTACTTTCCCAAGAATGTTAAATGTAGATTTATTATTTTCGACGATAATAAAAACCTATCGACAAAAATATTTTGTTTAGTTTATATATATATATTTCAGCGCCTATTCACATATTTTTTTATTTCTGTTGTGATGATAAAAGGCACACTGTTTCACGGGAACGAAAGAAGAAGCGAAAGACTACCTTGATCAAGGTCTTTATATTGGAATTACAGGATGGTAGGTGAAAAATAAAATTGTTAAATTATAAAGATAACAAAATACTAAAAAGATTAAATTGTATTTTCGATTTTAGTTCGTTAAAAACGGCCGAAAATATCGAAGTTATGAAGACAATTCCTTCAGAAAGACTTGTGATAGAAACAGGTACTAGTTGTTTACATGAGTGAGGTGGTAACGCAACGAGCGTGACATCATTGTTCATTATGCTAATTTTTTGAATAAAGCGTGGTCAAGGCTTTGGAAATATTTTCAAAAATGCATAATTAAGTAAGTTTTCAGTAAAAAATGGTATAAAAAAGAAATACCACAATTTAAATATGACAAATAGATGAAAATGTAAAAAAGTAGTTTTTTTTTCATGAGTGCAACTAATTGATTTAAAATATCGTTTATTTATTTATTTTTTTCTTTACTCGTGTATACTTACATTTTTATGTATTTGAATTGAAAAGTTAAAAATTGAATTAAATTTCAAATGTAATTTTTTTGGCTTGAAAAGTACTTCAAAAGACACTCAGAATTTTATGAAATCACCACGAACACTGAAATAAGTCTAAGTGAGTATTTTTTAGTGCTGCGAGAGAAGAGACAAGGAGAAGAGGAAGAAAAGACAATTGCAAGCAATCAAGCCATCATGGAAACACCTTTGTGGTGTTAAATATAGATCGAAGTGTTGTTTTATCACGTTCACTCTTTCTTGTCCATCGGATCATGTAGTAAAAAAATTTTTTTTATGAGAAAGCTAGTTTATTTATTTATGTAAAAATCGTTTGTTTGTTTATTTATCTTTTTATTTATTCATTTTCGTGTTTTTTTCGTTTTTTATGTGTTTGTTTTTTGGTTTGTTTGATTGTATTATTTTTTTTAGTCATGTTCGTTTTTTGTGTTATGTTTGTTTGTTTGTTTGTTTGTTTGTTTGTTTGTTTGTTTGTTTGTTTGTTTGTTTGTTTGTTTGTTTGTTTGTTTGTTTGCTATTACTGTAGTCATTCATTCTGTACTAAACATAGTAATGGGGATCGCTAGCGCTAATTTTGAAAATAAATATATTATTAGATTTTTCATCGTGGATTTGTATAAAGCATGTATTTCAAACTTTTTTGTAATCTATTTGTTTATTCTATTTTATCTTATTTTAGATGCTCCTTGGTGTGACATTAGACCCACCCATGCAGGATTCAAACATGTACAGACCAAATTTGAATCAAAAAAGAAAGAAAAATTTGAACAAGGGCTATGTGTTAAAGGAAGGAACGAACCAGCAAATATCATGTAATTAGAGTATATGTTGTTGTAAGAATGCTTGTAAATAAGTAAGTACGTAAGTAAGTGAGTGAGTGCCATGAGTGAGTAAGTAAGTAGGTAAGTAAGTAAATAAGTAAGTAGTATTATCTCCTTTTCATTGTTTACTGATTTTTTGTATGTTTATGCCGCTTTGTTTCAATTCAGTGCGTTTGGTTAATAACACATTTTGATTATCGAATTGATAACGTTTATTTTTTCGTTTTTTATAGACAAGTGCTGGAAGTAGTTGCGGGCAGTCGAGGCGACGATTTGCATTCACTTGCGGAAACTATTTATGATAATACTGAAAAACTGTTTTTTAGTTGATTAAGACGATAAATGGAATCCATTTGAAAAAAAAATAAAAATCAATGTTATTATACTGTTGAATTTATTTTACTTTCCTTGATTTTTCATACATTTTCCAAATTCGGCCCTGATTTGTTTCATTTCAATGCATTTGGTTATCGAACTGACCGATAACATAAACTTTGCGACTCAAACTATTTGCATATTTTGATTTTCTTTTTCTATTCGTACTCGTATTCGCCGTCAAACTTTTAAAATCTCTCTAATAACTTCTTGGAATGCAACTGAAATCTGTGAGACTCAGAGCCGAACTTATGAAAACTATTCGTCGTCTTTGCCTGTCGATCACTAGTTGAGCAAAGAAGTAAATTAAAGGAGTCTTTCATAGCAATTTACGTTTATTTAAAAAATATCAAAAAAGCTTTTTTAAATTTTATAAAAATCACTGTACATTAAATTTCCTATTAGTTTGTTCATGCGAATTTTAACACTCAAATACTATGATTATCTCATCAAAAATATCACTAAGAACAATTATTTACAAGCAAATTATAAAAATTACTAAATAGTTAATAAAATGACTAAATTACTCATTAGCAAACTAGAAAAGCCTAGAGATGAAGATTAAAGTCTGAGAAACATCGTTACAAACCGAAATTGTAGGTACAGTCCACATTTCAAAATGTCCTTTTTGTTTCCAAGAAAAAAGTAGCTGTCACATTCACTGTATACACTCAAACTAAATTTGTCGTTATTTCCCCTAGCCTATAACGGCTGGCGTATACAAGTACTTAGTCTATTATCAAAGCGGAACTTTACATGAAAGAACTTAAATCCACAGTTTTTTTGTTATCTTAATTTTGTTTTTCGTTACAAAACGTTTAGCACATTTATCTCCGATACCCACCTGCGACGTTTCCTAACAAAACCTCATTTAACATGTACTATCCTATTTTTGGGAATGATTAACTTAAACGTTAAAGATATCTAGTTATCGTCGGGCGGCTTTGCTTACAAACACTCCAAGCATATCTCAAAATTCGGCGTTCTTGAGAAAGCTTTTAAATGATGAAGTTTTCCGATTGTGAGAATTGACGTCAGAGCTCAACAATATCTTTAGTATGTAATTACTGGCCCTAACGTCAATCCTCTTCATTCTATATCTGGATATCTACATTACAAGTGTCCAAGTATTTTCTCAAATGATTGAGGGTTTTTTTTCTAAAGGTGACCTGAAAAAGCCCCTCTCCCGGGGAGATAGTGCGGGGATGGTCGTCGAAATGTTTGAAAATTATTTTTACCCCTAATAGGTAGCATCTCAAATATGAACAATCGGATATAATGGTCGTAAAAACCTCTAAGAGACCCTAAAAGGTCCTAGATCTCCTATTTTGATCGGCCCTAAAAGGTACGACGAGCATCCCCGCTCTCCGTTATATGGGAGTCCTCCCCAAGTGAAAAAGGCTACAACCAGTGGAGGATCCATTCTACTATTGAACTGAAAAGTTTCGAGCAAAATAAAATTGTCTACACTGAAGTTTGTGGTCTATGTCATGACCTAGCATTAATTGGTATGGTCAAAATGAAATATATTATGAAATATATTACTTACTATTAACTTAAGGTCTAAATAATGCAAAAAAACTGACTAATTGATATCATAGCTTTCTTGTCTTTTTTTCAACATTGATCTTCTACAACAGAAGTACAATACGATGACAAAGAGTATAAACACGAGCAGACCAGTAAGGACGACTGCCCATATTCCTGCAACTGGAAAATAGATGAAATTTTGATTAATAGTACTGTTATAATAATGTGGTCGATGAACAAATTCAGTGATTATAAAGTACAAACACTAAATGTGTGCAACTGTTGTCACTATCTAGTAGTAAACAGCACTAATTAAACAAAAGAAAACAATATAATTAGCATAAAATAACACTATTTAGTGGTATTTATGTTGCACACTTTTAGTGCGTGCACTCTAGTGCAACAGTAATACGTTGATGGTGACTGTGACTTGTCGGTAATGATTAAGATGATGACATCGATGATGCTGATGATTATAGTGATGAGACATCGTAAAGATCGCCAAGAAGATGACACCGATGATGATCGAAGATGAAGCTGATGATGATGATGATTATGGTCATGCCAAGATTATCATAAAGTTTCGAACAGGATGATGGCAATGGTGGTTATGATTAGTGAGAATATTTCAACACCAACACCCCTGGTAGCCGCCTAAAATGTCGCGATCTTCAGGCTTGTATTTCACTGGTTCGCTAAATTGGACCTGGCCACCCTGGGAGGTTCTTCACTCTTTACGAGTGTCACAAAGTCATTCCATACCAAATGAGCTAAATTTAGTAGCTTGCATGGGTAATCAAGATGATCACCAGGCAGGACAATGATGTCGTGAACGTAAATTGATATATTTAATATTATGTGATGATAGTAACAGGTATGATGATGAATATGTATATATCTACCCTGCGTAGCAGCTCTTGAAGATGGAGAGGGGGAGGGATTTTTGAAACGAAGATCTACCTGCACATTGTTTATACATTGGAAAAACTGATTCACAGGAAGCCTGAAACTCGGCACTACCATGGCCTTTGAGAAACGTAGGTACTTTGGCATCGTCAAGCATGAATATACCACCTATAATACACACACGCAAACAATTTATCAATAACAATCAACTAATCAATAAAAATGCCAATAAAAAATACAGAAGAAACTGAAAAAATACCGAACATGATTTATCTACTAGCTTTTTTGTAGATTTACCTTGCCAACAAAATCCTTTAGTCGTACTAAGAAACGATCTGAAACCAGAAAAAAAGAAGTAATTAGAACTTAGAGCTGCAACTGCAAAGCCCTGCATATGACTAAACGAGGCAACATCGACTATCTTCAGAAACACTTTTGTTGCGGGAACAATGTTTTCACAGGTGGCTAAACCAAGGAACATCGTGAAAAAGTGCGCGTTGGCTCGTTTAACCAGGTCATAAGCCAACGATTGCAAGCATAAATCACGTTAGTGTTGCCCAGCTCAGTAGTGAGAAGAGCGCTAAGTACACAACGACAAAATAGTTCGCTTTTATAAGTAGTATAAAATTACAGAATGTTTAAGCGATATACTTGAGGTTAAAATTCTCAAGCCAGCCTAGGTACAAATACAGTACAAATTTGAATTTTCCACAATTTGGATGAACTTTTAGATCTTTATCTATGTTCTGACAAGTAGTTGATCATCTCACCTGACTCCGTTGATCCAAACCACCACTTTACCATCAGGGCACCAGACCCCTCCCTCCTTGATACAGGAGTCACATGTCATTGGACAAGTTTCACGTGGCATTTCAGGAGCCTTACAGTACTTATGAAGACGACCTAAAGATGATGTTGCAAAAGGCTTATTATTTGATGGACAGAGCTCGTAGTATAGTAATCAAGAAAGGCCTTGTTATCTATATAAAGTGAACATCTAGAAAATGTTATAGCAATCTTATATCAAACACGACAGCATACCTGCAACAGTGTTATTTACTCGCATTGGGTTTCCTGTGTGTGAAGAACAATTAGGTTAAACATATTGGATATCTTGTGTATAAAAATGTATTTCATTATTCTCATCTTAAATGTATTCTATAATCTGTATTGCCCATGTATTCTACAAGTATCTAGTTCAAATAGCAATACCAGGGATAACACAGTTGATTATCGTTCGCGGTTTTCTGTGCGAGAGGCCACATCCTTGTTTCGACTTCTTTATGTGTAGCCTGTAAAAAAGGGCATTGATGGAGAGAGGGGCGGGGGAGTGCGCACCGTGGGCTTCCTGAGAAACCAGTGTATTACTGAAGGAGCTACCGAAGTTAAATGCACTTGTCTTTGACCTTGCCTAGTGGAATTGCCAAGGGGCATTTTGTAATTGCGCTGGTTTAAGATTAAAACCCAATGCGTCCTGGTTAGTTCATTAGGATTCTATGTCCTATATTCCCATCATGGTGCTCCTTTAGAGGGTAGGTAGGGTAGAAACTCTGGATTACTATTCTTACTGAGTAACACTTACCACATGGCCCTTCTTCAGGGTGTGTCATGTTACTTGGTGCAAATCCTATTCGTTGATTGGCTCGATCAAACACTACAATATTACCTTCCATGGACACTTCACCTAGTACAGTACCAGAAGGCTTCTCGCCAATACTTAAACAATGAAAATCACTGAAATACAGACAGAAATACCAATGTGAGATGAACAGACATTTTGATGGGCTCTTTACCCAGTACAATTCCCGATGGCTTCTGTCAGACACAGCCGTGCATGCAAAACACAGACAGAGTGCTATGTTAAAATGATATGAAATATTTTAATATTATATATATATTATTATTGCTGAAGAAGGCTGAATAGCCGAAACGTCTGAATAAACAGCGCTTCTATAGTTACAAGTTGTGTGGCCTTGATTTACTTTATTATATTATTATTTATATATTATTTTAATATTTCTTATAAAAGAAATAGCTCAGTGTCCTATCGGTAGAACACTTGAGCCTGTCTTTAAACCTATGGGACGTCCATGAATTAAAGAACAGATCGATTTAATATGGATGTGTTACATGAGCAAATGCTATTTATTGTCTATCTAATACACTAAAAGCGTCCAGTGCATCAGGACAACTTACTCTTGCTTTCTGACGTAATGTTTTCCAAGAATCGTTAGACCAAACGAACCTCCTCCTGCACAAGTCAAGTAAACGAACAGTTCAGTCTACTTGTGGTCATAATACTGTAATGAGGTGATATTTCCTCATAGAAACTTTAACGTTTTTAATTGACAGTGTAACAAAGATGTGTGCAAAATAGTGAATGTATGGGTAGTGATTATGATTGAAAGGCTCCCCAATTAGTAGAAATGCGAAAGTAACTTGCAGACTATAAAAAAAAATCATTATTCATTGCACAGGCCAGATTCCTAATTTTACTTGAACTTTGGCAATGCAAACCCCAAAGCCCCTGAAGACAAAGCTATTTAGTCGTTAAAGGTTGTGACGATATTGATACTGAAAAGAGGTGAGGTTAGTCAAGTAATACCTGTTGAATATTGGTGCTGGGTACTTACTCGTATCGGTCAGGTAAATGGTAATGTATGGCCATTGATATGGGTCAGTATCGACACAGTAGTTCTCCCAGAACCGTTCATCTACTGGTGGTGCATGCTGTGAAACAACAAAACACTGCTAAAACTAGTAGGAAAAATCTACATGTCGATATATGTATGCTCTGTCTGCTCTGCTCAGATCTGAATACAGTTGACTCTTCAAACAAAACACTACTAAAACTAGATGGAAAAATCTACATGTCGATATATGTATACTCTGTCTGCTCTGCTCAGACCTGAATACAGTTGACTCTTCAAACAAAACACTGCTAAAACTAGTTGGAACAATGTACATTACAACGACCTTATTATGGTTGACTCTTCAAAGGGCGAACGCCCCGTCCCCTCCCCCACACTTTTAATAAAAAATTAATATAAAACATTAATGGAAAGGAATGGTTGGCTTTACTACCCACACCCTCCACTCCCACTTTCAGTAATTCCTTGACTTCTATCCTCGTTACTCTAGTAGTCCTTAATAAAATACCAAGGCATATGTAAGACCAGAGCTAGTGTAACAGTTGGATACATCTCATCCAGATCGAGTCGTCTCTGGCCCCGCGCCGGTTTAACAAAGCCCAGATAATGTTATCCAATATATCAGATCTATCGACTTATATTCTAAAGCTTAATTAGAGTTACCTTTTTAAGTTCAGTGATAACGGCTGCGTAAACATTGGGTGGGAGAAGTATATCAGTAGTTCCTATAAAACAGTAATTTATGTGAGTATATGATGAAGGAAGAATCACACACAGTATGCAACGTGGTAATGTGGAATCGTCTCAAAGTAGCACACTTCTCACGCGATTAACGAGTAACTGAGCGCCTCACTGTTAATTACTTGTGACGTTTCACAACCAAACCTTGGCTGACCCCATTAAAGATTCACGGTTAAATTTTTGCGCATTTTAACCCTTCATGGTTGATTTTGGGTGTCAAATGGTTAACCCCCAGTTTAGATCATCTTAATTGCAGATATACATACCACTATCTACAATGGCATTGGTGAACATGTGAGAAGGCAGTCCTAGACTATTGCCAGCAATGTCCTAAAAATAAAATCAACGTTCATTTAAACAGATCAAACAAAGACTGGTTCGCTCACCAAATAGTACCGTCCAGGATTATTGTACGTACCAATAAGGGGTTGTAGCCCTAGTTGGACCACTACTCAGGGTTTTAAAATAACTGAGAAATTGCTGTTTTTTCTTTGTAATTACACCAAAATTGTTAGAATTTCGTGTCTTCTTGGATAAGACCGTTGTAATAATATGGTGCTTGTTTCATTTAACCTAATCAAATGTCACAATACGCAATACTATCCGTAATATTTTTAATAAGCAGATTAAACGGTTTGCCCAGTCTCTCCGCTCTTCATACACAGTACAGGAGGGATTAGCCCGCGAAGCGCTACTCACCGTCCGCAAAAGCGTTCCCCTCCCCTCGGCCCTTCCCCTAGAGCCGTTACGCATGCAAAGGAGAATAGGGATGCGTTTAAGGAACCTACACTACTATTGGACAATCCAGGCATTACGATGGTATGGCGTATAGTATTAACACTTACTATTCCTGTCATGGTAACGCTATACCAGGTTTCTTGGTTTATTTCTGTAAAATGCATAGGTCCTATATATTTATCTCTTTCTGGCCAGTCAAGCCATATCTGACCCTACAAAAAAAGGATACACAAGCTCATCTACTCCATTATGCAGTAAGTGTTGCAAAACGTAATTGCTATTGCTATACTTCATCTCCTAAAGGAGCAGAAAGGTTAACGACAACTTGTGTAGTAGCTTGCAGAATCGTTTGAGCATATCTTACCATTCCATTACACAGTCCTAATGTAAACACGTTGGGTACTTTGCCATCTTGAACCAGCTGGTCGTAAAGAGGCTGAAAGTGAAAACAAAGAAGAAAATAAATCAATTTTGATAAGCACAGAGGTTTAACGAATATTTTTATATATATGCTTGAGCAACAGTGATTCAGATTTGCATTATTAGCTGCATAGTATCTAGCTCTGCATTTAATAAAGGCATGCATCTAACGTTGGTATCTATCATTGCTCCTTTCTACGGGATTAACGCTACTATAAAACAACACAGCTAGAAAAAAGAGATCGTACGGGGTCAAATTAAAGACCTATTATTTGATGCAAACATTCAAACATTTTTAAATTAGTTATTGTTTTCTGTATATGAAACTGATTTTAGGGAACTAAGTTGGGATTTTTCAGAAAATAATATTTACTGTAGTACAATTAAGTTCTCTATGTATTACAGTTCTATTGAACGGTGAAAAGCGGTACGGACGAACAAGATAACAGAAACATAAGATTGCATTCATACTATATAGTTCAGACAGTTTGAAAACATAGTAATTTAAAATTATAGATACTTATAATAATTTAAGTGGATAGTACGGCAGAATAACTTGTGAGCGCGCACCTATATACGCACCCTGCACCCATGCAGCACCTACACAAACGGTGCATTGGCCTCTTCGAGGTACTAGGCCCAACAAATAAATCAAAAAACGATTTTTAAATTCAAAACTTATTTATATCCCAGTTCATCAATAATCGTTTTTTCTTTGTATAAAGTAATTGTATATGTAAAATGTGTATAAGCCTTTACCTCAACACCACTTGTAGCAAGACTTCTATATGCCAGGCCTAAAATCCCTTCGTTGATAGAATTTCCTAAAAATCGATCACACACAAGAAATTTTAGGAAAACTAGAAACTTAGAAACACATTAGAATCAACCAACAGCAGTTTATCAGAATATGCCAAACAAATACGCACTTAAGAAGAATTCTTTTTCGTGGCGAATTACTGCAAATTCAGCGGTTGTGCTGGGACCTATAAAAGCAAAATAGCATACTTGAATCATTTAAAGTCGAAATTAAAACGTATGTAAACATTTACAACACCGAGAGCCTAAACTCGAGGTCACGTGCCATGTAAAAGTATCAGGTATGCTCGTCGAAGCTTTCAAAAATATTCCTAATAGATACGAACCGTCCTCGTTATTTAATAGAAGGGCGTGTCCAAGCAAATTTTCAACCCCTAAAAGATACCATCCAGGAATGCAAAACTGATTGTTGAAAAGTTCAAGAGTTGCGCAAGTTCAACACAAAGAGCACTTATAGATTATTTGATAATAGCAGTTTCGAAAATACCGACTCGATGGGCGCTATAGATACCAAATCCCTTTTCTTTACCCTTCAAAGATGCGACAAACATCCTCGACACTTTTACATGTTAATCCTTCCCTCGGGCTTCGCAGTATGTATTAGTGTAGGCCTGTCATCGACGAATGGTCGTGACTTGCGTCCTCAGTCATTCTTTTACGTCTCCACGTTATTGGTTAATGTGAAAGTGTTGTGTATGGCGTGTAACGTCCTTATCCGAGAAGACGCGAAGGTTAACAACTATAAATTGAAGAACATTCTGCTCCCTGAATGATGGTGCGGCTGAGGGTTCGAATCTGCAGCCTCCAGCCCAATCTCTCCCAACTAAGCTAACCTGTCAATCAACAGTTTTTGCTGTCTCTATTTTTGTATATTACAAAAATGTACAACTTAAGATTTCCAAAAAGATATATCAAGTTATGAAATAACATGTAAGTAAGACGTACCATCTGCAGGAAAACCCACAACGTCTTTGTAAATATATCCTGACCATGCTCCTTTGCCGTACTGTGTTTCTATCTATATATGTACAGATGACAATAACCACTCGATATTATTGATTGATATTCATAATATATACAACATATACACTAGACTTGGTCTCTATCTATATGGGTGTATCAAAGTTGTTGCGACGTTTTGTGGAATTGGATAAAACGAAATAAAGCACACAAAAAAGCCTGGATCACAGCGAGCATTACGTATTGTTTGACTGATGAGGCTGCCTCCTATCACTAGTGGTTAGTATTAGTAATATTAACGATATGTACAAATCACAACTGAACCAGCTCATCGTAAGGCTCATGATATTCAGAGAGTCTAGATCTGGTAGTGGCAACGGAAGATAAAAACATTAGTAATATGGCATCTAAAGAACGTCCAGGTTGCTCTTATTAAATTCCATGTTTTGCTATAGCAACAAGTAAGGAGGAAGAAACCAGCACCTCCCCTTAGGGAGGTAATGCCCCGGCAAGCGCATTGTGCATACAGTTGTACGTGATCTATTGTTCTTTCTTCTAGGCGACGCACGTAAGTATTGACTGGTAAATCACTAAGAACCAGGGGCCGGTTACATAAAGCCTGGATATCACTATCCACCGGATAAATCCCTATCCAGCGGATAAATTGTAAAGAAATTCTACGGCCAGTGAATAACTTTATCCAGTGAATAACTTTATCCAGTGGATAACTTTATCCAGTGGCCAACTTTATCCAGTGGATAACTTTATCCAGTAGACAACTTTGTCCAGTAGACAACTTTGTTCAGTAGACAACTTTATCCAGTGGACAACTTTATCCAGTGGATAACTTTATCCAGTGGATAACTTTATCCAGTGGCCAACTTTATCCAGTGGATAACTTTATCCAGTAGACAACTTTGTCCAGTAGACAACTTTGTCCAGTAGACAACTTTATCCAGTGGACAACTTTATCCAGTGGATAACTTTATCCAGTGGATAACTTTATCCAGTGGACAACTTTATCCAGTGGATAACTTTATCCAGTGGCCAACTTTATCCAGTGGATAACTTTATCCAGTAGACAACTTTGTCCAGTAGACAACTTTGTCCAGTAGACAACTTTATCCAGTGGACAACTTTATCCAGTGGATAACTTTATCCAGTGGATAACTTTATCCAGTAGACAACTTTGTCCAGTAGACAACTTTATCCCGTGGACAACTTTATCCAGTGGATAACTTTATCCAGTAGATAACTTTATCCAGTAGATAACTTTATCCAGTGGATAACTTTATCCAGTGAATAACTTTATCCAGTGGATAACTTTGTTCAGGTTTCGTTCCACCGGCCCCAGGAGCGGATCCATGCAGAAATCGTTCAAGGTGGTATCACAAAAACCGTCAACCGAGAATAACCAAACCTTAATAATTGGTTAAATTTTTGTATATTTTGTATTATTTTTATTTTTAAACTATTTTGCTATGATCAACATTAAAGCAAAATAAAGGGGGTGTCCGGTGCACTGTTAGATTATAAAAATAAAAAATAAAATAAATCGGCCCCTGAGATCAGTCTAATAACATTCAGTGATGACTATCTTACCGGAATACGTAGGTCTGTTGACGTACTTGATTTACCAGGGTAATAAAATGAGTCGATTTGACATGTTTGCCCAAACTGATCTTCACAATTAGGACCTAAAACAACCATTGATTGAAACACAAAGGTAATTCGCATTCGATCGAATTCATGCATTTATTTATGTGTTCAAATAAAGTGCAACTGATGTTGTTCCACACGGGCACTGATTTTTGTTTGTTTGTTTGTGTTTTTTTTTGTGTGTGTGTGTGTCTGTGTTTTTTGTTTGTTTGCCTGCTTGCATGCTTGCTTGTTTGTTTAATTATTTGATTGTCTGTCTGTCTGTCTGTTTGTTTGTTTGTCTATTTGATTGTTTGTTTGTTTGTTTGCTTGTGTCTTTGTTTGTGAAGTAATAAAAGGAAATCCAGCTCCGGATCGATCATGCTGGTTTAGATCGTTACTTTAGTGACCTAGTGAAAAGGTTGGAGAGGGGAAAGCAAATTAAAGAGATAGAAATGGAAGAAATCATTTGTTGTTCCTCCCTTTATCAATCACTTATGGTTTAAACAGGAACCGCGAAGTATGTTGAAAAGTGGGGGGGGAGGGGGGGGGGGGCTGACAGCCAAATGATAATAACATTTTTTCTTTAGGTCACAAAGAACAAGACATCCACGGCATGCATCCCAGCCCCTCCCTCTCCGCGGTCACTGTTAAAGAGTGTGCAGAATACAGTCAATACGGTGACAAACCTGCTATTGCCATATTGGATGATCCCGTATCAATCAGGAACTCCAGCTGCCAAAGAATAAAAGATAACGACATAAAGACATACTCTAATGCTTTATCAATTCATATCATTGCTTGCACGTATCGCTATCTCTTTAATAGGACGGATCATGTACATAAAGGAAAGGTTCAACTCTCATTGTCTTTATTGATAAAGATAATAACCTATATTAGAGCAAATTAATGTTTGCTATAGAATCGTTTTCCCAGGTTGAGCAAAATTCTTGACGGAGAAACTAGAGACAATTAGATTAGGTTAAAAATTTGTGAAAGCCTAACAGAATTAACCAGCCCTGCGAAGGTTCTGGATTTTATGCGCACTATCAAGAATCTTAAACAATGCTTTTATCTGTAAACATTAAAAAAATACCAATAATTCGTCTGAGCTCAAAATAGTATGTAATGATATTTTAACTTCATTTGAAACAACTAATTGGTAGGTCAGAAGACCCAACCGGGCTAAAATAAGGTCTAGAAATTACATTATTGTCCCAAAGACATACAGAAGATATATAATGAATGGATTGGATAAGATTGTTTCAGGTAGTAAACTCTGCGCGCAGTTTGGTGGTAGGTGTATATGTAACATCTACTATCATTGTGTAAAATCTCCATGGGGAGCAAGGTTTTACTATTGCTTAAAAATAGCCGTTCATGTGTTTTATAGTATTCGAAAACAAGCCGATTGTTAGACACAATAACATCATTCTTGACAGAAAACACACACGCGCACAAAAAGGTCTTTAACCAATATAAAACATGAATATTTGTGTCGATTATTATTATCATGTATTATGTAAGTTATAATGTGTTTTTAATTAATGTTACATAATTTCAGTATTTCTCTCAATAGGAGAGCACCAGGCATACTGAGAGCATAATGCAAGTAGAAATTCTATAAAAAATAACTTAAAATAATGCTTTAAAAAGATAACTTAACAAAACCAACGTTGTTTTACTCTCGAAATTGTTTCTCTTTTTCTAAATTTCTAACTCTGGCAATAGGAAACTTTGATATGTAATTATAATATAAATAATATGTTAAACAATTAAAATTTTCGATGTTTTTTTTTGATATTCCTAGTGTCACACGTTTCATGCAATGTGTTTTAATTTTTCTCTGTAACAAAGAAATACATCGTGAACCTTATCACAATTCACAAAAGAATACCAGATAAGTTCATGATCCCTTGCGACCTTGTCTAGCATTTCACGGGAGTTATTTCTATCACTGATTTGTATCAGAAGACAATACATCACCTGATTATAAAGAATTTTAACCTTGACTTTAAATATTAGTACCTTTTGTGGCGGAGTCCCTACGTCCAGTTCGATAACATATGCGTACGAAGTACTCTAAATCACAAGCACAGTTTTGATTTAAAATGGCGTTTATTTACACACACATGATTAACTCCAATATCAACAAAATTAAACTGTCTTACCCTGAGTGTGAACTCCATTTCTTCTTCGTTGGTGGATATGGCAGGAGGACGTGGTGTAGTTTGTGATGCGTTGTCATGATTGTGATGCTTCACTTTCTTTTTAATATCGAAAGATAAAAATGTTGATGTTTTGGGTTGTCTGTGACTGGCATTCACGATCACAACCAAAAACATTGAATATGCAAGTACAATCCATCCGCAAAGCATACCACTGGAATTTTGCTTTGAAAAGTCATCGAAAATGCAGTAAAGTAGCACTTAAAATTGCTCTAAATCATGTTTGAGAGTAGTTTGAGTTGTGAGAGAAGGCCTTTAGCTAGTGACATCACTTGTATCGTCAGTGCTATTCTTTTCGATTGAGAGATTGTCAAACTACCCGTTCATATTGACACATGTAATTCAAATAATTATAACCAGATGTCACATCAACAATCACTCACTTATCTTATTACACTGAATTACTACGGATCATTTCAGAACACTATCTAAAAGTCAAAAACAAATGTCAAAGTAACTAACTGATTACTCGTGAGTTTATAGAAGTCCGTGCCAGTGGCGAAGATCTGATGAATCGTAACAAAAATGAATCCTGGTAATGTTACAGTAGCTAGCTAGCGTGACAATTATGGAACAATTATTGGTTTCCACAGACATTGGAGCAGTACCTTTTATTCGAACACAACGCGTTTTTATATCACTGTATTTTTGAAAATTTTCACAATTGTATCGAGAAGGCTTTTGCTATAAAAAGACACTAAAATGGCAACTATAGTCACGCAATAATTTTTGGTTTAAACATTTGTGAAGAAATGCTTTTTCAAATGATTTTAAACAAAACCAAAATGTAAAAAGGTTTATAAAACTATCAAACTTTTGTTGGAATTGTTTTAGATAATTTGTATTATTTCAGTTTAGTTTGAATTGTAAAGTTTTCAAAAACAAATGTCCTTAGCAACAGCGTAGAAATGGTTTGTGTAATGGTACTAGTACGGAAATGATTGTTTATTTATGTGAACCTTGAAAAAAAATTAAAAAACCTGTTGACATTATATTTTAGAGAATGTTATCGCAATTTGTGTTCAAGAAAAGCAGGGCGTGTATTAACCGAATACAGGAGCAAAAATAAAACCTAAGAGAATCTAAGAGGATCCCATCAGGAACCCCGCTAGTGCTATTTTTAGAAACCAGGCTATTTTTAGTCTGTTACCAATCCAGTTAAAACGTTATTCTTAAGAGGAAGACGACTAGAGAACATGTTAATATATCCAGGATATTGATAAGTTTTTCTTTTGCAAATTTGAAGAGCTCTTCTTTTCAGTTATCTTCGACGCCAGCACAAAATTCGTCTATTTCCCCTCTGATCAATCTGACAAATCACGTCCCAATCTTAAAATAACTCGGGGGTAATAAATAGAGTTAACAGGGCTTATAATGGTCGCGGTCACACTTGCGCTAGAAGCGAACTTCAAGCATGATGCTAATTGCATTAGATCTAGCATGTGCTTGGTGAACTACAGGGAGTCTGGGAGAGGCTGCTAATTGATTAGTTGACACTATGTCATTCATCATCTTTTACCTCCATCCATCGTGATATTTCCCGTGCTTTTTTTTGAGCAATGTACGAACAAATTCTCTCCGTATACATACTGTTATTTTTAGGGCGTCAATGTACTCGTCGCCGTCTCCAAGGTCGGATTCGTAGACGAAAAAGATTGCTTATGTTGCGACAGATTCAATCGAATCTGTGTTTTAATATAGTGGATAGTACTTTTCAATCACAAAGGTTGTTCTGGATGATTCCGCGTCCACAACACTGGTTTGAGGAGATAATTCCAAAGTTGTGGATTGAAATGGAATCCTGGTAACTGATTATATCACAGGCGGACCAGGCCAATTCCCTGAGGCTTATTAATCGAAGGGTCACGAGATCGAGCCCCAAAGAAATCACTAAAAAACATTTTCAGTCTATTTCTTTCTTTTCTTCTTCTTCTTTAGATAAAAAAAATCCCTGTGTTGTAAATAACTTTATTCTGAAAACAAAACATTTTTAAAACATGTTTTTATATTTTTATCCCCCCACGGAATAAAAAATAACAAGGCAGGAGAGCTCCATGGCTGCGATGGCCAACTGCCTATGTTCGTCAAGCTCAAAATGCTTTTCTATTTCTCCAATCGACACTATTCTCGGTCCATTTATCGATCAATAGTCATTCTTACTTGTGCTAAAATTTCAAACTCCAGCAAAACATATTTCTTGAGATATTTTGGTGAAAACATCAAAGTTATCCAACCTACCAACGTACGGTACTTGCTCCGCGGACACCAACGAAAATGCCTCGCTTTCGTGTGTCCATATTTGATCCCAAGCCGGGAGGTCAACAATGAAACATGAAACATATCAACGAAAATCGATTCGGAAATCGTTGATACAAAGTAGAACATGTCATTCCAAAAATATTTATCAGTGAAAGATAATTGGGATATCGCTGTTCACTTAAACTTTTATAACAATCGCACCACTGCACACCACTGAATTTTTTCAATTTTACGTTTTTAGTACTTGAAGCTCAATCGAACACGAGAGGCTTATTATGAAAAATCATTATTTCAGCATTTTCTTACTCAAAATCAAAATATTAATACATACACTGTGTTTGATTTCGATATATATAAGCTTATCTTTCGCTGGTAAATATTTTTGGAATGAAATGTTTTACTTTCATCAACGATTCTGTTGATATAAAGTTTCATGTTTCATTGTTGACCTCCCGGCTTGGGATCAAATATGGACACACGAAAGCGAGGCATTTTCGTTGGTGTCCGCGGAGCAAGTACCGTACGTTGGTAGGTTGGATAGCTTTGATGTTTTCACCAAAATATCTCGAGAAATATTTTTTGCTGGAGATTGAAATTTTAGCACAAGTAGGAATGACTATTGATCGATAAATGGACCGAGAATAGTGTCGATTGGAGAAATAGAAAAGCATTTTGAGCTTGACGAACATAGGCAGTTGGCCATCGCAGCCATGGAGCTCTCCTGCCTTGTTATTTTTTATTCCGTGGGGGGATAAAAATATAAAAACATGTTTTAAAAATGTTTTGTTTTCAGAAAAAGTTATTTACAACACAGGGATTTTTTTTATCTAAAGAAGAAGAAGAAAAGAAAGAAATAGACTGAAAATGTTTTTTAGTGATTTCTTTGGGGCTCGATCTCGTGCATGACCCTTCGATTAATAAGCCTCAGGGAATTGGCCTGGTCCGCCTGTGATTATATAAATGAGTTGTGGGGAAACATGTTCATTCAACTCGCATTCAAGAACGAAATGAATAATATTCATGTAGTTTCCTGTTTTGGTGGAAAAACGCAAAATGTTTGACGTATCTGTCACATAATGCTTACCTAGCAGCGCTGAAGCGCAGTTTTTGCAAGCTAGAAATGTGCTTCGGTGCTTTTGAAAAAGGAGACGATAGCATCAAATTCCAATCACAAATTTCATGGTCGTGCTAGAGCGGTCACACTACAAGCATGCTGTAGTCATGGAGATAATCCTCTCAGCACAGAGCTCTAGCGCAAGTGTGACCGCGACCAATGTGTGCAAAGCCCAGTATTCTCAGTCTTAGCTCATTTTTTTCTTGTCTAACCATGATTATCGGCGTATTTACGATAGGACGAGAGTAGCATAATTAAAAAACGCATGTCCATGTGTGATCAAAAGTGCGGTTGGTTGTCAAACCATATAAGAAAATGCTTAGGTGAGGTTGCCTGGTATCTCCTAAGCAACGATTGACGCAAATGACTCCTTGGTAACCAATCAAAGACAACCGCATTTTCGTAATGAGCCATATTGAGTATTGATTTTCATACAGCTTTGATTTCTTTTTTCCTGGAATATGGTAAAAGCCAAAGCTCTCATGGTGGTTTTTATGTTTTTCGTAATTCTGTTTGCCTCACATGATAAGACGAGGTCCGCTGATGTTAGTGGTAACGGTAAAGACATCGTAACTATCGCAGCCTTGGCGCCTATGACCGGTGAATGGGATGTGGGACGAACTACAGCCGCTGCTATTCCTATCGCTGTTGAAGATATCAACAACGACACGACTATTCTACCAAACCATGAACTACAGTTTGTATTTGGTAATACGAACTGTTCCTCTCTCACCGCACTACCCATCGTAATGAACTTCTGGGCCGCGAATAAAAGGAACGTCGATGCGTTTATTGGTGGTGGATGCAATCATGTATGCGAGTACATCAGCCTTTTGGCTGGTAAATGGAAGTTACCGGTCGTGTCCTGGGGCTGTATGTCAGGCCATTTGTCAAATAGAATTACCTTTCCTACATTCGCAAGAACAGTCGGTAAGCTATAACATTGAGTTAAATCTAAATCACTGCGCGGCCATTGTCATTTTGTAATATGTATAAAACTATGGACACTCATGTCCTTCAGTTGCTATTGTGTCTCAGCAAAATTCTAATCTGAGCAAAATTCTAATCTGACAAAAAGGAACAGCTAAGTTGTCAAATATCCGAAATATTTATTTACTGAATTTGGACACCGTAACTGAGTGGTAATGGCGAAACTGATGTTAGTCCATTGTAAGAGAAATATCAAAAGGAAGATGTGATCGAAAGAGCAAAAGCAGAGAGGAATTATGTTAAAAATACGATTTTGAAAAATTGAGTTTGTTTTCTTTTTATTATGTTGTTCCCCCATAGTTCTGTTTATTATTTTTTTTTTCAGTTTAGTTGCATAATCTACCTTATATCTATTGTTGTCTGATTTGTAATTATTTCGCCGATGGTTCCACTTAGTACCGTGTCCTTTGCTTGAAAAGAATAATAATTAAACGATATATCTTTCCCGTTTTAATTTTTTTTCAAAACAGATTGTTAATATGAAAAGTATGTGGTAGGGCAATAATAAGAGCGAGAATTTATCAGTTTGTGGTTTTATTTGTATATATAGAATTTTGATTATGAAAACATATAAACATTCAGATCTTGCTGCAACTGTGATTTTTAAACTAGTGAGCCCATAAACTTTGTTTTGGATTTCACTCTTGAAATTATACAATATTTATCGTTTAGTCAAAATATTTGTGTCTTGTTTTAAACTGGACCATTGTATCGACATTAGAAAATAGGCGATGTCACTTCATCTCCCTTAAATGAAACAGTTTTTCTTAAATCCAGAAATGAAAACAGCACATTCAAATAAGCAGAAATACCAAGTCAAAGCTATCTATACACAATCGGAAAACGCGGCGTTTGTAGCCAGCGCGCGCTAACGCGGCGTTTTTCCAAACAAATCTGAAGAAATTTCATGATTTTAGACTGAATTATTGCCATTTTTCTTGTATTGTGCTGAACTTTGGTTCTTCATAATAATTTTTATCTGTTTTGTTTTTAATTCTGAGCCTCATATATTAATACGATTGAGGGAAGATGGAGTCACGTGACGCCATTTATTGCAAGTTGCCTTTTATTGCGTTGTGCGATCATTTGCGTGCCAGAATAACTTTCCCTATCATTTTCATTTAATTACACTTTCTAGGTCCATACACCAAGATGGAAAAGTTGCTCAAACGTCTGATGACACACTTCAAATGGAAGCGTGTAGCAATCCTGGCCTCTACTGATGACATTTGGCAAATCGCTGCTAACTTGGTCAAAATTGAATTCGCTAAAAATAACGCTGGTATAGAAGTAGCTCATTTTCATAGCTTTATACCTGGTCGTCTGCATGTCTTAGAGAGTAGGATAGACGGACAGGCTGAACGGATCAGAGAAGCTGCACATAAAGCAAAAAGTAAGCACGCCATTGTTTATTAGAGTGCAAACACTAAATGTGTGCAACAATTGTCACTATTTAGTAGTAAATAGCACTATTTAAACAAAAGAAAACAACAGAATAAGCATAAAATTAAACAACACTAATTAGTGGTATTTATGTTGCACACTTTTACTGCGTGCGCTAGTTAGTTAACTAGATAAGCGCAAGACCATGGTGAAAGTATACCTTTAAAATATTGTCGGAGGAATGCCGCGAGTCGGCAGTTCCCGAGTATGCATTGTACGAGCATGGTCAACGGTAATGTACTTGAAATGAACTGCTAAGTACTGCTACAAAATCTAGACATTCACTTTGTCTCACTATTTTGCTGTACAAATGAGAGAATAGTAGTTGGTCAAAATTAAACCAACTAATTTGACTGAATATGCCCTGTTTCTCTCTTCTACAGTTTTTATTCTGTTATGTAGTGGCGGTGACATTAGGGACATAATGCTAAACTTCTTAGATCTTGGATTGTTGAACGGTAAAAACGCCTTTATTACTGTGCATCTTCCTAAAAGGTAGGTAAACATGCTAGGGAATCCAGACCGTCTCGTTCGTTCTCGTTGTGGCAACCTGGATCTACTTTTTTCAGTGTTTTATGTCGAACGTGCAAAAGAAAGAGAGTCACGATCGTACGTACTTTGAACGACTGCGCGCAATAACTCAGATCTAAAACATATTAGTATATAAACCCATGGGTATTTTTTCACACGATCCTTTGATTGCGGTAAGCTACAACTGGTAGAGAATGCCTGAGATTTTGACAAAATAACAATGGCTGTCGAGAAAAGAAGGTAATTCATACAATACACATTGTTCTCCGTAATCCAGGCTGTATTTGTTAGTTATTTGTTGCTGTTTTATCCAATCCCAGTAACCGTTTCAACGTACCTAAATAGTTTTTGAACAATGATTGCAAAATTCCAGAAAATCATAAATATTGCGACTGTCCAGGTATTTCCTATTTTATGTTCCTCCCGAAAAAAATTGATAGATTTTGACAAATAGTCTTTTATATTTTTTGAACTCTGGGTTTTTGAAAACCACATCGAAAAGTGACCAACCGAGGTGAAGACTGATATGAAGTCATCCTTGGGCGTGAACCAGACACACTGTATCATAGGAAGCCTGAGAAAAAGCGACTCTAATAGATCCTTATGTATACCTGTTTTATTAGGTCCTATATTGGTAATAATACTTGGATGGGCGATGATGGTCGTGATGATGATGCTAAGAAAGCTTATGAAGGAGTCCTTAACATCGAGCAGAAGTTTGGCACAGCTAAGACAAGTGGAGATAAAGTACAGTCTTTCCTAGACCGCGTTCGCCTTCGACTAAAGAAGGAACCGTTTAATATCGAGCTTGAAGATAACAATGCGGTAGGAGAAGACATGCAACTTAATAATTGAAAATAACGGTTCTTTCTCTTTTCTTTTCCCTTTGAGTTCAAAATAGTACTGTCTGCTTGTAGCTACATCCTATGTACTGGGTGGAAACGAGCCTAATATCAAGAGAACATCTGTGATCCTTTTGGTATTTGTTTCAGATCGAAGCCTATGCTGGGACCATGTACGATGCTGTGCTCTTGTACGCCATTGCTCTTAACGAGACGCTCAGTGAAGGCGGCAGTAAACGAGATGGACTTCGAATCGCTAGTAAAATGTACAACAGGCAATTTGAAGGTATCGTATAACTAGCTTCATGCAATTCCCAGAAAGGCCAGACACTCATTTAGTAGTATATACCTAATGCAAACATCTTCAATTTCAGAACTATTAGACCTTAACTAGTAAATTGTGGACTACATCGATGGCTGTTTCTAATGAAACAGTTGTAATATAAATTTTTAGTAAATAGGAAAAGTACCGTGCCGTTGATTCATTAAAATCAATTGTGTCCTTAATTATAGATTTACATGTGTAACTAATTAAAAAAAAAATCAGTGGCCGATATTGTGTAAATCGACCGCCCCTGTCGATGGTCTAGCTAAGTACAGACATCTCTATTTCAATTTAAGGAGTGGCCGGCACCGTTTATATCGACAATAAAGGTGATCGTGATCCTGACTATACAATACAAACACTGATCAATGATCGGTTTGAAGATATTGCACACTATACTCGATACAACGATAACTTTACTATGAGAGAAGGGGTTACTATTATCTGGCCAGGGGGAGTACTGACACCACCTAAAGACTCTCCTGAATGTGGGTGGATCAACGAGCTGTGTGAAGAAAAAGGAGGTAACTATATTCTTTATTGATTTGTACTGCAAAACGAGCGTTTATCAATCAATCAATCAATCAATCATTCAATCAATCAATCAATCAATCAACCAATCAAACAATCAATCAATCAATCCATCAATCAATTAATCAATTAAAAATGAAGACTAGAATACCAAAGACTTGAGTTCGAATACCGCCAAGAATAATTGACATTTTGTCAGTCAGTCAGTCACTCTGTCAGTTAGTCAGTCAGTCAGTCAATTAACCAATTTAATATCTCTTTCCAGACAGTACAACTTACGTTATTATCGCATCGTGCACAATTTGTGGAGTACTGTTTGTTACTATGGTATTCGTATTTGTTTACAGGTAATGTACAATATTTAGTCAAACACCTTTAAGATAAACGTGGTTCATATAGAACGTGATTAAAAACATTGCAAAACCTTGAGATGCCGGCCAGTTGTCACAGTGATGTGAACAATATTATATTCGTATGGATCGAAATATATTGTAGCGAAGACTGACTGACAATGTTAATTTGGAACCAGGATTCGGGTGATTCAGAAAAAGGTCCATTTGTTAAACCTGATAAATTGTATATGAAAACCATGTGTCTAAGCAGAAAGTCTCACTAATGTCCTTACTTGAAAATAGAGTCTAGTGGTTCCATTGGAACCCCCCTGTTTCTCCTACTGCCGATCTACCCTCCTCATGTACTAACCGCGTTCATGTGTTCACTTTCAGAAAACTCGCCTTCGAGCTTGACTTGGCTCAGAATCAGTCTTGGAAAGTAAAGGAAGAGGACATTATATTCAGAGAGAATCCGTACGGGCCTTCGCTACGATCGCTCAAGGTATGATATCAACATACAACGTGAATGAGTAAGTGATCGAATGAAAGAAAACCGATATTGTAGCGAATTTGCGTTTATCCAACTCACATCAGCATCCTCATATCACTTTTTTATTATATTTTTTTAACGTTCCTCTTGCATTATAATTACTGCAGCCTCCAGTTATCCTAGATGATTTCAGATCAGTGCCATTTTTCAGTAACTAAAAAACAAATAAAAAAATACAACAACAACAGCAAACAAAAACTACAATTTAATTATTCGTTTCAATTATTTAATTCCAGACACCAAAAGGCAAACACTGATTTCTGATTTGCAAAAGCACTATCCATTCAAGTTCTCTAATTTTTTCATTCAGTTAAAATTTTATTTTTTCAGAGTAATCAGAATAAAAGTGTCAAATCGTTCAAGTCGATTAGGAGTGGCAAGGAAGACTGCGCATCTCATATCAGCATCAAGTCAGCTAAGTCCACCGATACACAATCATCTGCAAGATGGAGTCTCCATGAGCCAGTTTTCTCATCAGCTTTCACTTCTATTGCTATGTACAAGGTTAGTGTGGTAGAATGATTTTCAAAAAC
Source organism: Diadumene lineata (assembly GCA_918843875.1). Taxonomy (NCBI): domain Eukaryota; kingdom Metazoa; phylum Cnidaria; class Anthozoa; order Actiniaria; family Diadumenidae; genus Diadumene; species Diadumene lineata. Next base: position 35,195,843 of record OU974069.1, read on the forward strand.
CAGTCTAACAAAGCGTAATAGCTAATCATAATAGACCCCTTGCAGTTCGTTGGAATGCAGCTCAACCTGGAGGACAAAACAATGGAATTAAGCTCCCAAGAGCTAGAGCAAAAATCTTTTGTTTTGTCCTCCAGATGGGGCTGCTTTGACGTCACATGCAAGGGATCTATAAGGTGTAATAAACTGAAAACACAAACGAAAATCATAAGAAAATGTGTACACTGTTTTTTTAAAACTACTCTATTTAAATTTTACTTTGTAGTTCTCGCGTGTGTGTGTGCAGGTGCATCCAGCAAACTGAATTGTTCTGAGACATGTTTGTTATTTGCACCACAAAAGCTACCCCACTACACAAAGGGTATTATGGTCCGGCATAGTGTGTATTGGTGTCAGGCTGAATTAAATGCGATGTGCCGCGATGCGCACTACGATATGGCAGGGGTGCAGAACCCACTACACACAATAAGCACTTGTGTACATAAGAGATAACGAATCATAAGACATCTATTATCTAGAGCATTGGATTATTGGGCTATCCTTGCTTATGTAATTTAAGTGTATGTCATTCTTGTTCTAACTTCTTGCTCTAGGTTATTACCCTATGCTGACCTGTTACTGATACAAAGCTACACTTCTGTCATTATGTTGTGCGTTTCAAAAATGATGTTTATATGCAATACGGCAATATCAGATTTTTATTTCGTTTTTAAATAAATAAAATAAAATTGATTATCTTTGTGCTCTCCATAAATAGGCAGAAATGGTTGCAGTAAAACGAATGAAGAAAAAAGAAATCTCAATCTCTCGTAAAATTCTGATTGAAGTGAAGCAGGTAAACATTATATCGCTCTTGATATCACGACAAAGGAGCTTGAATCATAAGCGGACGTAGTTTTTTAATGTTATTTCCTTGGATTTGCAACTGAATGAAAGAGCCATGATACACTCTTGAAATAAATTCAAAAAGTTCAATCCTCACATTGTTTGCAGCGTAAAGCGTTCCCGCAAAAGTATGGCTAATATCTTGACCAATCAGTGTCAGCGCAAGCAACGTACATTATGCTGATTGGCTGAAACGATAAAAAGCATTCAACATGGACGTCGAAGGCTGAGAGGGGGAGACAGTTTCATTTGTAGCTAGCATATACAAGAAATATCAATCGGTCCGACGTATGGAAGTTACTGATCATTCTTACGCGCGTCTCGGTGTTAAATCTAAATCAATGGTTATTTATTGCAGGCTCGTGAACTACGTCATGAATACATCAACCCATTCATTGGTATTTGTATGGAGTCTCCACAAATTCTTATTCTGTCAAAATATCTCAAGCGAGGTAGTTTACAGGTATGTCAATTCTGGGGGATAAGTGTGTGGTTTGCTATAGGTACCCATATTGATAATGTGTATATTTGTTGCAGGATTTGCTGGACAACGAGAATTTCAAACTGGAGGAAGTGTTTATATTGTCGTTGGTCAGGGATGTAGCAACGGTAAGCATTTTAACATGACTCGATGGTAATCTTTTGCTTCATTAATGATTAGTGTTTAATTTTATACTAATAGTATTGACAACAAAGAACGTTTTCAACAGCCATTATCAATCCAACATGGACCTTTGCATTTCACTTGACTATTTTATCATTCATGTAAGTCATATGTATCATGACGCCATCAGTAACGTGGCCTTGATTTTCAAACCCGCCATTCGTGTGACGTTGTCATTGCCAGATTAATAAACGTGTAAATCAACTGAATTAGATAAGCTAGACGACTAACTGATCCATGTCTCTCGCTATCAGGGTATGACAGTGCTACACAGTAGTCCAGTACAGGTTCACGGTCGGCTCAAGTCTTCTAATTGTCTCATTGACTCGAGGTGGGTGTGTAAGATAGGAGACTGGGGTCTAGGTGAGCTACGATCAAGCCTGGAAAGACTTCCACCTCGTACTGAAGATCAAGAATACAATGGTAAATAAAACTGATTTGAGCTGTAGAAGAGGATGTTCTCACATCCTAAGTGTATTTTGCCGCTTATTTAATAGTAACTCACACGTGCTTTGACTAATTGTTTGGAGAAATATTAGGGCTTGGATGACAACAGGCTATTCAAATATTGTAAATAAAATATGTTTTTAGCTTTTAAATGAATACGATTATCACCATATTGTTATAGATATGCTGTGGTGTGCTCCTGAACACATTCACAATAATCGCATGGACTCGCGTGGCTCTCAGAAAGGAGATGTGTACAGTTACGGTATCATCCTACAGGAGATTGCCATGAGGGCATCACCGTATTGTATGTGTACTGACATGAGCTCTAAAGGTATGTAACCAACGGTGCTGTGACAACCAAATATAGCATGTAGTCCTCACAAGTCATCTATAGACCAGAGTGCAAACGCGTACATTACATTGTGAATACAAAAACCGTGGCCAGACAGAAACTGAATATTTCAGGAATGTTGTTATTGTTCCTTGGCCAATCACAGACAGCATAATAATGAATTCTAACTGAACAGTGTTTCTGATTGGGTAAGAAAACATTCGTGAAATATTTCTGTCTGGCCACGGTTTTTAGAATCGCACTGTTATTCGTGAAACTTTAGTAATACTGAATAGTGCAATTGTTTTGCAAATTCTAAAGTTAATTTTCTTTTGTTTTTAAAATTAGCACTATTTTGTACTATTTAGTAATTAGTGTTTCACGGATTTATTGTTTGCACTCTAATAATGTATGACATCATTCATTACAAAGATATGACGAACAGTTTTGGCAAAGGAACTTTGTTTATTGTATTGTTTGTCTTTGTCATCCAGAGGTTGTCCAGAAGGTATCAGCTCGAGAAGATCCCCCATTCAGACCCGTAGTACCAGTAGATGCCTGTAAGACAGAATTACGTACGCTTATGCAACAGTGCTGGGACGATGACCCGGACAAGAGACCACACTTTAACAAAATACTGGACAGACTTAGAAAGGTTATGGGAAGGTAGATATACATTAACTTCCAATCTAGATATAAAAGTGCTGAAAATGCATGTATAGATATTAGGAAACCGACCTTGAAGTGAATGTACAAGCAAATATTGTTTTCAAGTTGTGCGCTGTGCTTACAGTATTTCTAGTAAACTTTGATGAAGCCAAGTTTACCTAATTAATCATATCTACCTTAATTCTTATTTCGTTTTTCCTCCTTTCCTTTCCTCTTCTTTCTTACTCATGTATCTTCGCTCTTTTTCGTTATATCTATCCTCTTTCGCCTGACATTCGTTTTTCGCATTTCTGTAGCATCAGTTTCAACTTTAACATCGCACTTTGTTTTTTTTTTCATCTAGGACATCTTACGTTTCTGCTTTTAATGTTTTCGTTCCTCTTTTCATCGTCCCTTCCTCGTTTGTTCCTTCTTTAGTTTCTTAGTCCTCACTTCTATAAATAACATTCTGACTCGCATATGCAATTTTTACAGGGATGTGAATATCATGGATAATATGATCAACCTGATCGAGCGACATGCCGACAACCTTGAAGAACTTGTAGAGGAGAGAACAAGACAGTTGATGGAAGAAAAGAAGAAAACAGATCGTTTGTTGTACAAAATGTTACCAGCGTAAGTTTTTGCTTGAAAGCCTGAATCAATCAGTTATTAAATTGTATTTATATATTAGTATTCTAGATACAATTATTTTTAAATAATTTAAAAAAATTCTGAGCACCTTCAGGGACAGAGCTAGCAACACACACACACACATAGAGAAATAAAGAAAGCTATAAAATGCGATGAGAATCAGATACTGTGTCTGTATTGCAAGTGAGAATCAGGTATTAGCTCGATCTCTCTTTGGCCGCCGAAAGAAAGTTGTCTAAAGTGGATGTGTGGAGCCATATTAGGTGATATTATGAAATAGTGCGCATATGCGCCATGCATATCTCATGGCACTTGTAAATCAGTTCATGTTTGTATCTACTATAGATCTGTTGCTGACCAGCTCAAGAGGGGTAAAGCAGTGACACCAGAACTGTTTGATGAAGTCACTATATACTTCAGTGATGTGGTCGCCTTTATGGACCTTGCATCAGACAGTACTCCTATGGAGGTTTGTAAAACCTGTTTTTTAAAATAGAATGACTGACAGTACCCCAAAAAATCAAAATCAATCAATCAATTAATTAATCGATCAAATCATTGAGTGGCTTACTGCCTTACTCGGTCCTGAACCAAAACGCATTTTGTTTGCCCCAGTATCTATAAGAATTGGGTTTTTTTTATAGATTGTCACTCTGCTTAACGATCTCTATCTGGCGTTGGACAAGATTCTTGCCAACTACGATGTCTATAAAGTCGAGTCTATCGGCGATTGTCTATTGGTAGTTTCTGGTCTACCTGTTCGTAACGGTATTCGTCACGCTGGTGAGATTGCTACTATGGCTCTCGACATCTTGAGTTTAATGACTCACTTTAAGATTAGGCATCGTCCACAGATGAAGTTACAACTTCGTGTAGGATTGCATAGTGGTAAGCATTGAGGGTCGGGTATGTTCGTAAGACATTTTAAAACATTTGTCATGCATGCGCACCTACTAATTTTAGACCTTACGACGACTCGTCTACTGTAAGTCGCGCGCGACAACCATGCAGAACACACCGTCCAAATCAGATTTTAGGGATAAAATAGACATCGAATTGGTATCTGTTTGGTGTACTGAAGTTTACGAATTCATTCACAAGTCTTTGTTTTTGTTGTTTCCAGGTCCGTGTGTAGCGGCTGTAGTAGGCATCCACATGCCTCGCTTCTGTCTCTTTGGTGATACTGTTAACGTGGCGTCACGTATGGAAACCACTGGTCAAGGTAACTGCATAGAGTGCACGCACTAACTAGTGTGCAACATAAATACTAATTCTATTGTATTGCATAGAGTGCACGCACTAACTAGTGTGCAACACAAATACTAATTCTATTGTATTCTTTTGTTTTAATTAGTGCTATTTACTACTAAATAGTGACAACTGTTGCACACATTTAGTGTTTGCGCTCTATCAAACATATAAAGTTATTAAAAACTGACGAAATGTTATTGCAAAAGCTAAAACTATTACCTATGTATGTACTAAAGTAGACGTGGGAAAACCAAAGAACATTTAACGCATCTCTCGCATTCTACTTCTTTACAGCTATCGTGCATAGTGTTCATAGATCATGCGCGATCTTTAATGCATGATCCTTAAAGACCTCTATATTTCTATTATTTGTTTAGTTCTTTATTTATAGCTCATTATTTTTTTTCAGCTCTCAAAATCCATGTGAGTGAGAACTGCTATAACATTTTGAAAGAAATTGGAGGATACATTTTTGAGAAGAGAGGCGATGTCTATATTAAGGTAAATACTAAAAGGAAATTAAAAAAAACAAAAAAAAAAACACACATAGTTGGCAGTCAGCCAAGTCATACAACCAATACCAAATTAACAACCAGTTAATGGTTTGCACACATAGTACGGTCCTCAAACAACCGATACATCAAGGAATTAAGCCGTGTTGAAAGTATAAGTACAAGAAAAGGTCGTCTAGCAAAATCACTACCAAGAACAATTTATCAAAGATTTAAGCAATACCGACCTTCACATATATTGACTCAATGTTTCAGACGTTGCTATTGTTGAACCAGAACTTTCTCACTCAAATAGTCTTTCATTAATGTTTTATAACTAATATCTAAATGACCGTTATTTGTAGGGTCGTGGTTTTTGGAAGACATACTGGTTAATTGGTAAAGAAGGTTATAGCAAATCTCTGCCACATGCCATGGCGGCATCTAGCGAACCACCCGTGCAAACATTGGATGTGTTTTATGCAAGTTAAACGACAACTTTGGTAGCGCATACAATAACAAAATCTATAAATAATTAAAAGCTAGCAAATCATTTAATTTTATTTAAAGTATGATCGTGAGTTGTGAATGTCCTTTTATCGATCATACTTATCTTACTTACGACTTACAAGTCGTTTTTGCATTTGTTGAAAAACGGCACAGTTATGATACCGCTACCATAAAGCATACGATTCGATTGTATATTTCATATAATTAAAAAAACCGGAAAGAAAAGTAAACCGGATATCGCAAATTGCGCATGTTAGGTTCCTGCCTGGACGTCATTTCCGTCATTCGAACGACCATGTAAAAATACAAAAAATTGCTAACTTTCGCATCGAATAACTTGGACGTATTTTATCGAATACCCTTAAGATATACCTCATTCGAAAGCTGACAGTAAGTAGAATTAACTACATAAATTTCATTCAAAGGGTTATAACCACTTTAAGGCACAACGTGATCGCCCGGTCTGGGAATCGAACCCGGGCCAGTGGACCTGAAGTCAGATGCCTTAACCACGTCTCCAAATGGGAGAAAACACTAAAAATGTCGAAGACTTTGCCGTTTTCTTCTGGGTCAAAGTCCATTAATTATATAAATAGGAAGTTATACTAATGAAGTTTGGGCATCAGTGGAGATCAATAAAATGCAATAAAACGACAATTAACTGTAGTTTTATTTTAATTCTACAAGAAAACTAGTTCATTTGTAATATTCACTTGAGCAATAAAAATATACGTGCAAAGAGAATCTTAAAACCTACAATGTCCCTTTACTCTTCGTATTTAATAAAATTAAAAAAAAAATGTTTACACACTCGCCTTAGCTCGCACGCAATAATAAATATTACTTTCTTCATCGGAACAGGAAGCCCGAAAACTAAAAGTGATGGAGAACCATGAAACATGAAAGCTAACATAAAATGCGAGGAAAACTGCTGGTGCCATCTTTTTGCAGTTTTTATTTAATTATTGTTTGTTTAAGTGTTTCGTCATCTTTTTAGTCCAAATGTTTTATTATTTACTACCAAAAAAACCCTCAAAGCAGACAATTGTTTCAATTATAACTGATTGCCCTCATTAACTTCTAAAATTCTCATTTCTCGTAGTAAGTACTTCATTCAACATATCGTCTTCTTCTTCGTCTTCATGTTTTGTAAGGTTTTCACGGGATGGTGCACGTTGTTGATTTGCAGTGGTCTGGCGGTTCTTTGAGCCAACTCGTATTAACACTCTCTTCATTTTATCAAAATGAAATAAATGACCGCGAGATTTATAAGAAAAGCGAGCGTACATTAACCCACCTAATCCAACCGCCGATACGGACATAATGGCCATGATACCGAACTGTTCTGCTTTAGGAAATGTAATGACAAATATGTACATACACATATCAAGAAGTGAGTTGTAAGCTTTCTGCATCGCGCCGACTATACCTCGTTCCTCTTCTGGAACATTTTCTTGCTGTAGTTGTGTAATACAAAGATCAGACAGCCAAAGACCAAACCGTGACAGTACAATACCAGCAATTAGAAGACTGATGGATACGTAGGAAAAGTTGTACGAGACGTTTTTCTTCTTTACTTCGTCGACAGTACAGTTTATAGTCCGGGGTGAGATGGAAGGCGTGGGTGGAGTTGGGGGCTGGGTTGGCGATGAGGAAGGCGATGGGATTAGGGAGGGCGATGGAGACGGGGGTGCTATTGACGTCGGAGAAGGTGAAGGTACAGAACTTGGTTGTGGAACGAATGTGGTTTTACTTGCATGAGAAGTGCTGTTTGATGGAGAAATGGTCGTTTTGAAGCTTAACGTTGATACAGCAATGAGCGAGGATGAACGCGAGTATAAGGAAGGAGTTACATATGAAGATGTGATGTTACTGACGTAACTGTCATTTGTTGCTTTTAGTTGGTCTAAGTAATCATGAAGTTCATAATGCGAACGCAATTTTGCTGCTGTTGACACAGAGCAATTGCCTTCTGTGATGTTATGGATGTTGTGAGTAACCACCGTGCTGCCGTGAAATCGCCAACTGTCAGGAAGCAAGAAGAACGGAGAACCAGGTGAGAATATTGCAGCAAGACAGAGAAGCATACAGGTAAACTGTGCCGACATTGAAAACAATCCGGATCGTACTAAACCGAGAGAATTTCTCATAACTGGGAATACAAACGTTGCTAAGATACCAAGCAGAGAACCAACACCTCGTAAAATACTGAGTATAGATTCGCTGATATTTTGCGTGTAGATGTAGCCAGTAGTTATGGAACCGAACGACAGAACTGTAAAATACAAACAAGCCAACGACAGCCCTGGGAGTGCCACAGACTGCCGAAAATATATCTGACTACCAGTTTTCATAGTAACTAAATGATTCTTGATTCTTTGAAATAACTTCGGCTTGCCTTTTGTTTTATGCTCTCGTACAACAGTTCTAGGAACAAGTGATTCTGCCTCGTCTTCTGCACTTTCTTGGTTTTCATTTTCTCTCTCCATCCATTCCAGTCGGTCTCGCGCTGCCTGTGAGCCATGTCTCTTTTGATCGATTTTCTTGATGGCTAGAGATGGTACAGCCCTAAAGACTCGTATCAACATGTAGTATTCAATAAATACTGACACAATATTCCAGGCAGCGATCAAGATGACTCCCGCTTGTTTTGAGACATAGGTCATTATTTGACCGACTAGAACTGGTGCAAGGATTTTACAAACAAGGTCAATTCGACGAAGGATGGCATTGGCACCTAGAAAATATAATATATGCTTGGGTTTAGATGGTAGATATTTTGATATAATTTAGATGCAATTGCAATCTACATATTTTGATATATTTAAAACTGATTTATTCTCGTAAATGTCGCATTTATCGCGCGTTTTCGCGCACGCCATTTTCGAAATTAGGTTGAGGAAATGTCACGCAATCTCAACATGGCTACAGTGGGTATATATGGACTTGGTTAGGAGATATAGTACTTGATACAGTCTGTGGGATGAGGAATGTTTTACATCTTTTATATAAGTTATTATGCCACATATTCTTTCGTATAGCCTATCAACTGTTGAGACACAACAAAGGTTTTTAAGTTTTTACATACTTTCAATATGCACATGGAGCCCCGTAGTGGAATCCCAAATATCATGTGGTGAGGATGATAGTCAGACTCAAACATACCCCTAAAAGATACTAGAGACTTCAAAAGGTTGGCATGGTAACATATGATTTTAAACCCCTAAAAGTAGACTTTTGGATCCAAAAACCCTTTAGACACTGTAAAAGATACTGGATCCCAGATTTTGACCCCTAAATGATATGATGATCATCCCGGCATGCTGCTTAACTGTAGTTTCCCCTGGGCTCATGGATAGGTGCTATGTGACATTTACACAAAAATATACAAAGTTTGCTTGCATGCAGGTGCAATACAAGTAAAATGCCAACCTGCTAGAATGGCTTTATCTGCACCACTTATGACAACAATCCAGTCCTTCTCAATGGAAATCTTAGTAGCAATACCAGCGAGAACTGATAGACACGCAATGATGATCACAAGACTGACAAGTACAAAGAACAACCCTTTAGATACATGCACTGATAGAATGAGTAGAAGCAGTAACGCTGATACTGCAACCGCAATATTCTGTACCAATAATGATATCTGGGCAACTGCAAGAAAAACAAAGAGGAGCAAGACGTTGTATTGTCACATCAATGTAAATCATTACAGTCATTAAAAAAAAGTCATTGGTGAGAATGCTAGGTGCTGGATGCTAAATGTAAAGCACTGTATTGAAATGTCTTGGTAAATGTAACAAAATATATGCATTAACTTGACTGGCGACAAAACAATACATTTACACCAAGTCTAGAGTGTATAAATCCATACATTCTCTGTATTTTATACACTCTAGCCTCAATATAAATCTATTGTTTTATGGCCAGTTAAGGGGAAGTTTATTCAACTTTTAAAAAGATTAATTCTGGTAACTTTGTTTATTTTACAATAGTTCAGTTACCGCATTCTGATGTCTAACAATTTGTTTCGACTGGAATATTTGATAACTGGCATAAGGCATTATCTTCAACATTGTTTTTTGTGAAATAGTTGTTTGTTATTAAATGCAATGGCAAGTTACAAAAAGTTGTTTCAGAACCAGAAATGACACGTCCTTAAATTTAACCCTACTTTTCATATTCTACATTCCTCATTAAAAAAAAAAAAAAAAAAGAGTCAAACATGCAAACAATTTTCTTTCATCCCCCTCAAAAATACCGGAATGTACTTTATATAGGGAAAAGCCCCACCAATCAAATCGTTCCAGTATCACTTTAGTTAGTAAAACGACAAGACTACTCGTGAGTTTCAAGCCATACATTCATAGTCATCTACCGTGCGAGCACAGTCTTCTTTAACCTTCCCCCAAGAGAGAACTCTAAACAAGACTCTGCTAAGAGGGTAACAGTCATCATAAATGATATTCAAATACAAACCTCGCAACCTGGGGTTTCCATCTACCCAATTGCCAACATAAGGACCTAGAAATATTGTTACCAGTGTCCTCACCAATTGAAATATAGCAGTCAATCGCAATGATCCTGGTGTTAATTCTACAAGATACAGAGCAACTGCAAACTCCCACATGCGATCTCCCTGAATGAGGATCAGAAACAAATTGATGAGCAACTTCATTGAACATTAAGCAAGCATGTGAATTAGTCACAATGAAACTCAAACACGATGAAAATATACTGTACACCACTTTCATAAACTAACTAACAATGACTTCTTAAGATTGACTATATCCTGAATATTTTAAAAGCAAGCATATGCATATGAAAGATCTGTTGGAAATAGACACTTTTGAAAATGTTTGAAGCTTTTCACAAAATATTAACAAAGTTATGGAGGTATACAAATACAGGAATTTGTATGGAATTTTTACTGAGGCCTTAGCCTCGTTTTGGTGTTGTATGAATTGTGCCTTTTTCTGTCCAACTTTCTGAACATATTATTAGCTTTAATATGTATCATTTAAAAACATTCCCTTTCATCAAAATTACTTCAATTTTTTTCTTATAAAGAATAATCTTTGAATTTCTCAAAAACTTAATGGTTAATCATTTTATGGGGCACCCCCCTGATAGATTTCTGGATCCTCTCCTTAGAAGGATCAGAATATTGCGTAGATATTTGCTTACCCAAGCTGAGAATGCATGACTGATGCACACAAGCCTTTGCGGTGAACATGAACAGCATCCACTTTGAGTTGCTGAAACAAAACCACATTGACATCATAAGAAAATGTACAGCCATTGTGGAATCGGTCTCATTGGTCTATTGCACATTTTAAATCCTAGCAGGGCATCTTGTCTGAATGAATTCAACAAATAACTAACATATTCTTACAAAACTATGTGGCTTCATGTGTCATTCAAAATCATTTGAAAACTTGCTAATGCAAATTACTAACAAAATAAATAATAAAGCAAATAACTGTCAGACAAAATATTGTACACGGGCCATGATGCGTGAAATGTATACATTTTGGTAAAAAAAAAAGTATTTTATTTATCCACAAGTTTACAGCAAGTAAGCTACTTCTCCATATTAATAAAATCTCATTTCATTATTGGCATTATGTTATTAAAACAGTTCATCAAAATCTGAACTCGAACAATATTAAAATACAAACACAAACATCTCGGCAGAGTTGCGAGCACGGCCGGGTTGCCATAATACCATTCGAAACTACAATCTTGATCTCTAATCGACTATTTCATAACACTCATGAATAAAACAATGTGTTAATTTTCTGAAATCAATATCACCTGTCTCTGGCTGGCTTTCCTGGGTTGATACAAGTGGGTCTTCGTCTGGATCGTTCTGTGGTACAGCCTCCATTTTGAATCTTGTGACGGCCAACAATCACTCACCCTCTCCTCCCTAAAGTACTCAAACACAAATTCTCACCTATGCCTCCCAGAGAGCAAACACTAATTAAACAAAAGAAAACAATAGAATTAGCACAAAAAAGCACTGTTTAGTGGTATTTATATTGCACACTTTTTGAGTGTGTGCACTCTACTAAAGTTATCGCGAATAACAAATTTAATTATAAATATTGGTCAACTTCGTTTTCTTTGATAAAAAAAATACGAAAAAGACATTCTTGTACATTTTTATACTCAATAACTTTTATTTCAATTTCTTTGAAATGTTTTAAGTTCTAAACCTTTTGAAACAAATCTTCCTATCCCTCCCCTCCCTAACATTTTGAAATCCTTTCCCATGATTCCATTCTACTTGTTTATAAAGTGCAAGAAAACCATGAAAGTGTTGATTTTAGCAGCTGGTTATGGAACACGACTAGAAAGAGACTTAAAAGCAGACAAAAGTGGTAAGTATGAACATCTTATTGGTGTTCCAAAGCCTTTGCTTCCTATTGGCGGGAAAGAACTGATTTCAAGATGGATGGAGTGTCTCGAAGGCGTAGAGTCTGTTGATGAAATTTTTGTTGTGGTACGTGGAGTATCTCTTATAAAAACTTGTAAACAATTTAATGATACCAATTTAAACATTTGCGATATATTTAGAGGTTTTTAAAGTATTATACAATGTTCACAATACTGTATTTGAGTACTAACTAGTAATGTCAAAAGCACACGTACGTGGGAACTATTCAAGAATAAATGTGACTCTTCACCGGCCATATTTTACAGACAGGGAAGGGGACGTTTTTAATAACAGGGGCGGCGGAACTGGCTCGCCCCCCCCCCCCCCCCCCCACAAAATTATTGGTTAAAAGACATTAATGCATTAGTTTACACAGTTAAAAAAAATTGTTTTGTGATTTTGGGGTGGGGGCTTATAGTGCTGTTATTGTTCCGCCGCCCCTGAACAAACAGGGGCGGCGGAGCCAGAACAGTCGTGGGGGCAGGGGGGGAGGCTAAAATATATTTAATGCTATGTACATGATAATGACGGCTAATTGTTTTGTTTATGAACACATGTGGAGGAGACTTTTATAACTCTGATTTGTGTATACTATGGAGATACTTCTAAAGTGTGGCCAAATATATATATATATTTTTTGGGGGGGGGGGGGGGGGTGGGCTGGAAGAATTTTGAGATATTTTACTTAATTTACTTAATTTTGTATATTTAACTTATGAAGTGTGTAACCCATGTCTTGGAAATAGAAACCTCCCTAGTTCTTGTAAACATTCATCCTAGTTATCAAGTCTTTATTTCTTTGCTAGACTAATGATCTTTACTATGAGAAATTCAAAGACTGGTCTAGAGATTGGCCAGATGTAAAACTAATCAATGATGGGACCAGGACTAATGAAGTGAGTATTCACACAAGACATAACATTTATATGTTGATGTAACACTAAAATTATCAATTGTGTGCAAGTGAGCCAGTGGTTGGCTGACATTTTAATAGAAGCCAATGAGATCAAGCCTGGGACAATAACAGAATTTTAATTGTTTTAAAAAGAAATCCCAAACAAAACTAAACAGATCTGCAATTTTTGGTGCTGTTTGCAAACCAAGCCAGAGCAGGCACTGAAAAATCTCTATACAATCATTTGAAATATAGTTCACTCTTAGTTTCTTTTTGTAATGTAAATAATGTTTTTTTCTGAAGTCAAAAATCACCAAGTTAGTTTGTATTTGAAACAATTATCATTAAATTCCATGGTTGTTAGAATATCATTGTGTCTACTCAGTTGATGTAAATCTTTTAACACTTTCCATCTGTATGTGACCTTGAAAAGACCTTTGTCTTTGGTGTGTGACCAAGGAAATGGCTATGAGCTTCTATTCAATCCCTTGGAAAAATAGTGGCACTCCTCCAGTACTTTCATTCCCCACTCAGGCTCTGAGTAGTTTTTGTTGCTTGCCCTTTGGGGGACTAATAATTAGTTCATTAATCTGCTTGTAGGTGAATCAAATCTTGTTGTGTTCCCTTGATGTGATCCTGGTTGTCACATAAAAATGATATTAATTCATTTGAATAGACTTGTTAGCAAACAGTGCAGGCATCACTGTCGTTATATTCACAGGCTTCCTTTGCTTGGGTTATGTGTAAAAGAGAGGTAAAGGAGAATGGGCAAAGGAAGCCTGTGGAGGAGGATTTCAAAGGGAGTAAAGAGTTGCCTGTGGAGGAGGTTAGGTATAGTACTATACCACTTTAAAAGTGCTAGACATCCAATTAGAAATATAAGACAATGTTCTGATTATGTTTTTAGGGCAGATTAGGAGCAATAAAGTGTATCCAGTTGTGTATAGATGAGATCAGTGATAACATTGATGGCCTTGTTATTATTGGTGGGTATGTATACTATGGATCAGACCATATGGCTACAAATACAGTTGAGCCTCTCTATTCCAGACAGTACTGGGACAAACGAAAATGTCCCATTTGGAGAGGGTTCCAGTTTACTGAGGTTAATTTAAAAAAAAATATAGGAAAAAAGTTAAATACGGGACCAAAAAAGTTGTTCGGTTCAGTGTATTGAGTGTTGAGAATAGAGGAGATTCACTGTATTTAGATTCTATTTTTAATTAACTGTATTGATTATTCTTTTTAGTGATACATTGTTCTTTGAGGACTTCAGCATTGAAAGAGTTCTCCACAAATATAACTTGAACTGTACTCAAACTCCTGGCGTTCAAGTATTGTGCTACAAATGCAAGGACAATGGTAAGCAATGATAAAACAATAGGTCTTTAGGGGGGTCTTTAAGACTCAAAATTGAAATAATACTGTAATTTTGTTTGTCTGCAGCTGTTTATCATACAAAATGGTACACATTTAAAAACAGGAAATGGGAAAAACAGTTGGATTTTCTTTTACAAGGTCTCTGTAGATGTTTTTTGCCTTTGTTTGAAATTTGGAAAAAGTTACATTTTATATTTCAGAAACAACCAAGTTTGGCATACTGGAACTAGACAAAGACAATCAAGTCACATCTTTTCTGGAGAAACCATCTTCTGACTCGACAGATTCTAGATGGGCTGTAAGTATAGGCAGGTAACTTTATTGTGATGTCAGACATTTTGTTACTATTGGATACTTTTTGTATGACGCCATAATTTTGTAATTATTTGCAGTGTCCTTGTTTTTATGTCATCAACCAAAATTGCTTTCATCTTGTCCAGGAATTTCTCACTGAAAAACAGGTTAGTCATGAAAATATAGAATGAAAATACAGGAATTGTAACTGCCATAATACCATCAGACTTTTGAATTGTATTCAAATAAATTCATGAGCAAATGAGTGAATTAATGAATTCACAAAATGAAGAAACTAGCGAGTGAATGATTGAGTGAAAAATAATTTATATTGAATGAACAAGGAAGTTTTATAATAAAAAAAATGTATGTTTGTATTTAACTAGTGAAAGAGTTAAGTGAATGAATGAATAGATTAAAAATAGGGCGAACGAGTAATGCACTTTGATAAAGATGGTCAAATGTGCTTTACAGTTATTGTTGATAAGCAGTTAGTAATTAGTATGTATAAGTAGAAGTGTAAGGATGATCGAGATATGAATTCTCAATCATTCTTGAACGTTCCCAGAAACTCATATTTAGGGAATTGAAATGTGTAGCATAAAACTAATTAGCACAATTAGCACACTATATTTTGTCAATATTTGATACTCAGAGCTTTATTCGAAATGGCCGCCGATGCTGCAAATCAAACATTGTGAATTCTCTCGGGTTCTTAGGAGAGATATCCCTTTTTGCATGCTTAATATGTGTCGTTTACTTATTTATTTATAAGGTTTTGAAAGCGTAAAAATATGATTTTATTTGAGAAAGGCTTTTATACTGATAAAAAAAAACAACAACAAAAAAAAAAAGCAAAAAAAAAATGCAGTTTCAATCCCCTTGAGTTTCTGACGTTCTCCCCCCCCCCACCCCTCCCTACTGGCTGGTTCCCCCCTGGGTAGACTGATGACTTTTTGTTAGTGTTGGATAAATCTTCGTCTGTTTTTTTGCAGAATGCACCGCTCCATGAACGAGATGCTCCGGGAAACTTGATACGTTATCTTCATTCGAGGTAGAATTTTGCTGGAATAATGAAATGCGCTTTTGTGATAACCAATCATAATTCATTCCAATATCTATAGTATGGTCTATTGTATGGTCAGCCCTTAAAGTGAACCTATCCATTCCTTGCACTTTCTTGTGTAATATTGTTGAGCTGCGTATTTTAATCTATCTATTGTAATGTATCTTAATTGTTGTTTTGTGTGTTCGTGGCCGGTAGATAAGTCTGTGGGTACGTCCACACTAACCCGGATAAATTTTAAAACGCAACTTTTTTTTATCCGGTCAGGCCTTCCGTCCACACTAAATCGCATGAATCCGACAATTTTATGCTAATTTTATTGTTTAACGAGCAATTTTTGTCACGGTATCGGAACAGAAGTTGCGGTTTCAAATTTATCCGGCATAGTGTAGCCAGGGTCTGTGACTCAGTAAACCGGTTACCATCACTAAATAAAGTGAACAAAACCTGGATAGCACAATCCACCAGATACAATCATACCCAGCGGATCAAATCGGGATCAAATTAATCGTAATTCTATGCAGTGGAAAATGGTTAACCGGTTGGTAACGTATATAGGCTGTTTGCAACCACCTAGCAGGATGTCGGAAAAACGAAGACCCGGGAAAAACGAAGACCTCATCAGTCGAAAAAACAAACACCCGGAAAAATAATGTTTGTTACTTTCTGTTTCAGAGTGCCTGTGTACGCCCATGAGATTTCTGGTCGATTTGATGTTGGCGGATTGCAGTCATATATTGAATGCAATAGACATTTCTAATCAATGCAAACAAACTGCCAAAAAAGGTCACAACATCGTGAACGGAACTGTATCAGGTCGCATATGTCGGTGGAACAGCTTTTCTCACTTGCAACCAGTCAGTGCAAACGAATGTCATCAAAGATTAGAAGTGTTTTGAGCGGGCACAGGTTTCGCCTCTTATGAATGCATCGCGCGAAGGCAAGACTCACAAAGGAGCCTGGCGTAAAGCCATTTCCTTCCCTATATCCTTTTCCATCCTGAGTTGCTGCCAACGCTACATTCCGGTCCGTTCTTTGTCGCTGTTTATCGTGGCGTATATATTAACAAAAATACTGTAAACGAAATAAATTAGCAAAAGAAAAATCCAGAATAATTAGCAAAAAAATAAGATAAAAAAAAATGAAATGTGTGAAATGGACCAATAAGCCTAAAACGTGATGACGTTTTACCCCCTTAACTTTTCTATACCACGACCTTGACCTTTATAAAATCAACTAAGAGACCGGTCATTAATTATCGGGAGGGGGTGGGGGGAGTGTAAAAAAATTATAAGGATTTGGATGGGATGTTTGAATGTCAAATGACAATTTGCCGATTTGTAAGCTGCTAAACTGAAATTAATGATTAAACACGACTTTCATTAGCTTTTTCAATTTTTTCGGCATTTCGTTTGTACATGTGTTAAAAGTCGGCAAAATAGAGGCAAGTTTATGCCAGCTGCCAGCTAAATTTTATGCCAATTTTTGCAGTTTAAAGATTTTCTCTTTTTTTGTAATTAGTATCGATTTATAATATATTTGTGTAAATTTTGAATGTAGATAATTGTTTGAGGATTTTATTGTGTACGTTTTAGGATTTTTTCTAATAAAATTGCATTTCATTTTTTTTTTAATTTTATGTGAATTCGCATATGTAACAGGTACAGCATGAGCACACGTTTCAAACAACACCAGGTAGACAATAGAACTGAGGTCAAATAAACATAGTAGCCGTGATAGTTATAACGTTGCCTGGCAGGTGCGACCTGTTTGGGAAGCTGTTACCGTTATGCATGAAGGACACTGGATTGATTCAAGTCTTTAATTTTTCTCTTGAATTGATAATCCGTACCTCAACGTAACGACTCTCTTTACATGTATCTTTCTGACTATTTAACAAGTTAATTTAGTGAGTTGCCGTAAGAGGTCCCGAGTTCAACTGTAAAGGACCGAGCACATGGCAAGTTGCCAGCGAATGTCATATACTGAACATTAAAAAAAAATATGGTTTTGTAGTACTAGTGTCGCATTGAGCGAGCAATGTCGACAAACGGTGAAGTTTTTAGTCAGGTGAAGGACAAGTGTTTATAAACTCTGTTTTGTTGTATACTGTTATTAATAAGTTATGGTTATTTACAGATGGCATGTACTACCAAATATGTCTAATCTATTTTTTGTGTGGTTATTTTCAGTTTTCGGAAACTTGTCGGGTGAATACAAATAAAATGAATGTTGTTGTGTTGTTGTACACAAGATTTAGTACTTTTTGACCAGGACCAGTCATCGACTGTATATAGCTATTTCAAATAACTTTGCCATCACCAAAAGGCAATAATAGGTCATTACAAGACCGCTAGGAATGATGGGTAGAAATATTACTGTTGTCATAATTAATGCACCAGTTGACAAGAAATCCACGCCATTTAGTTTTTTCTGTTCGCTACATAGATTCAAAGGTCAATATTCAACTTTTCTGACTATCCAAGATGCCATTCTACATTCTGTCAGGACTTTTACCCGTCATTCCTAGTGGTCTTGAAATGACCAATTTCCTTTTGGTGATGATGACGTTTTTTGAAATAGCTATATTTCCTTCCTCCTGTTCCGACTTGTTTTACTTTAAGGATCCAGGGGGGTGTCCGAAACAAATTACATCAAAAAGTTTTCAGTACTTTAATATTACTCTTTATGAGAAAAACTTAAATTATAACTAGCTTTAGTAATTTAAAGAGGTTCACCTAAATCCGCCCCTGCTCAGTTTGTGTAGCTATAGCTGATGAGTACCATTAACTGAATCTCCGTATGTTGATGAAAGCGGGAGGGGATGTATAATTTAGCTGTGGTTTGCGCAATGTCGGATTCGAGCAAAAGCCAGTTAAGAAACATCCGGAGTCGATAAAAATATTAATTTCTGATGAAAACAGCTAGGCCAAACCTATTTTGGGAAAAACTATACATGTAGAATGATGTGCCACAGTGAAAGTGAATTCAATTTTCCTGTTTACATTGAAAACCTTGAACGCTTGGGTTGATAACCTATAAAATGGGATTATAGCTAATCAAATGGCTCGATGCACTTCAGGACTTCTTTTTGGTAAACAAAAACATTCTTTACAAAAACTCTGACAATACGCGTTTTCAGACAATTAAAAGGTGCTGTCGATAAGTACCTGACACAAAAAGACTTTGTACAAGAAGTCTATAAATTAAGCAAGTTAACTAACAAATTTGATACAGCTTCAAAACATCATATTAATTGCTTATTTGGATTATATTTTACGCTTTTCAAACATTCGTACATATTTTATTTGCGGACGGCAACTCTTCATTTGGGCTTTATGCGGCGTTCTTAAAATTGTTCAGTTCCAACTGGGTGATTTTTGTCATATTTAAGTCTTAATTGATTGAGTTATTAGTGAATTAAGGCTTTCGAAGTTGCTATTGTTATTTCACTGAGCCGGTGGTTCACAGAGATTCGTCAGCTGTGGTATAAACACAGTGCTCCACTTTGACCAATTGAATATTTATGACATGCGAACTAAAGGCACGTTGGAAGTATTTGTTGATAGACACGCGCGCGATTGGATTTTTCTCTCAGTTATTCTTACCTTTAAAGCAAAAATCTAGTTTTACATTGTTATTACCTTTTTACTGAAGCTTTAGGCGGTATGACCGAGGTAGTGTTTACACTTCAAGCTAATAGTCAATCGACAGATTGTAGCAAAAGTCAACCTACATTACTGAGTCATTCAATAGACGGAAATAACATGATGGAAAGCAACGAAGAACAAAATAATGTGAGTACGCAATATTGATAAGAAATTCACGAAAATGATTCGGAAGAAACATTTCAGTGTTAATGTGTAGAGTTTTTGAAAGAAAAATAGATTTTTTTTCGTTGTCAAGTTATCAACATGTACACCTGCTTCAGTTCAATGGTATAAGAAAAAGTCCAAGTGCTCAAAGTCATTTGCTAATCAGTGAATACTTTTCTTTCACAAAAACTTACAATAACTTACACCTCAATTGCACGTTTTCAAAAATAAGAATTCCAAATTCAAGCTATTGACTTGAATAAATTGAGCTTTAGATTCCTAACTATTTTTTTTGTAAAAGGTGTATTATTTAAGTATTTTTGGGGATTATGAGCGTTAGTGTCAGTTAACTGAACTAAAAAAGAAATACATTATTTTTTCCCGTAGCTGTTTTCAGTGTTAGTCAAATTATATTCATATATTTAACAGATTATTGGTTATTGAACAAATGTAATGGCCATGTTATCAATCCCATCTACTGATTGGAGTGAATAACTATATCGGCTTTGAGAGATACCCCGTCAAGACGTTTAACAATATTGCCGAAACAGTTTGATGATCATATCGATAAACTTATTTGCAAGGTCTTAATATGATTTTTAGCCGATCGAATTAGTTCTGTCTGCAGGTGCTGGTTTAATTGTTTTTGTTGATTTTGATCCATAGGCAATCAACAGTACAAGTGTATGATTCAATATAGTTCCATTTTTTTACGGTTTTGGCGTTGATACTAAATGAATATTTTAAGCTTTTGTAGCATTTGGCTTTAGTTTACATAAATGGCAACTGTTTTAAATTCAGTCCGTCCTTTTTTATCTATCGCTGTCAATATCTGGCGAGTGAGGCTACTGAAGTATACACAACATTCTGGCCTTGTAAACTGGGGGAAAATTGTTTCTTTTTCATATATCGATATTTGCAGGTCAAATATCTTAATGTTTTCACACAAAGTAAGGAAACACATTGCACTGACGATTGCAAGGATGTACCCAGCTATATTGTGTAAAAGAATGTTACAAATCATGTCACGAAGTCTTGTTGAAATGCAGTCTTGTGACTGCATGATTAATTAATATATGGCCATATCATTATTACCAATCAGTTTAATATAACATGCGCCACTGTACTCTGAGGATACTCAATGACACCTTAATGTAATGCCAGCAACCTAAATTCTGAATATATATAATCATACTGCTGTATTTTGTCCAATAATTGCCCAGCGTTGTGGTTGTCACTATATATATTGCTGTCAGGATTGTGCGTGATACTGTCAATGAGTCGTGTTCGCGTTTTACAGCATTTTCATATTATTACAGTCACAATCATTTTTCGAGAAAGTCACGTTTTGAATGCCACTGTTACTTCCACAGGCCACAGAACCTCTTCTTATTGTACCACAAAGTGATCACGCCTGTACATTGAACACTGAAAACACTTCACGATCTCATTCAGAAACAACATGTGAAAATACGGCAACTCAAGATGTAAGCCAATCAATCTGTAGAATTTGTCATTGTGGGAGTTCACAAGAAAAGCTTCTAACACCGTGTAATTGTCGGGGTACTTCACAGTTTGTACACGCAAGCTGTTTAGCGGGATGGTTTACTAAAAAAAGAAATAAAACGTGTGAGCTTTGTCTTTATGAGGTGAACGTGAAGCGAAGAGGATTAAAACCTTTTTCAATGGTAAGTTTGGATTACAATATACAACACGTACATTTTTTTGGGCCATATCTAAAAAAGAACCATTTGTCCTTTTATCATTTGCTGCGTGTACGCAAATGAAAACCGCATTATTCAAACGACTTGTAATACAAAGAGAAATGTTTATGATGATGACATTTACCAGGAAGACCAACTATAAATGCCAGAACATTCCCAGGAAAACATTAATTTCACCAATTTAAGTGGAATTACACGGAGATTTTCAGCCACGGTAGTAAGTTCAATTTTGGCTCGGGTAGAAGGGCTGTTGATAACTAAATTCAGCTCGGGCCGAGTCTCTAGTCATTTGAAACTATGTTGGATTTCTCCAACCTCGTCCACAGGGCTCCTCTTCCTTTTCTGCGTTCGCCATCTTGCGAGAAGAGCTGGGCCTTGAGGACGAGGTTGGGATTTCTCCACACAATAAAGCGCAGGCGCTAATTTTCGAGCGTGATGGAAATGTTTCGCCCCACTATTTTTTCGTCCTAGAATGTAAGAAGCCCCACTTTCAGAACATTCTGGACAAATCCTTTCGATTGCGGTTTACCTGCTTCCATTGTGATGACATTCTCCACAACATCCAGTGTACATCCCCATCTGAACTTGAATTATTGCAAAAGACATTACAAACATGTTTGTATTTTGGTTTTATTTTCAGTGGAAATTCCCAAGAGGATCATGTGACTTTGTTGGTTTTCTGTTTGCGTTCTATGGAGTAATCCTTCTTATATTTGTAATCATGATTTTACGGATTGCCTCAAATGGTTGTCGGACTACCGTCTGTGTTGTATTGTATTTTGTGAGCGTAATTTCCCTTATTTATTTCTCCTACTGCTGTGGTTTTGTTGAACAGATAAAGAGATGTTGGGTAACTTATCTCGAAATCAATAGAAAAGTTGTTATAGAGAACAGAGAAGATAGTGCAATCAGTATGTCATCATTTGTGGATGTCAGTACTTAGACTTCATGATTGCAAAACCATGAAAAAATCAAATCAAATCAATCAAAATGTTTGTTTATATCAAAGACCTTCGAACGCTCCTGGAGCTAGCTTCTGGACGGTTGCTATGTTAATTTTACTTTTTCAAATTTATTTATACGTAAATATAGATTGATTTTCAAAAACCCAAAATGTTATAACTAATGTATTAATGTGTCACCAAAAAAAAAAACATATACAGGGCCGTAACCAGAACTTTGAGAGGGGGGGGGGGGGGGGGGGGGGAGAAAAAAATATTCTGATCGTTCGATTAATTTGAAAAGAACACGGGCCTGATGTGGCCAATAAAGAGTAGTGTACACGTGTTAGGTACATTAAAGTGTAAATGCCAATGTGTATTTTAAGGGTTTTTGAAAACCATTCTCTTTTATAATTTTAGTGCGTTATCTACCGGGGGGAACTCCGATCGGAATAGGGCGGGAATGCTCGTCGGAATTTTTGAAAATGACCCCTGAAAGCTACCAAACCTCTATCCAAAAGGGAGTGGTAAAACATGATTTTTAACCCTAGTCAAATACGAACAATTGGATATAATGGTCGTAAAATGGAGACCTTGTTTTTAATATCCGTGAATACCCTAAAAGGTACCAACTTTAATTCTGTGAGTCTGAACACCTATCCTAAAATGTACCAGACCTCCCATTTTTGACTCCCGAAAGGTACAACGAGCATCCCGGTCCTCCAATATATGGGAGACCCCTGGGCACTATCAGTGCTATCGCTCTGGTTTAAAATCTATTTATTTTGTAAATTAATAAGTTTGTATATATTTAACAAATCGAACATAGATTTTCATTGTCTGTCTTGTTATTGATCATAGTTGACGTCAAAAAATGTTCAAAACTCAAGTGGAACCACGAGCGTAGCGAGTGGTTTCACTGCAAAGTTTTGGACATTTTTTGACGTCAACTATGATCAATAACAAGACAGACAATGGAAATCTATGTTCGATTTGTTTTTTACAACACTAAAACTGATCTAAAACAGTGCAAGTCACGAAACAAACGATTCACGGTCAACTTCACGACAATTTGTTAGCTTATAATATGCAAAAATATCCAATTTAGGCGGAAAAATAAAGAAAACATTTTGCAATTTTTAAACTTTTAGAAAGCTAGTCCTTTTACAAAGATAATTCAACCAGATATTGAATGAAAAACAAAGCCGATAAGCTGCCACAAATGAACGGCTTCATGCAAGTCCTCCACAAACAAGCTCACAACTGATGCGATGCAAATTTTTTCTTATTCTAAAATAGCTTAATTATTTATTTTTTTTAAATTACGGACAAACAAATTTCATTCATAAAGCGATGCAACGAGGTGTGCTAGCGACCAAAAAAACATTTTGAACTTGATGTTTGTTTGAAAAACTACCGAAGGCATGGTTTGAAGTTTTCCGATAAAGATGAACAAAAACTGCAGGCAAAACACAGTTTATCAAATCACAATAACATTTATTCAATATCTTACTTACATAATGGTAATTTCCATCAATAATTGGTTCATTTGCACAACTGCTCAAGCATTTCCGAGGAAATATATTTGTCTGCTGACTGAGCGATTTTTCGCATGAAGAAAGTTTGAGCGATTTGTCAATAACGAGGTTCTGACGTCATCTATGTGTCTGTCCTCTGAGTGAACATGGCTCTCGACCAATCAGCGCGCGAGAATTTACTCGAGTGTTGTAAAAATATATATATATATATATATATATATATATATATATATATATATATATATTATCAGTCATTTTGTAAAAAAATCGAAATCTTTATGGTACGTGAATGCAAAAAAAGATTGATTTGCGTATGTCTTACGTTATTGATCATAATTGTGCTGGTATTTCTGTGCAGACACTGTACAACGTTAACGCGGAAGAATTAAAAAAAATGTAAGCATAAAACTACATTACAGCCAATGCCAATGAATGAGGTTACTCGCAAACAGACCCAATTAAACCAAAATGCTCTTTGTTTTTATGGTTTCACCCAAAACAATTGCCCTAGTTCACTATGACGTCATGCACCTCTTGTTTACGTGGAGGATAAAATCGCAAAGCTCAATAGAAAATTCGAAAGAACACAATGCTCCCATCGAAACAGTTTAATCTAAACTAGTCTGGTTTTGAAATAAAAAATGTTTATATTTGCCAACTAATATTCTGGGTGAATTTAATTTGCGTTAATTCGATCTCCTTCGACGACCATGATTCTTTGCGTTTAAGCAATAGATTTTCAGTGCTTGTTTTGATTTGACGTCATAGTGAATTAGGAGAAATGCTTCACTACTTCGAAATTCAAAGAGGGACTAAAGCTCAGTTAAAATATTCCCAACACCCAAACAAAAAAGATCCTACCATTTGTAATACAGTACTATCACCAAGTGTCAGTATGTACGGATAAATATGTACTGATTGGCAATTTTGTTTTAAAGTCGCAAAAATAACAAAGAATGTATGGGGTTTATTGAAGACATTGTCCCAACAATGTCCAAAAACCATACAAATTCTCTTATATTGTGCCTGCGAGTCAGTCAATATTTGTTTAAACTTTGTGAAACTTAGTCAACTCTTTTTTAGTGGGATCTTTTGTGTAATGAGGTTTTTTTATTACATGAATATTTCTAAATTCGTTCAAACCCCTTTTGAATTCCGGAAATGTTAATTGCCCACCAAAAGAAACTTCCAATATTAGACTATTACAGTGACGTACATTCACAACAGCATTATCATTGCTCCTATATTCATTTTTTTTATTCATAGCATGACAATAATGAACTATAATCATTACATTATTACAAATAGTACATAGTATAATAACAGATTTACACTTACATATTTATCTGCATTATATAATTAGTCCTACAATTTAGATATTTATCCCACATGTAACTGCACAGATGCACTTTACTATACTATTAGCAACAAACATAATTTTATAATAATCAAAGTGAAGGTACTAAATTCCAAGGAACTCTAGAAAAACTAATATCCACCGTAAGCTACTATCATGATACAAATACTGAATCAAATACATAATATATACATGTATACAAGCTCTCTACTTTTTCTATATTCATTAACCTTTTCATCATTCATCATTTACATTTTTAGTGATAAATCAATATTGTTGAGGTCCATACTAAGCCGGATGAATTTGTAAACACAACTTTATTTATCTGGTGCAGGCCTCCTGTCCAGACTAAAAAGTTTGAACAGTTTTATGCAAATTCTATTATGTATAATGAGAAAGTTTTGTCATGGTTTCAGAGCAAAAGTGACATTTCAAACTTAACTGGCATAGTGTAGACAAGACCTTAGTATTTGTACCCATGTACACAAACGACTGGGCATGAAGAAAACAAAAACCCAACACAAAGAAAACAATATACAATGGAAATTTAATGTAACAGTTCACTCTTTTTGTGTATATTGATCCATTATTTATCTATTATCTATTCATCATCTACTAAATATCTATCTATAATATATCCATTTAAAACTGCACCTCTAAAATAGTATGTGTGATTGGGATATCCCAGCTCAATGCCCAGCTTAGCTTTCTATTGAATATCAATGTCCCCATGATAATTGTTATTTGCCACACAATCTTTTCAAAGTAAAAATTTGAGAGTGCCAATTTAAATGGTACATGTTTTAGTATCACATTCCAAGAGGAGATATTTGTTCCTTGTAAAGAAATGTTTTTTTTTCTTTTTAGTACCTTCACTTATAACTGTTTATTTATAATAATTTATTACAGATGTTTCAGTTGATTGCTTTACTGATGTACGTATAGTTGACTTTGGTATCAAACCATTGAACTCAGACCAGCCAAGTCAAAGAAACAACACCCACAGTACAGCTCAATAAAGACAAACACCTTCAACACAGGAAACCCATCTGTTACAAACATGTGATTGTCCAGAAATCACGCAAGCATGCATGTATCAGTTTTCACATTGAAATTTGAAACTCTCACATGTCCACTAATGAAAACCAGTAGATTCATGCATTCATTGATAATTAATCAAGTTTACATGATGGTTTTCGGTGCTTCTATGTTTACGGTTATCAATTAATTGGCCCACTTAATATGTATTTAGCATTGCTTGACTTTCTAATTCAATTTGAATAGGTGTTTAACCTCCCACACAACAGATACAGTAATATCATTCACATATGTAATTTTTCCTCTCCATGACCCAGCACTGCGAGACATACTCAGCCAATTTGTGTAACTCAGAGTTACTGGTATCTAAATTAGAAACTGGTCAAGATACAGCAAACTGGGCATGATAATTTATTAAATGTAATGTCCTCACACCTGATTTAAAATCAATAATTCATAGTTGGGTTACATAGATAGATTTTTTGGTTTGAAGAACAATATGTTTACAAAATTGTCATTTTGGCTACACTGTGGTAGTCTTCATTACTACCACAGTGTAGCAGAAACAGCAACTTTGTAAACATCATGTCTTAAACCAAAAAATCAGTCTAAGTTAACATATGGAACATGAAAGCCTCAAGACTACTATTATAATTTGGTTATATTATTTTATCCATATTCGTAGTGTGATCCGTTCAAGTAAGCTTGAGTCTATTTGCCTCTGACTGATGACATTTTAAGTAGCAGTAAATAAAGTATTACTGACGATAGAATATTGCAACTTGATCATCTTATAAAATGGGTATGTCATTAGGTAGTACATATTCATGTGTTAGTATTTGTTAAGTCCAAACAGCCTGACTTTATACATCTGAGGAAACTTGGGCACCAATGATAATGCAAGCAGAGAAATAGCATTGACAGTGAAGTGAACTCCATCATATTTGGTGTAGAAACTTGTGATCATAAATCTGATGAAAAACAACATTTTAAATCTTCAATTTTTCGTAAAATTCAAACTTTATATGCACTGAATCGAAATATGGCAGTTCTGCACTGGAGCAAGATCACAGAAACATGGCTAGTCAGTTGTCGCTCATCGAAATTGTTTTTTGTTGATCTTTATGTTGTAGTTTAACTTAAAATAGAGTGAGTTTTGTACCATTTTTCAACAACAACCTTGTTCTTGAGATCGCTCTCCATTGTCAGATTTGGTGGATACCACATAGGTATCATACTGAAAAAGAACCTTAAGCTTGATAATGAGTTTCCACTTTAATAATTTGCTGTTATTTGAAACGTGAGTCATTTGTTTGTCAAAACATGTACAGGGCTGACAACAACTGCTGAAAATGCAATCTTCACATCAGAAGAAGACTCAGATCACATGCACATCAAGTATGTTTTTGTCATTGGTGTCTCTACTTCTCAGGTCCTTTATCACACATTACAAGTAGTTCACAACAACTTGATTTCAATTCAAACATAACAAAATGTGACATTAAAGTACCTTTCCATAAAAGTGTGTTAATTGTGGTGATTATCATGTGAGAATTGGAATGCAACAATGTAAAAGGGTCTTGAGAATATCAAATGAATGATAAATGTCAACAGTGATTACTGTGGCTTTGCAGTTGTTTTACTATGAAGATATGACTTCCTCACTGAATGGAGAGCACCACTACAGTCTTTCTCAAGACTCTTTCCTAGGTCCCACTAACAGATTGTACTTACAGAAGTATTGGAACAAGAGTGAAGAACTTTCTAGTTTGAGTAAATTGTGTTCCTTGGTTGATTTGTTCCCAGTGAGTCAGACGTCGAGACCTTCCTTGATCTGATGTTTCAAATGGAGCACCCTTTAGGTAATGCAGCAATAGAAACATTGACTGAAAAATAATAGATATCATTAAACATTATAATAAGGAATATGTATAATGAAAAGCCACCAAGACTGAACAAAGACATAAAACAATACCTTTCCTAAACATGCTTTCAATTATAAAACTATGCAATAAGGCAGCAACAGATCTATGATTTTTCAAAAAAGGGGGTCCATTCTGTAATCTAGATATGTGAAAATCAAGGGCCTTAAGGTAATTCCGTAGAAATAAAACTGCCTGATGAATTTTTTTATACTTGTTCTAAGAAACAATTTTGAGAAACACTTTCAGAAAATAAGATAAAAAAGGGGGGTCACCGACTTCGTTTTTGCACATTATGACGTCAAAGTTCATGCATTTTGGTGTCGTAAGAACATAAAGATAAAAACTCAAAAACCGTAGAGAAAGGGAATAATAACACAGTAATTTGTCCTTGAGAGAAAAATTTGTGTTTTGTTTAAATGTCTGCACTTTATTTTATGAAAAAAGTATGAACGGATGTATAAAACATATGTGACCTTGAAGAAATTGACGAAATACCGACATGCGCACGAACTGCTAACTCATACGAACAAGTCCTAAGATGAAAGTATTTTGGAAATTTCTCAAAATCCAGCCCGATGACCTATGCTCAATTTTTGATATATTTGATATTATACCATTACAAATAATTTTATCAAATAAAAAACATAGGTCACCATGCTAGTTTGCGAAATATTGTGAAAAATATCGTAATTTTGATGTCAAAAAACAGGTTTTCCAAGAGAGGACTGGTCCGAGTTAGAAAATTATCGCGTTTTCTCGCTCGAAAATATCTCAATTCTTCGGATTTTTTATTTAAGGCACTTTTCAAACATTATTTCACTAGATAACCTGATGAAAGTCCTAAAACCACAAATCTTGAAACATGCGCAGAACTATGCGCAGTGCAAAACTACGGAATTACCTTATTGAAGAGTATCAATTTGAAAAGGTCGAATTAGAAAAGGGGTTGAGTGGACCCCTAGGATCGAGTCCCTTGAGGGTTATGGGTACCACACTGCAGTGTGAACAACAAAAAATAAGGACATGAAAACACATATTTAACCCTTTCGCTCCTGGAGATTTTTGGCGTTTTTAGGCATTTTTTGACACGTACAAACTTTTAGCTCGTCCAGAGCAGTTTGTTTTTGGCTTCGATCAAGATTCCTGTGTTTTTGTGTTACTGGGGAGGCATGAAGCTGGCAAACAGGTTTAACACGTTAGAAACAGGTTTTCAGTCTAATGAGAACTTTGACGAATTCGCATCATTCGTGATTTCGTCGTTGTTTTTTGCTATTATTTTGCCTCTAAACGCTTCTGGAAAAGCATCATTGAGCTTTCTAGTTGTGATGAGTCTACTGTTTGAAAGAAATCAAGCTGGTGAGATGATTTCCAGTTAAAATTCGTGTTTTTTTCGCACTCGTGAATTTTGGTGACCGTTGAAGAAATCATCACTTCACTGTTTTAGAGGCAAATTCTCGGACTGCCGCGGCTATTTTTGCAAGTTGTGGTGATAGAAGAACACAACAAGCCTGAAAATTTGGCAGAATTCCGAGGTAGCGTTAGACTTATAAAAAAAACTTGAAATGGGGGGAGGCTATGACGGCTGCC
Organism: Diadumene lineata; assembly: GCA_918843875.1. Classification (NCBI taxonomy): domain Eukaryota; kingdom Metazoa; phylum Cnidaria; class Anthozoa; order Actiniaria; family Diadumenidae; genus Diadumene; species Diadumene lineata. The sequence goes on from OU974069.1 coordinate 35,225,729, forward strand.
AAAAATTTGGTTGATTTCCCAGAATGCATTGCAGTGGTATTTTTGACGAAACACGTGTAGTTCGAAATAGGCATGTTCGTAGGGATTTAGCGCTGTAAGTAGAATGAAATAAAACTTGAAAAACTTGCATACGCTTAGTAGAAGGACTGAATTTTCCTAGGATATGAAACTTTTTGCTTGAAGACAAGGTTTTTTGCCAAAAAACTCGACCTGCAAAATGTGTGATTTTCAACATCTGAAAATAGCGAAAAAACGTGATTTTCCTGCTTTTGAAAGTTTGAACTGTATGTTTTTGCCCAAATTGCTAGTTTCTTCAACCTGAATGATACTTAAAAGTTAGCCACATTTCTAGTGTTTGCTTTGAATGGTGATTTATGGCATTAATGACTTAATTCAGGAGGATATGATTTTTTAAAGCAAGGTAGTTCTCTACGGCCGGTTTTGGCCGGTACAGGAGCGAAAGGGTTAAACAAAAATTATTTATTTTCCATAAATGAGTATTTTTAAACTTTAACTCTACCAACAAGTTTGTTTTATCAATGTGAATTTGTGTGTGAGGTTTCACCTCAAAAGGTGCACTCCTTGCAGATTTAGGGGGGGAGGGTACTTTGAAAAATGGCTATTTTAGGCTTTTTTTAAGGGTAGGCTGGGTGTAAAAGAAAGGGGGTACCCATTTTGAGAATCAAGCACAAGGAGCAAACCTGAAGTTACTCATAATAGTCATTGGGCAGTATCGAGTTTGTACATAACATTTTGGTGGGTCAAGAGCTGATCACGTGACCAGGGCAGAGCCAATAGAGTGCAATATAGGAAAAATTAAATCTTAACCCTAACCAACACCCTAACAGCAAATCTCTAAACCCAGTCAGGCAAACCTAACCCTAACCCTAGTTTTGAGTTAACCCCAACCCTAAGTATCACCAGGGGGGGAAAGATCCCCAAGTCACGTGACTTCATTTTTTTTGTTTAACCCTTTCGCTCCTGGAGATTTTTGGCGTTTTTAGGCGTTTTTTGACACGTACAAACTTTTAGCTCGTCCAGAGCAGATTGTTTTTGGCTTCGATCAAGATTCCTGTGTTTTTGTGTTACCGGGGAGGCATGAAGCTGGCAAACAGGTTTAACACGTTAGAAACAGGTTTTCAGTCTAATGAGAACTTTGACGAATTCGCATCATTCGTGATTTCGTCGTTGTTTTTTGCTATTATTTTGCCTCTAAACGCTTCTGGAAAAGCATCATTGAGCTTTCTAGTTGTGATGAGTCTACTGTTTGAAAGAAATCAAGCTGGTGAGATGATTTCCAGTTAAAATTCGTGTTTTTTTCGCACTCGTGAATTTTGGTGACCGTTGAAGAAATCATCACTTCAAGACTGTTTTAGAGGCAAATTCTCGGACTGCCGCGGCAATTTTTGCAAGTTGTGGTGATAGAAGAACACAACAAGCCTGAAAATTCGGCAGAATTCCGAGGTAGCGTTAGACTTATAAAAAAAAACTTGAAATGGGGGGAGGCTATGACGGCTGCCAAAAATTTGGTTGATTTCCCAGAATGCATTGCAGTGGTATTTTTGTCGAAACACGTGTAGTTCGAAATAGGCATGTTCGTAGGGATTTAGCGCTGTAAGTAGAATGAAATAAAACTTGAAAAACTTGCATACGCTTAGTAGAAGGACTGAATTTTCCTAGGATATGAAACTTTTTGCTTGAAGACAAGGTTTTTTGCCAAAAAACTCGACCTGCAAAATGTGTGATTTTCAACATCTGAAAATAGCGAAAAAACGTGATTTTCCTGCTTTTGAAAGTTTGAACTGTATGTTTTTGCCCAAATTGCTAGTTTCTTCAACCTGAATGATACTTAAAAGTTAGCCACATTTCTAGTGTTTGCTTTGAATGGTGATTTATGGCATTAATGACTTAATTCAGGAGGATATGATTTTTTAAAGCAAGGTAGTTCTCTACGGCCGGTTTTGGCCGGTACAGGAGCGAAAGGGTTAAAGATATTCATTTTGAGAACATTCAAATCACTACATCATTGGAAGAATCCATAAAATGCTTGAAATTATAGAGAAAACTTTAAAATTGATAGCAATTAAATACATGTGTGCGCTGATAATTCATTTGAGAAAAAAACATGATGGAAATTATAAGGAAACGATAAAGAATAAAAGTATGGCTAGCATTTCAACACCAGCTACGAATTGTTTGTGGATTTATATTTTACAAGAAAAAAAACATTCATAGCGTAATTTAAATTTACAAGCTTCAATAAACTTTAATAACGGTGACAGCAAGTATTCAAAACATCTATCAATCGATTTGCAACAACAAAACAAAACTATCATCATGATAAAAAACTTCCTGAAATCAAATGTATGTATTTCATCAACTTAACACAAGAAAAAAAAAAAAAAAAATAGATAAAAAGAATAAAATAAGTTTCTAAAAACAGGTTAAGCTTGTGTTGTACAACAAATTATGTTGCAAATTTATATAGCGAAAAACAAATTTTAAAAATTAAATCGCCACAATGAAAAATAAAGTTTTATTTGTTTTCATGTAACATATATACTTAAACCGCAATAACTGTTGAGTTTATTCTTGATCCATTTTGATTTCATGATAGAGAATCGATAGGTTTTGATCCATAAGAGTGTTCAAAGTTATAAAGGAAAGGAAGTATCAATAAATGGAGCAACTTACCACGTTATGCATAGTGTTTGTCATAGTCCAGGCGGTGGCAGTATCGAGAAATGGAACGCTTAAAATCACTAAATGTCCAATCACTATTAGTATAACATAAGTTAGCCATGTTCCTTTGCTATCGAGCCAAGACTCGTTTGGATTCGGAGAGCTGTGTGCCGTTCCAACTAGCATTACTTTCACTATTTACAAAACTATATCACCGAAGAAACTTTTCACTTGATTTGTCTTGTGCGTTGGCACCGCGCACGTTCTGAGCAAAATAGCCGCTGATCAAAATACGCCACAGGGAACCCACAGCGAATACCAAAAGTCTAATACCAAAACAGATACGTTTAAATTTCAAAATTTTTTAATTAAAACTACAATTTTCAAAATAAGCCTGAAGCGCGATGTCGTTTTACCTCATTTTGCTGCCGGACACTATACCAGAATCCTTTTCACATTGCTTTTGTTCTTAAATATATTAAATTCATAAGCTATCGTTCCGGCAAACGGCCTACCCAGGATCCTAGGAATGCGGAGGGGGACTAAATGGCCGCGCAGCCAGGAAGGAGGAAGGGAAAGTAGAAGTAGAAGCCTCGCTCCTGAAACATGCTCCCGCAACATGCTCAACAAACATTTGGCTCCCTCGTATATAGATCGACGGTACACACGATTTTGCAAAATTAGTTTTTTTTAGACTTTACACATGTTTTAGAAGAAGATCGCTCATTATTAATCTCAAACATAGATAGATAGATTGGTTAATTAAATGCTTTTGCAGAAATAACTGAATTACTAGACTTGTCATAAAAAGTAAAATTGCATAGCGCGCAAACGACCCTTTAGAAAATGTGAAACCTTAAACAAAAATAGAGTACTGGAGCTTAAGTAGCTCAAATAATTGGAACTATAACTTTCTATCCTGGTTTCGTTAGCAACTTCCCTGCGATTAGTGTACTCTATCTCAGTATCTTGTTTGTGACTCCAGGAGATCCAGACTCTGCAGTGGCAGATCCAGGATCAGTTTTCAAAGGGGGTTCCATTTTGGTTTCACATTTTCTAAAGAGTCGTTTGCGTATTGAGTAGGAAACAGTACCGCCCTAACTGTTATAAATGTAATGTAATGTGAATATTGTTATGTAGCGCATTTCACAAAGTCTCAAAACGCTTTACAATTCTTTAGGCGCACGTTGCTCGAGGGGGGGGGGGGGGGGGGGAGGGGTTCCGTGGAACCCATGGAACTCCCCCTGGATCCGCCAGTGCTCTGCTAGCAAGGAAGTTAGGGCAGGGTCGTTCGAACATCTTTGTGTGGAGCAAGAAGTGATAGACCTTTTTGTCCGCAGTCTCTGAATTCATTAGTAAGCCTGGCTAATATATACACAATACTTTTATTGATTGGTTCAGATATTTGTCTAGATTACTGATATCTAAGTTTATGTCAGTATAATTTAATCGAATTGTGCTATTTACAATGATGTCCTTATAAACTGCAGATAAAAAGATTGAAGACGAAAGGGGTAGAAGAATCATAAAAATGTACGGTCTCAGGGATGGACTATTAGAAAGCTAGTAGATTTTGCCCTGCGTCTGGCTATGAAGGATTTGTTTAGGTTAATTACAGTCACAGAACTCTTTTCGAAAAAGCCTCTTTGCACAAATGAAAACAGTAGACACAAAAACAACAACAATCACGTATGCCGGGCGGGTCCAGAAATCATTCAGTTGCATGGCCCGTATAATAATTTACTTGTAAAAAAAGAACTAGGTCACCTCGAGCTCTGCCACAAACAAACAAAATGAAAAATAAAATGCACATGCACATTTGTATCGGTTATAAGCAAAAGTGATCATTTGAAAAAAAGACATAGATTAAACGGCTATTCATGTCATTATTGTGCAAAAACACCATTTTTTTTTAGTTTAACTGCATGACATTTTCCTTTGAGTTTCTCGGTTGCAGAATATTCCATGTTTTACCCAACCCTACTTTTCCAATTGTGGGTCCCTGACATGGTTCCACTGGTAATATTTTTAAAAAGACTTCTCCGCGGTAGTTCCGCTGCGTTGATAAATAACTGCACTTATTTACACACAAGACTGTGTTTCGTCCAAGATGTCATAGCTAGAAGTTGAGCTTCTGTCTTGACCCTTCATCACACAATATGTCAATCATATATCGCAGTTTCTTCTTAGTTTCAGGGTGATGATCATCTATAAAAATAACAATATATAATCACAAATATCATCGTATAATATATAACCAATCTGCCAATGACAGAGTAACTTGCGTGTTTTAGCGGCCAGCTGCACGTACTTTCGAAAATCGCTAGAAAACAAATCAACAGACTTCCTTCTAATTTGCAAGCGTCTATGTTCGAGCAAGATATGCATTCATTTCTTTTTTCTTCATCGGAATAATGAACATAGGGAAGGTCTTCTCAAAATGAACTAACACTCCCCTTCCCAAGTTGTCAAAAAAAAAACCGTGCCCTCCCCTCCCCAAATTTGTCACACTCATAAAGCTTGCTTGTTGCTATGCAAGTTAAAAATAAGCTTATCATGACATTCGAAAAAAAGGATTTCTCTCTCTCAATTGCTCTAATTCACCATGAAGTCAGTTGAAAACAATGACAATCTGTTGCTTGAACGACAACAACAGCAATAAACAGTTTTTCATTTAATCATGTTTCACAAAATAATAAAAGTAAATCCACTAATCAGGCAACAATCGTCAATGTACGTCAAATCACGAATCACGGCTTTGATTTTTCCTTGCTTTTCTCCGACTAATTTTAACCCGAATCACATGTCACTAGCCTTTGGCCACCCTGTAAAGTGTGAGGATTTTCTGGTATTTTTTTAAAGCGGTCTTACCGGTATCTTCGTCTTTGAATTTATAATAAAATTGCGAGATGTATGTAACCATAGCTCGTGCATCTGGTGACGTCTCCGTTACATCACTCACATCGAGTAGAGTAGGTATGCCGAGATCCTCTGCAACACTGAACGCCTGTCAATCAACCAATGAATCAATCAATGAATACTTGTAATGAATATATAATAGTGTGTAAATAAATAAAAGTCTAAGTCTAAAGTCTAATCAATCCATCCATCCATCCATCCATCCATCCATCCATCCATCCATCCATCCATCCATCAATCAATCAATGTGAATCAATATGAAATCAATCAGTCAATCCGTTCATTCAATATTTCATTTCTTCCTTCCTTTATTTACTCATTTACTCATTTGTTCATTCAGTTAATTCAACCAGTCAATTCAACTGCATCATTAATTCAAGTTACTACACAGTCAACTGATGGCATTCAAACCAAATAATTAAGATATGATCAAATACAAACTAACGCAATGAAAGAACTCTTACCAAGGCAACGTTCGTATTTGGGTCATCTTTAGAAAGATCATCGAAGTTTCTTTAAAATAAACAGGAAACTACAGTCAAAAATTATCTAAATAAAGAAACAAACATCGTTACAGACGTGGATGAATAAAGTGTGGATACCTATATATAGCTTTGTAACATTGTAATTCTGACAAAACATTTTAATTGCTACATATGTGGAAAATGAAAATAAAAGTTTATTTCTTACATCATGATAGAACAACGTCCAAGTCGATAACCGACTGTGTTAAAAATGGCCTCTGATACAGGGGGTTTGAAGGCCTCCACTATTCATTGAAGAATAGGTCCCTTTTTGAACTGTTCCATTTTCTTCTGACTCCGATTCCGTCTCCGTTGCTTATGATAAGTGAAAAATCGCAGAATCGGAAGCGGGACCACAAGCAGAAGCGAACAGCCAATCATAGCACTCTTGAATTAACTTCACGTCTTCAGATTCATATCGAGGCTTCCGATTCCGCTTCTGACATTTGGTTTTCACTTCGATTTTTTGTTCAGACTGTGTTTATGACTCCGATTCCGTCTCCAATTCCGATTCCGTCTCCGATTCTGACGCAAGTGAAAATCAAGCTTAAAAGTGTGCAACAGTTGTCACTATTAGTGGTAAATAGCACTAATTAAACAAAAGAAAACAATGGTATTTATGTTGCACACTTTCAGTGTGTGCAGTCTATTGTGCACACATAGTTGTTTCATAGTTTATATTGAAATCTACTTTTATGTTTTGTGTATGTCAGTGTTATAGCTTTGTTTCCTTTACGCAATTGTTCCTTATATATTGTTTCATTAGTTCTTGTTAATTCTTGTTAACCATCAAGTGTAGAACTTGACTGTAGATTCACGAATATCATTGTATTGCTCACATGCATGAGTAAGCCAATCATATCAAAGTAGTACGGTCACATATCGTGACATAGTATATAAAATATTCATGTAACTTGCAATTAGTCAGTCGACGCTGTCCAACAGTGAGGCTATACGTGTTGTTGACCATTAAACCATTCATGCCAAGCTCTTGGCTGGTTCGATTCCCTAATTGTAAAAAGTACATCTCACACTTCCGCGAAAGTATCACGGAAATAGGAAACATTCACGGCTGGAAGCTGCATCGAATATTGAACCAGATAAATAAACACCAACAATCTTGTAACGCTGGTCGAAAGAAACAAATTTCGCATTGCACGCGCGCAGAGTAGATACCTCACATGTATAGATGAAAAAAAAAAAATGAATAAAGCAAGAACTTGGAATAATGAACAGAAAGATAAAACACTAAAAAGCGAAAAATGAAGGAAACAAAGAAGAGAACGCCTAATGTAGATTAAATAGAATCTGAGAAAGAGAAAGAAGAATGATTAGATATCGGAAAACATGTCCGGTGATTAGAGATTGGAATTGCGAAAACTGTCGAATTTCCATCTGAAAACTAACAAAGGATTTTAATATCTTCTGACAAAAATATCTTTATGATTATCTCTTCAAGATATGTTACAGCAATGTTTGTTTGTTAGCAGATTTTGAAAAACGAAAAACAAAAAAACACATGCAGGTGTCGTAAAGCGTGTGTTAATTTGCCGAATGTCAGCTAAACGTACTCTTGACATCAATACTTACTGTCGAAAATGAAGTCTGTCATTGGCCTATCACTCTTTTCATATCATGAGTTGATTAAATGCTTTGAATTATTTACATAAGTGATGGTTATAGAATTTATTTGCCAGTTAGTTGTTTTACGTTTCAGTTCTGATCAAATGGGGCCGATGAAAAATTAAACATTTCATCAAGTTCACCTCGGATCTTTTTTTGCAATTTTTTTGCTCCTTTCAACTCTCGCTTTTTTCGGACTGCGATCTCAGTCGTTTATTTGCTACTTTAAATTCTACGTTTTTCAGTTTGCATGTGAGAAAAACAACCATTAAAAATTAATATTTTCATGTTTTGGATGCCATGACTACTGCCAAATTAAAATTATTCATAGAATCAGTGTATGATAACGAGTGCCAATGTTTTTAGATTGTGTTTATCCCAGTGCTCAAGTCGCAATATAGTTGTGTGTTTTTCAATTCATTATTGAGATCATTATTAGAATCAATAAAACACTTTAATTTACTTGAATACCACTTAATTATGATATCAACGTTAAAGCTGATGCGGTGATTGAAAACCCTTCAAGTTGTAGAGCTTTTGACTAAATAAACGGGGAACATCATTAAAACGTTAAATGTATAAAATCAATTTTTTTTTAAGAATTCGATTTATGATGTTTTTAATTTCTTTTATATATTTTCAACTCGATCAAACATTACAAGCTAAATTTAAGCTTTTTTAAACGCTAGGTTTGCTTTTGGATTATTTTGTTTTTTGGATCTTGATGCATACTGTAGCAAGATACTCCGTTTTATTTTTTTCGTTCATCTCTTTCTAAATAAAAATTATCAAGAAGTCAAACAAATTCGTTGTTTACATTCTTCTCAGTTGTTCTAGACGTAAAGTTGAATGTTTTTGTCCGCTGCCATTTTGGTAGGATATATTTATAAATTGAATTTGATAAAACGCCTACGATACGTACAATTGTACAATATCTTGGGCGACTGAAATCCTGGACGGACGACAGACTCCATCAAGCTAGATCATCATCTACCAAGCTCATATGACAGTGGTTTTAAGTAATTTTAAAACACGTTTATTTTTCTGAATCCATTATCTTACCTTCATGTGTGGCCAGTAAAATGAATTTGATTAGGGATTGAGGGAAATACCAAGTTGCACTCAGATTTTTCCGGCCCGAGATATATACATGTAGAGTGCATGTTATGCATGTTATATGATTCTGATTCTTACATTACCTTGACAAAGCATGTAAAAATTCAATAAATAACAATGTTTTCACCGTTTAAGATATCAAAACAACTTACATTAGTTCTGGTCTGAATTTATGCACAAGAGCGCAAAACGCCAAGCCATCCCGCCAAGAATCAGTCATATTATTAACGCGTACATTCTTGTAACCACGAGTTTTTTGCTTGCACCATTCTAACAAGGCTTCTTGTCCTCGTAGTACCGTTTCTTCTCCCAAGTCGTGGTTGTTGTTATGGTTATCCATGAGGTTTTGATGATTACCCTTGAATTCTCCTTCTATTATCAATTGTGGTATCGATATGGCAAAAACAGTTTTCGCGCGCTGAAGATCGGCCTCTAATGGTGTGCGCTGCGATGAGAGCGTTCTAACTTCAAGAGTTGAATTAATAAACGTCAAAACATCTCACACCAGATGTATTTTGTCATCGGCAAAACCCAATTACCAGTCGCTATGAATTAATAGATGCCATCTTGTCAGCCGTTGGTTTACGGGGTGTAAAATCCGTTCTGTTGTGAGATTAATAACTCTATATGAAAAGAATATCACCAACACTCTAAATTACCGCAAGATGAGCCTTGCCTTCTTATTGGCTGAACGTCCTTTGATGTATGCTCGGCTTTGTGCTTTTCTTATTAAATTAACATAGCTCAAGTGTTCAAAGTTCCCGCTTTTTGTGTATTCCAGGCCTGTTTAATGCTGTTTATATGCGTATATCCACGTATATATGTAGGATTCGATAGCTTGTTTTTATAACTTAATGCATATGCTTCTTCTCTCATCGATCCCGGCTCGTTTTCTTTAGACCACGTACTAGGATACACTGTCCAAATGTTTCATTATAGTCGCACATAATTGACTATATACGATGAATTTATCGTGTTTTTATTGGAAAACATAATCAAGCCAGCAACCAAATCGGCACGATGAAAGGACTAAATCATCAAGCCTAAAAAACGTGAGAACGATAATTGAACATACAACTACCACGCCGGATATGAGAACAAAAACAAAAATACAATTTTTTTAACGTGAAATTTATATTTTAACCATTTTCATGATTAGAACCGTGTCAAAATTCACTACTATAGACTAACACACTTTGTGGTTTTAATGCGTTTTAAATACTGGAGAAAAGAAATCAGATATTTTAGTCAAAGAACATTACTAAAAAAAAAAAGAAAGAGATTTTTTGAAATGAGCTTGACATATGTAAGTAAAAAAAAGCTGTTTATATTACTTTGTTCAGTTGAAGTTGAGCCTAAACAAAAGATAAAAATATATAAAATTATGATAAATCAACTTTACTTCTTAATAACATTTTTAATAAAAATTAGAATTACAGGTTAGGAATAGAAAACAATTACGAGATAAGAACGATAAGAGTAAATCACAGCTAGAAAATATAGAACAATATAACTGAAGTGGGAATATAACCAATGGATTTTTTCCTGTTTTCTTAGATTTTCTGGCAACCCTCACTATCACTATTTGAACTGTCCGTTTATTCAAATTTACATCCTTCATTCATCCCCCCACCCCCGTTAATGGTCATCTCCTTCTTTATGCACTAGTCAGTTGTTTCCACCACCCCCCCACCCCCGGGACAAAGTGGGGGAATTGTGAAAATGCAAATTTCAAAGAAACCCTCCAGGGTATGGGGCAGAATTAACAGTAAAAATCCCCTACCTCTAGGGAATGGTTAAATGACAGGAAAAAAAGAACCTGACAAATCAGTAGTGATTGAATTTGTTTAATCATTTTCTTTTAAATTTAAACATGAAGGGCAGAACCATTTATCTGACAATGGTTCGCCCTTCAGCCCTAAACAATCCAAATGGAACCATTCGTAACAGCAAACGTCTGAGTCACACCCAACCATCAAGCCATATTCCCCTTGTTGGCAATAGCAATAGACATCAGTCTCTTCTAAATGAAAACAAACACTGTTGTGAGTCATGAGGAATATTGCATGTAATTGATTGATGATAATGTGATGATTTAGCCATTTCAGCTTACCCTGGCAAAGTGGACAAACCCACTCCATGGGTGGAGGGTAGTTGAGACCTAAACACTCAAGGCAGTAGAAGTCTTTGCACATTGCTGCACATTGGAGAAGAGTGCCTTTCCCATTTGTACAAACAATACATGTCTTTGAAGTGGAATTTCCTATTCAAAATTAAAAAAAATGCCATGAGGAACATAATGCATAGTAAAGAATAATATTTATATGTTGAACTACCTTGATTTGGTTGCACACTTGACTCCACCCGTTTTTTTTGCTTCCTTTCTGTTTTTGAAGTATCTTACTGTAATGTTCTATGTGAAACATGACTTCATTAGCTGGAATCAAACATTTCGTTGAGAGAGAGTCTATATCAACATCTGTAAAAATAAATGAGTACAAATTGATTAAGAGATTTTAATGCTTCTTTGAGATTAAGGTAATTCCGTAGAAATAAAACTGCCCGATGAAATTTTTTTATACTCGTTCTAACAAACAATTTTGAGAAAAGCTTTCAGAAAATACAATAAAAAAGGGGGGTCACCGACTTCGTTTTTGTGCTATATGACGTCAAAGTTCATGCATTTTGGTGACTTGAGAACGTAAAGAAATAAGCTCAAAAATCGAAGAGAAACGGAACAAAAACACAGTAATTTGTCTTTTAAGAGCAAAATTCGCGTTTTGTTCAAATGTCTGTACTTAATTTTATTAAAAAAATATGAAAAGATGTATAAAAAATATGCGATCTTGAAGAAATTGACGAAATACCAACGTGCGCACGAGCTGCTAATTCATTCGAAAAAGTCCTAAGCTGAAAGTATTTTGGATATTTCTCAAAAGTTAGCCCGATGACCTATGCTCAATTTTAGATATATTTCATGTTATATTATAACAAATAACTTTATCAAATAAAATACATAGGTCACCGAGCTAGTTTGCGAAATATTGCGATAAATATCGTCATTTTATTGTCTAAAAACAGGTTTTCCGAGAGAGGACTGGGTCGAGTTTTAAAATTATTGCGTTTTCTCGCTCAAAAATATCGCAATTCTTCGAATTTATTTATTCAAAGTACTTTACAAGCATAATTTGACTAGATTACATGATAAAAGTCCTGAAACCAAAAATTTTGAAACATGCGCAGAACTATGCGCAGTGCAAAACTACGGAATTACCTTAAGGACTGTTAACAACAACAAATCCTACTTACTGTTCGTTGTAGTAGCTGCTTCCTTCAACATGGCACTAGGTGGTTTTATCATCCTCTCTCCAGTTGATGTTAGTAGACCTTCTGGTTTCAAGTAGTCTTTTTGGGTCTTGGTGCTTGCTTTGTTTTAGATACAGATATGGTTTTTGCTGAAGTATTCTCATCTTCAACCTTGAAAGATGAAAAAAGCAAATTATTTAATAATTATTATGATCAGTAAAATGCTGTAATAGTTTATCATCAATTTTTATAATGCCGATGAGGCTTAAAAAATAACTGATGAAAGAACAAATATATGAGTACATATGTTATGATTACTGTGACTCACTACTGTTTCAATTTCAAAAAAAAAAAAAGGAAAATGCTAAACTTGGATAATATATTAATTATTATGACAGCCATCATTTGTACCTTATTTCTATTTTCTCTTCCAGTTGGCCCACTCTGTTGTACAAACTGTGATAAAAATTTCAAATGCATAATCTTAAATTTTGGTTCAATATATGACCTTTCTTGAGTCAAAAAAAGACAAAAATATTTTGTTTTTTTGCACTGAAAAAAAAAAAAACATTGATATATAAATTACCTCTCTCGCGTGTCTTAGTATCGCATAGATGTCTCCAAGTCGTGTAACACCAAACTCCTTCAACAAATCTTTACTCAATTCCCCGACCATCTCCTTTTGCATTCTATAAAAGATTTATATAGCTAATTACACTAAAAGTTTAATAATTTAACCTTATTTTCTAAGCAAATACTCATTTTTACCTTTCCCTTGTAAACTTTTCTGCGTACTCCTCCCCATCTGACAGCTTGCACGTTTGTATAAAAAAAATATCTCCAAAATGACTTCAATGTTTCGTTCTGTTGATTCAAAATACTTTGAAGTATTAGATAAAAAGCTTCACATCGAATATATTCAATTGAAAACACATAATAGTGTATTAATAACACCTAAAAACAAAGGCTTTCAAACTTTACCTCGTCCATTTCCGCCATCTTGAAAACACACTAGGTTCCAGTCTCCTCCTGCATTACCCCGGGGGTCTTGGGGAACGTTTCTGGTATTTCCAAGCAAATCCTCTGTGGGGTGGTGTTCGAAACTAGCCAAAAGCTACTTGTTTTCTCCCTATATTACCCGGTAAATTCCCCACGTGTCCCGGGGGTGGGTGGTGGAAACAACTGACTAGTGCATTAGAGAAGTGTTACCGAGTGGGACGATTTCCTTTAATACTTGTCCTTAGTCTCCGCGCGGATAGTAAAACACAGGAAGCTAAATTTAAGTTTTGAAACGACTATGGCAATAGTACTCCTCGTACGACTACCATATATGGTAATCCCACCGAGAATCCATATGTCCCATAACAAGGCAATCATGTAACATTACAGTGCTCTCATGAATGTCCATATACAAGGCATTACCAGTCTCTTCTCGACTCGAAGGTGAGCTCAAGTAAAACAAAATGGCGGACAAAGACAGGAATCAGTGTTCCGAATTTTTCGACACAACCAGTCGACTTCTCTCTATCATGATTAGATCTACTGATCAATATGCAAGGTAAATGGAGGTAAATGGTTAGTTTAAATTGGAAATGAAATGCTTTCAGTGCTTTTTAGGTATTTGTTGGGCAGCTCGTCCGCTAGTTTGGGTCACTTTTACCCGACTTTGAATAGCTATAGTACTGTTAGTAATGTCAATTTGATAGATTGTTTATCAGTCAGTTTATCAGAACACATATTCCAATCGTGTTTTCAATTTTTACAGTATTGATCCTTTTCAATCATTTTTTGTAAATCATTTTCATTGTTCAACAAATTGTCATCTTCTGCCAGCACTATCAAAATACCCATGTGTATTACTGTCTGTATAACGTTGGGGATCATTGTATTTTTCAAGCTTTCTGACAAAAGATAATAAAAATAATGTTGTTGTATACATCTAATCAGTAAGTGTTTTTTCTTATTCTTTTATAGTTTTGGTCTCTTTTGTAACATGGGGTTCATTTGCAAGTGCTTTGGCTGTGCCTGGCCTTGCAAAGTTTTGAATAGATTAATATTTAAATGAATATTATTATTATTGTAGGTATTTTATTCATACTTTAGAAACTGTGTACAACAATTCAGAAAATCATTTAAAAATTACAATGATAATGCTCTGCGTAAAATATGAGCAGTTCGTAACAATACTATCTTATGACATGTATCTAGTCTAATTGAACCCGGCAGCATATAACAATTTTGTTCCATTCCTTTTCTTACTAGTCCTAACACTACTATGATGATAGGAATGTTTATAATTTTTCAATTCCACATCTTTGCAATTTCAATCTCCAGATCTTAATACTTGCGTTTCTTTTCCACTTCCTTAAGTCTTACATTGTTATCGTTTTGTACAGATCAAGTAGCATATATTATTTTTGACTACAATAACTGGTCTATTTGCTTTAATCATTTTATCAGTGGTTATAGGCATATCCCACATAATGTTAGTGTGGTCTTTCTCAAATACAGTTTGTGGTTTATGTTTATACCATTTGTTTGATACATTCATATTACAGTGTTTGCAAATATTATTATGATCATCATTATTATAACTTTAAATCTCTTAAATTTTGTATAACTATCGATCAGATGTGTCAGAATTTTTTTTTCTGAGATGCTTGATCAACTCATTTATGAGAGAAAACAAAAAATATAAATATTAACAAAAATAATCAAAATTGCCATTAGATCCACATATTTCATTTTTTGTAAGTGTAGCAAAGTGGGAAAATCAAGATTTAATGAATTTCTAGAGCTTTTTTATATAAATGTATGTATCTACATATATATACACTCGTTTGCAAGAACGTTGTAATATACATTTATACAAATATCTAATTTATTCGGTATATTTAATGATATGCAAAACAGAAAACTGCCTTTATTTACTGTTTGCTTCATTCAATGAATATCAAAATATATCTTTCCCTGTCTATGTCTATCTTTTTATGTCTATTACAACATACTGGTTATAAAACAGTTTTTTTTTTTTGCATAGAAAATGCTTTTTTTGCATTTTGCATCTCATTAGATATTTGTATTGTATTATTATGTTTTCCAGTATTATCATTATTTCAAAGTTTGTTACATTAACATCAATTCAGGTGGTCAATTGTAAATTACCTAGTTATTAGCAAGATTTGCAATTGTATATTAACAAAAAACATCAAATAAAGTTCATATACAATATCTGCTTATATCATGTATTTATTCTCTCCCCACATGACATTGTATACACTAAATATATTGTGCTGACATTAGTGTATTGTGCTGACATTTGTACATTGTGCTGACATTTGTACATTGTGCTGACATTTGTACTTTGTGCTGACATTTGTGTATTGTGCTGACATTTGTGTATTGTGTTGACATTTGTGTATTGTGCTGACATTAGTGTATCGTGCTGACATTTGTGCATTGTGTTGACATTTGTACATTGTGCTGACATTTGTGCATTGTGCTGACATTTGTACATTGCGGTGCTGACATTTTGCTGACATTTGGTTTACATTTGTTTATTTCGTATTTTTTAACAGTTCCATATTTTTTTCTGAAATTGTACATAGATGTAATAATTTTATGCAATATTTTTCTTTCAAGTGGTTTATTTAAGCATGGGGATAACAGATTTATAATATGATTATTTGCTTACTAAAACGTATGTTCATTGAAGTTATATTTTCAAAATAAGAACTAACAAATGAATTTATTACATAAAACATGCATTGCTAATTGGCATCCAATTACTGCTTGATACCATTAAGAATATCAAAGCTTTTTGTTTGCTTAAAGATTCCTTGCTGAAGTTGAATGAGTACCCAAATTGTGAGAACAACTCCCGGGGTGACTCCGGGGAGAAACAAATTTTTTATCCCTAAAAGATACCAAAAAGTGAGAATTTGGCAAATTTCATATTTTCAAACCCTAAAAGAGACCAAAACGATAAAAAAAGATACATCCCCGATCGTTTACCCCCGGAGTCCCCCCCCCTGGGGAACAACTGCGGACAGGAATAATTATTATTTGCATGCAATTCTGCATCTCCTGGTGAGTGTATTGTTGTTTGCTTGATGGTCACGCCATCTGTTATGTGTGAATCAAGCAAGTATGCATGAGAGTAGCTGTGCCAGGCCAAAACGCACATGCAATATGTGAGTACTTTGAAGGTGTATATGGGCACTGTTGTTTGCTGAAATGAATGTCTGAAGGGTGATTTTGTATTTTTGTGAAAGCACATTTTAGTGTTGTAAGTCAGTTTCTGCTTTCTATTACTCCCATGTGGCATGGAAAGGTACTCACTGAACCCCAGAAGTGACTCCTTGTACTTCGTCAGTTAGGGATCCATGGATTTCTCCACCGGAACTGGTTGGATCTTGTTTGTTGTTGTAGGAGTCTTTGTCACTGTCGTCGTCATTGTTAAAGTTGTTGTCCCTTTTGTCAGGCTTTCCGACTTTCTTGCTTCCGACACTTGCCTGTGTATTTTCATCGTCTAAGTCGGACATTTCCTCTACTTTTTGTTTCCGTTTTGTAGTCAGTTTTGTCTGTAATTTGGTGTTGGATGAGGGGCTCGTACTTTGCTGCCGTTCTCACGAGTTCTATGTACTCCATACTGGTCGCTTCAATAGAATGGACAGGACCTTTGAGGTGACGCCCAAGGTTTGCCTGAGGTCTATGGCACAAAGGACAAAGACGTACTGGGTTCTTCTTCTTGGCTTTTTCGGACCTAGAAGAGTACCTCCACATGTCCACCATTTCTTTGCTGATGCCATGGACCTCCTCCATGTGACGTCTGAGGTTCAGTACCATTCGTCCTTTTCCACGACACATTCCAATGTTGCAGCTTTGCATTGATCGTGTTGGTTGTTGCAGTGGTTGGCTGAGTAGTGTCAGTTCTTCACTCTCGTTTTCTGTGTCAACGTTCGAAGTTGGTACTGTTGGTGTTAGTGGTATAGTAATACTATGCAAATCGGGGCTGGAAGCAGAGCATATGATATTACTCTGACAACTAACGGACTTGGTGTCTGTGTTCATTTGAGCATCTTCTGGCTTTTGAGTTTCAGAAGAGCAATCAGGTTCTATTGCCTGAGCAGTGTCCCTAGTCTTACTATTCTGGGCCAGATACTCTTTAGGGGTTTGAGTCTGAGTAACGCCAAAGTGTTCTGGAACATTCAAAATGAGTCGGGGCTCAAGCAGAGGTTGATCCTCCTGATTAAGGAAGTCCACTGGAGAATCAAAATCCACCTCAGCCCTTGCATACGAGTCTGCGCACTCCAGGCAAAGGCGGAAATCAGATGGATTTTTGCATGTAGTACAGCACTCCACTATAGGGTCTGTCTGTGTTTCTTTCACGAGCTCCTTTGTATCCGACAATTGAAGTTCAGGAGACAGCTCCTCTTCAGGGGCGAGTACCACTTCCGCACATAATTTTGGTCGTGAAATCTGCGGGAGAAATTCGCTACCATCTCCTACAAAGAAAAAGTTCATTCGAGTTACCTACCCTCGTCCATCTGTCTGCCTGTATCTGAAAATTACTTACCAACATCTTCATAAGAAAGCCTGTGAATTTTCTTTTCCTCCGTCTCGATGGAAAGAAGATCTTCGTGAAACTTTAGTCTGGCTAACTCAGTCAGGCGATTGTATTGATGCTCTAGCTAGAAATAAGATGAATCATGAACAAATGATGAAAAGGTGCTTTTATCTAACAATTTGAACTAGAGCTACTTACAATTTTTACAACAGCTTTGAGATCTTTCCTTTTGGCCTCATGCCAGAAGGCACGAACGGTTTCTGCGTCTACTAAAAGAAGCCTCAGGTCCATTCTCAAATCTTCAACTTGGGGGAGAAAAATCCCTTCATCTTCGCCTCCTGGCTTCATAACGATCTCAACAATATCAGACATCTAAAGAGAAGAATATTTTCTATCAGTTTGCATGCATTCTACTTGATATTACGTACTTTCTCCCCTCCCCTCCCCTATAACTTTGTAACTATAGTATCATATCACAAATGCCAATTTTATATGGTAAGTCAAAAAGCAGTGTTTAATTTCTATACGCTGTCACACAAATCTAGCTATATTATTGTTTTGATTAGTTAAGTATATACTTCCACAGCTTATTGTACAATTGTTTTTTATTTACCTTAAGTTTTATAGTACAAAAGGAACGTTTTCGACGAGCAAATATATCGTGCCAACACGTGCGTTAGTGCAAGCCAAAAGAGACTTGGGAGGGGAGGATGAGGGAACTTATTGTCCTTAGGTATTGAACTTAGATAATTTGACTGGTTCGATACCTTCAGTCTATCCATTAAATTAGTAGCAATACTAAATTGAACTATTTGCTATTGCTAAAGGAAAAATATTCTATTTTTCAATCAACAATTAAAGTGCATACACTAAAAGTGTGCACATAAATACCACTAAATAGTGCTATTTTATGCTAATTCTATTGTTTTCGTTTGTTTAATTAGTGCTATTTACAACTAAATAGTGACAATTGTTGAACACATTTGGCGCTCTAATGTTTTGAATAATTTAGTATTTAGTGGATCATGCATATACTCTATTTGTTTCACGATTAAAACTAATTGAATGTATTGAAAATATGAATCTGAAGTTATGAGGGCTCACTGTGGATTCACTTTGTTACTTTCAGTAATTTGTATCGGTCATTTTGGGGGTTGTGCACCCCCCCCCCCCCCCCCACCCCCGCTCAAAATTTTCTGGGTTGTTACATTTCAGTGGTGAACTCCTCAATTTACTGAAGCCATAAGGATTCATCAGCTCTCCAAAGAAATGTTATGTAAACTGTATAATGTATGTAATTGAGTGATTAATTTAATATTTTTTTACAGATTTTTTAGATTCTCGGTATCCCTGGTCAAACTGCACAAAGAATGCAGTCGATGCACCTTTCAAATTAACAATATATTAAAATACATGAATATGCTTTTAGTTAATCCTACGTACAAACACAAATTACGCCATTTGTTCAAAATTGTAGAAATTAAACACTAGGGTATTAACGATTCGATTGGTTTTAGTCTGGGATAGGATATTTATTTCCCCGTTTTAGTGCTAAATACGATCTAAGCTTTCTGAAGGCACAAAAATAATTGTTTGTCAATTCAACACTAGGGTCAGAAACAGGGGCGGATCCAGGGAGGGGGACTGGGGTGACTTGTTCCCCCTTACCCTCCAAAAAAATGTAATAATTTTTTTACTTCTTGCAATGAATGACGTACTAGAAAATGCTAATGAGAATCCAAAAGGGATATATTAGCAAAAATAGTTGGAAAATTACCATTGGTCCCCCTCCTTAAAAAAATCCTGGATCCGCCACTGTGAAAGTTTAGTAAAAACCCTCAAATTGCTTTTCTGAGATAATTTACTTAAAATAGAGCCTACTTCAATGAAAAAGGCATTTTCTGAATGGCACCGACTAGCTGAAACAGAATATGTACTCTGTTTGCACATCAGACACGCCCACCACCTGTTATCTTAAAAAAGCTACTGTTGACGTCATCCACAAAAATGCTATATTATGAAGCAAAAATGACATTTTCTGAAAGCCCTTGGTCTATACAACTGAATCCTGTTAATACACTTCATTTATATCAAATATCTTTCAAATTATTGAGGGTTTACTCTTCTGAATGAATGGGAAAAAATGTAAAAAATGAGAAATGCATTGATATTTCAGCTGTTAAATGAATCAAATTAAACTTGATTTCTTTAAAGATATTGATTCCTGTACAAAAATGTACTTTGCTACATCAGCAATGGACATGCAGAATTCATGAAATGAAAATATTCTGTTCATGATCACTGGCACATACATATACATGATCACAAAACTGAGGTCAGTCTGAAAGTTTAGTAAAAACCCTCAAATTGCTTTTCTGAGATAATTTACTTAAAATAGAGCCCATTTCAATGAAAGAGGCATTTTCTGAATGGCACCGACTAGCTGAAACAGAATATGTACTATGTTTGCACATCAGACACGCCCACCACCTGCTAATTTTGGCAAATATTAATGTTCCTAGTGCAGTTTTTTTTAAACGATTGGGAATTAACACACAGTTTAATACGGTACTGTAATATACTGCAGAAGTTTGGTATGTTTTTATAGAGTAGTTTTCGTGGAATTGAAAAACCCGGGGGGGGGGGGGGGGGCACTACCCTATATCGACTACACGGGAATGATCCTCTGAAGAGGGTATGGTTTTTCGACCTTGGTGTCATCCTTGGTGTAATCCAAACTTCCTGTCATACTCACGGCCCATAAAATCGACAGGAATAAGATCGTTGACTTTAAAAAAATGATAAGAGCAGCATGTGTGTCTGAAATGATATATTCACACAAATCATATAATGTTCGTCAATAAATGTAATTTGTCATAAACAGGGTATGAAAGTTAGTTTTTTTTTTTTGTCATACTAGGGTAGCTCCTACAGGATCCCAGCGGAACACCCCTGACCAGATCTGAAGGGAGTACCCCTCACATGAGCAAACCACATGATGTTGGCGTTCGAAATAGAGGATAAAAAAACTTTTTCAGAAAACTACAAAAAAGATGTGTTATTTAGAAATTCGCGCGCTTCATATATAACTTATTATTAGCTGTCATAAAGTGCAAACACAAAATGTGTGCAACAGTTGTCACTATTCAGTAGTAAATGACACTAATTAAACAAAAGAGCACAATAGAATTAGCATAAAACAGCACTATTTAGCGGTATGTTGCACACTTTTAGTGCGTGCACTCTATCATTTTCACAAAGTCGGCGTGCTTTTCAAAAACCCGTGAAAACCGGCATTACAATCCTTTTGTCTTTTGAATGACCTTATTCTTTGTATTTTCGGTGATTACTACACCTTATTGCAACCCATTACACTTTGTCTTGGTCTTTTCGCAGTGGTCTTTCACACGGGTTTTATAAATATAAATATAATAGTATTTAGCGAATAACGATGTGGGCCTGTGGTAGGACAGGCCCGAGAAAGACTGGGACGAGGGAAGCATGGTGTGTGAGAGGGGTAAGGCTATTCCACGGGCGGAGGGTGAACAGTGAAAATTTCGGAAACTGGTGACGAGTAACATTGTACTTCCGCTGAAAACGTGACATATGCCACGAAATTGTCACGAAACCTCTTTCATATAGTTTTGCTCCATTTACATCTTGTGAGCACAAGACGATAATATCAGAAGATAATGAAAAGTTCGTCACAACTGTATTTATACTAGGGGTAAATATGATTGACACTATCTATAATATAAACAAATTAGAAAACCCCTGGTGTTACCCCTGGTGTTACCCCTGGTGTATCAGTATCTAAATGATAATGAGGTAGAAACAAGAAGAGTTATATTTTAAACTAGCATACATCGGAAATTACTTTAAAAGAACCAACATTAAATTGAATAATCTTTGTAAACTTTTTTGTAAAAAAGATATATAATAGAACTAGTTTTTGTCATCTTTTAAGATAAGAAATCTTTTTCAGCTGGTGCGGGATGTAATGCCCGGCGTTACATTTGTTAGACTACTCTATAAAACACCATTTCAGTTAAAACTTAAGAAGTCTATACATTAAAACTTTAAATCCCGAACTTCACGGTCAGGTAAAGCTTTAAAAACTCTCTTTCAACTTCGGTTATTTTATGTAGTCATTTTCTTGTTATCATATATATTTATCTTATTACTTTTTAGTATATCATGTAACACCACGTTTTTTTGTTTTTGTTTTGTTTTAATTTTCCCGTTTTATATTAGATAGTTCATATCAAACGTAATTATTGTGTCAATCATATTTACCACTATAAACACACGAACTTTGCATTATCTTCTGATAGTGGCAAAAGCATGCCGAAACATATTCCTTGTATATTTCAATTTTTTTTTCATTTTCCCTTTTCTCTGCAATTAAGAATAGAATTCTAGGGTAGTCTGTGACTTACAGACCCAAACACAAAGTTATGTTATTCATAAGATACGATGGCTTTGAATTTAGTACGCATGTAAGTTATAAATCTACCTCAATAAACAAACAAACAATTAAAAACTAAAAAAAATGGTTTCCTGGTTGGCATCGAGAAGAAGTTGGATATGCTTCTGAAATTCCATCTATTTGCCTGCGATTTTTCAGTCCCTACCCCTCCCCCTCTGTCAAGTCATGCTACGCACCTTCCCTCCCCAAAATTTATTTAGTTTTTGGCGCGTTTCTGATCTTTCGGACCGGAGAGTTCACTTCTTTAGGAATGGATGAATTTAACCACGAAACAAACGAAATACATGTATAACGAACCATGCAAATGTCGTTCGATGAAGGACTGCAATGGATCCATTCGATGTACTAAAGTCGTTTTCAGACATTTTCACGAGTCAGGGTTTCTACATTGAAAAAAATAAATAAATAAATGCTATTTGTAGGATAGAATTGTAGATCAAAATAAACAAAAACCATGAATCATCACGTTTCCATTCATGATCAGCGCTCTGGCTGCTTGTCCTAATTAGTTTTTCCCACAATAGTGCATAGACGTACATATCTCAGTCCTCTGAAAACTTACACCGTTTGAGTGAGTCCTTATGGCATCGATAGAAGCACCTCAATACATTTATGTGTTTGATATTCTATTGACTTTATGTACAGAAGTTACTGATAAAATAAAATTTTTGAAGATTGTTTTAGGTGGAGTATGTTTGTGACACTATTTAAGTGGGATGATGATAAAAACAAGTGACGAGGTTGGGTTAATTTGTTTTTCTTTGTGTTTTTTTTTTTTTTTTTTTTTTTTTTTTTTTTTTTTTGTGGGACAATGATGCGATCATTACTATCCATAGACTACCAGCAATACTATATATACAAGGCCCGTTTATAGAAAAAAATCCTGGATGTTTCAGTAAAATGCGACTATGTTGGTTTCGATCTATTCAAAAAAGGGAAAATGACGAGCAAAACTATATGAAAGAGATTTCGTGGCATATGTCACGTTTTCAGCGGAAGTACAATGTTACTCGTCACCAGTTTCCGAAATTTTCACTGTTCACCCTCCGCCCGTGGAATAGCCTTACCCGTGTGTGAGAGAGAGCGGCCATATTTTGTTGAATAAAGTTGTTATAAGAGAGTTTAGTCGTCTGTGGATATCCTGGGCCACAACAATATCATTTGCACATACCAAGCTTTCAGTTTTCTTGTTTCAAATACAAAGCTGCACATATTGTATAGTTACATTTTCATAATTATGTGCCGAGGTTATTTTGTACATTTTGACTCATTTCTCATGAAAAATAAAAATCATGAGATATGCAAATGACTTTGCTATTCGCTAAATCAGTAGTTCAACTGGACAACCATTTCAAAAATAGCTGTGTATGTGTGACGTGTTAAAATCTGATAAAATTATTTAATAAATAAACCATATTTGAAGTTAATTAAATGCCTAAAACGTAACAATGATTACTCCAAAATTTGGAGTAATGATGAATAAAGTAAATAGATAATAAAAGTATTATCAATGAAGTCTGCAAGATCTTCGGGACGTATAACTTTTTTGAAAGACTAGAGGTTAGGGCGGTCTATCAGCTTTATATATATTCGACAATTTTTCTTTGTTTAAAAATATGTTATAGAGCTTGTTAGTACCTTCATTTCCAAACGAAAAAAATGGGGGTACCTGCATTCGTAAAACTGACATGTAAATAGATTCGTTTCCGTATTAGTGGGAAACGGTACGGCAACGATACCGCTTCGATGCGGTAGATAATCCGAGTGTTTTCTTCAAAACCACTCATACGAAAACGACTCTAATTAGCGCGCGCTCGTGTTAACGTCGTTTGTTCGAAGTTTTTTAGGGCAGACCCTCGAGTGCTTGAGCGGAAATGATGCGCACGGGCAATGCACTGAAAAGGAATAACAGCGCAGACACTATATTTTTGACTATGTGAGTAATATCATATATAGTTGGATTTGAAGTGATGTAATCACTTTTTACATGGGTGTGACCCAAACATAAAATGTGATTTTATACCCTGTATCAGACATAAATTGGGCAATGAGAAACTCGAAATAGGATATGGCACCTTTCCAGGATATTACATTTATTTCTTGAGCGCTATTGTGAAAATGTTTGCTCCAAGAATTCCTGACGGACAGTGACTACTTTTTGCGAAGATTTCAAGATATGCGGAAAATGCCTTGGGGCATTTTGACGCAAACATCAGGGCGCCATGATTGCCATGACTGTGACTGTCAAATAGAGACATGCACTCGTTGCGATGCACCAGAATTAAAACGGTATTATCTGGTGGGATGATCATGATTACCTGACAAATCAAACATGCCCTTCTTATCTGCATCTGTTACTAGAAAGGGTGGATAATAGCCACAAATGACACAAAAGTAGTCATATGCATGATCACTAAGAGCTTCAAAATGTAAATATGCATTTCTAACAACAGATGATGGCAATAAGCCTTCTAGTCCCAGCCACCCTTCCATTGCTTGACAGACATGACTAAAGGCTGTGTGGACCTATAAATTAAGGAAGTATACTAAATGAGGCAAAGTAGAGGGTATATATTAAATATAATGAGTTATTAGGAAAACAAATAATGGCACAATAACTAAATGTCTGGTGTAAAACGTTTTTTACTCAGCCTGATTAACAGAAAACATTTGAGATTTGGGATACAATAATGAAATAAAAACATTGACATAGACAGCACCTATATGACTTTGTATGCTTAATCTACTTCATTACAGTTGTACGTACCTTGAAGAACTGTCGAATAAGATCCAGGAAACTTAAACTCAAAATCCAGTTGTCATTAAAGTTGTGCACTCCTTCTTGATATTCTTGATATCGGTAGGGCAAGTTACACAAAGGACAAAACTTCACACACACTTCTATTCCTAAAGGACAGAATATGACAAAAAAAGTGAATCTTTTAACAATTTTCAGTAATATATAAAATAAAATACAATTATAATAAATTAATAAGTAAAAAGTAACAAACTATAGAATAGATTAATATTGCACACCACCTAAAGAAGAATGCAATGCACACCACAAAAAATAAAATTATTTATGTTGTCTTATATTATATATATATGGAATCAGAATGTTTAAATGAGCATGATACTTTAGAGTTATTCCATGTCAAATAATTTATTGTCCAACACAAATATACACCAGAACAGGATAGAACAGAATTATACAGTGTGGAATGGCATAGAATACAATCATATACAAAACAATAAACATTCATATTTCCTCTGGGATTGAGACATCCAAACTAAAAACGTTTTGATACCTGCATTAAGACCAAAAGCAGTCAACAACTTTCCATTCTTGGTGATAATGAAAGGACCAAGTAACTCAGGTTGTCCATCACACTTGAGGCAGTGAGTTTCAAAAGGTATGAGACTACATAAGAATATAGAAGACATCCTTTTGAATGCTTTTAAAGAGGTAATGACAAAAGAAATGGTAGCATTGATTAAATATTCATCACAGAGTCAATTCATCATCCTACACAAAAAGGTTCATGGAAATACAACATTTATAACAATTATAATTATTATTTTATCGTTTTGGATAGGAAATGGCTCCAGATTTTAAATGAACAGGCAACACTGATGGGATCTTTTTCTTTTCATGGATATATTTTGTCATTTCCTCCGCTTTTGTACCACTTGGAGGGTATTCCTTTAAGGAGATCTCTTCTTCCAGGACAGAACTGTCGTCAGGTTCACTGGGTGTCTCATGTTCAAACTCATCATTTGACTCTATCCCTTCATCATTGTCAGCATCTGGAGATACTGATCTCATAAAGTGGTCTGGAAATAGATTTATTTCTGCCATGTACCACTTCACAATTGTTTTGTGGATACATGACTGTGTTCCCTTGACATGCTTACAATGCCAGATGCATTTCTCAGAGTTGAAGGTCACACAAACTCTATTATTAAAAGACCACCACTTTTTTCTTCCATGTTTGTCCCACACACTAAAGTTGTGGTATCGAGAGGAAGTATAACTGTCATTTTTGAGTTGAACAATCATTGACACACCAGCTTCACTGCATCTGCCTGGTATTGAAGACATTCCTGCTTTCTGGACTGTCTAACTAAATGGACAGTATCAGTAAGAAAACTGAGACTGGCACTAGTTAGTGTCTGAGTAATGACCCTCTTTGGTAAAAATGGAACTGACTGAAGATGAGTGCAGATATATCCTTGGAGACCACTTCTTGCTGCAGTATCCATAACCTGCTGACACTCATTCACCTGGCACCTCATCACAGGAGGTCTTCCATTTGGGCAGTATTGTACATGAATACAAAAACTGGCACCTCCACGACTCCTCCGCATCAGAAATATGCCATTATATTCATCTACACAAACACCCAAATGGTAATTGGATGATGAAGTCATACCATCTAAACCAGTCAAGTTTCCTTTATTGTGCTGACTGTCAATATGCACCTGAAAAATATCATTAATATTGCTAAAACAACCAATCATTGTATATTTAATATTATCATCAATAAAATCAACGCTGTTTACCAATGAGTATAACATTGACTTTTTGATCATTATATCAACAAAAACATACTCTATCTACAAATTAATAGTAAATTGAATATTATTCAGCATTTCTGTGACAATAGAATATTAAGACTACAAACTAGTTTATTGAGCCACTTTAAGAAGGAACTTAATTCAGCTGCAAATGAGTAAATGAATACAACATAATATCAAACATGACTAATCTAGTATAAATTGATCGATTCCATAGAAACCAAGAAGGAAAAGTGCAATATATTACAGTACTGATTGAAATAAATTTAGGAATATACCTTGAGGGAATGAGGATGGAATTCTCAAGAGCAATGAGGGCATGGAATACGGTCTGATGAGCTTGGCCTAGTAAATGGAGCAGGAAAAGGTCCAATATTGTGCATTGTCAAAATAACTGGTGACTCCTCTTCCACAGGAACAAATACTTGATGATTTAAATCCATGGCTGACTGTGTTTGTTGGTTTGTTGAAGTTTGAGGTGATTGTGTTGTAAATGTTTCAAGTGGTTGGTTTATAAACGGTTCAGATGGATGGTTTGTAAATGTTTGAGGTGGTTGGTTTGTAAATGTTTGAGGTGGTTGGTTTGTAAATGTTTGAGGTGGTTGGTTTGTAAATGTTTGAGGTGTTTGGTTTGTAAATGTTTTTGAGGTGGTTGGTTTGTAAATGTTTGAGGTGGTTGGTTTGTAAATGTTTGAGGTGGTTGGTTTGTAAATATTTGAGATGGCTGGTTTGTAAATGTTTGAGGTGATTGTACAGATGTTTGTGGTGGATGTAGCTGTGTCATCCTAGATGCATGTATAGTATGCAATTTGTAATGTGCCAGTGCTCGATTTTTGTTAAATAAATTTTGACAACCAAAGCAGTGATAATGTGGCTTGTCCCATTGAACTATCTGTTTTTTGGTAGCTACAGCTGTGCAATTATTTTTGCACTTTAGGATATCAAAATCTGTTGGTTAAATAAAAGTATAAACATTTAGCAATATCCATTCTGAGGTACTCATTGAAACAAACAAATATGTTGCCTTTGCGCCCCTGTACTATACATTTAAAATAATTTGAAAGCAAATGTGCAGTGGAAAATAATTAAGATTAATGCGGAAAAATTCTGACGTCTAATTAATATCCTATATACAAATTTATTAAAAACTAAATTTAATACCGGTAAGCTTATTCGGTTAAATTTTAAAAAAGTAATAACAACTTTAAATACTTGAAGAACTTTGAATAAAAAATCAACGCTGTTTTAATCAAAGAGCCCTCTGAGCTCTGAGGCTCGATGGATACATCACCATCGTGTTTCTCGCCAAATAAACTTAATTCAACGAAATAGAGACACAAGAAAACCCACCTGCAAAAGTGATTCGCTGACTCCAGTGTACATTGGTGTGATGCTCCTTCAATCGCGAGCGCATTCGAAACGATTGAGAGCATAATGGACAGTGGTAAAGTCCTTTAGAGAGAGAAGAACATTCGCCACACTCCTTGGATCGACATTCTAACAACTGCAGCTCATTAACTGGTGACTTTGTAAAGATGGAATAGTGAAGATCTTGAGAATCCGCCATTTTGTTTTACTTGAGCTCACCTTCGAGTCGAGAAGAGACTGGTAATGCCTTGTATATGGACATGAGAGCACTGTAATGTTACATGATTGCCTTGTTATGGGACATATGGATTCTCGGTGGGATTACCATATGTGGTAGTCGTACGATGACCCCTACTCGACTATGGAGACTATGGTGAGCGCCTATCCCAGAATAAAATTCGAAAAGAAAAAAGGAAAGCAGAAACTGACCGTTAACGGACTCTAACAGTTTATCAACACTTTCAAAATCTGCTAACAAACAAACATTGCTGTAACATATCTTGAAGAGATAATCATAAAGATATTTTTGTCAGAAGATATTAAAATCCTTTGTTAGTTTTCAGATGGAAATTCGACAGTTTTCGCAATTCCAATCTCTAATCACCGGACATGTTTTCCGATATCTAATCATTCTTCTTTCTCTTTCTCAGATTCTATTTAATCTACATTAGGCGTTCTCTTCTTTGTTTCCTTCATTTTTCGCTTTTTAGTGTTTTATCTTTCTGTTCATTATTCCAAGTTCTTGCTTTATTCATTTTTTTTTTTTCATCTATACATGTGAGGTATCTACTCTGCGCGCGTGCAATGCGAAATTTGTTTCTTTCGACCAGCGTTACAAGATTGTTGGTGTTTATTTATCTGGTTCAATATGCGATTTACAAGCATGAGTTTGATTAGTAGTTAGTATGTATTAGTGTAGGCCTATCACCGAGGATGGTCGTTACCTGCGTCCTCAGTCGTTCTTTTACGTCCCCCTCGATATTGGTTAATGTGAAGTGTGGCGAGACGGGACCTCCAGTTTGTCGTCCTTATCCGAGAAGACGCGAAGCCTAACAATTATAAACAATCGAATAACATTCTCCTCAATTATTTAAAGACCCTGAGTGATCGATGGTCCGGCTGAGGGTTCGAACCCGCAGCCTTCCGGTTAACAGCCAACGCTCTCTCAACTGAGCTACCGTGTTAATCAGTGAAAACCTTAAACCATCTGCGTCAGCTCCCGATAATAAACATACCTAACCTTCCTTTACAAGATGTTTGAGTTTACGTATTCGTTCTTTAATAATGATTAAGAACGTGAAAAAGATGAGCTGCGACTCAGAGACGATTAGTTATAAGTGAGATTATCATGTAAACATGCAAACAATAAATCCGTGAAACACTATTAACTATTAAGTACAAAATAGTACGCTCATCAAACAATAGAAAACAATAGAATTAGCATACAATTGTGTTATTTTAATTGGTATTACAAATCTTTAACGGATTTATTATCTGCCCTCTAAGAGTAAATTTAATAATGAAAACATTTATTGTCACGTTATGTTATTCGGTACGTTTTGGTACTAAATTATATATGATATGTACTATATAATTATATGTTACTGGCCCATTTACTTGACATGAATGATTCTTTTAATTAAATAGATACATATGATTTATCACGGGCTCAGCTGTATTCTGTTATCAATCTATAATCCTGCTCCTTTTTGTTGACTCGATTCTTCTCTTTTTCTTGACAGAGTCTCCGTAATGCTTGTCGCTGGGCAGTTTCGTTGATATGATTGATCTGTGAAACAAAAAGTATAGTTGTCTCATTCCTTAGATGGAGATAGATTGAATCAATGCTTTTTTTTTTTTTTTTTTTTTATTTTTTTTAATATATCCAAATTTGCTCATGTTAAAATTAGATTAGCCCTGGGGTTGGAATACCATGTAAAATCATCAATTATTCTCGTCGAACATTTTGACAAATATCTGACTAAGAGAGCTGAGATTCTTCGTGATAATCGTAATTTCAAAAATGCCACCGCGGTGGTCTTTTTTGGTACGCTAAAATTCAAATAAACCAAACAATTGTCTGAGGTTTTGGAAATAAAAGCCATAGGCTAAACATGTAATTGTTTTATTATGCGTTGTTACACGAATGCGCAAACAACTCATTTGAATGTTAAATGTTGCATGAAAACGGTCAATAGACGTTTTCGAATTGGTATAAGTGAGCACACAACCAGGGACGGAGGAGCAGTTTTTCAATTGAGGAGCTAAGCTCAATCTCTTCTCCACCCTTCCCACCCCTATCATTTATCTCCAAAAAAATTAACAAATAAATTATCAACCTATTTCAGAAATTTGCAAAAAAGTTTCAAGATGAGTCTGGGTTGTACAAGCCTATACATTCTCCGTATTTCATACACTCCAGCCTCGATATGAATCTATCAGTTTTATGGCCATGCAGCCAAGTGCGAATTCGGTAGAGTATAAGAAAATAGAAATTACTTATTGACGATGTACTCCATGATCTTGGCCGTCGGCCACAAATATCCAGAACATTACCAACTAGTAACTTGTAGGCCCTCGAGTATCGTGGACTCATCTTACCATACAGCACAGGGTTACAAAGTGAATAGATTAAAGACAGGGCACCCACTACTATAATAACCACAACAGGAGCAGCTTGTCTTTCGGCCACAATGATGACATTGCTGATCTGTTATATAGAAACAGTTGTAAAAAGTACATGAGTAATTGTATATAAATGCAAGGCTGTAACCAAGTGGGCTGCACAGGGTACCCCCCCCCCCCCCTCCCTCCAGAAAAGCAAAATGTGTTGTAGAGATTCTCCAATTCAACAGACAGACACATTCACTCAATAACAAAACTGTGTAAAGCCGAAAAGAACGAAGAAACGAACAATAAAGAGAACACAACAAACAGACTGACTAACAGACAGACAGAACTTTTTGACACTCGGTAAAATTTTAAGTAATGTACATTGGTTTTCATGAAACAGACCGGCTTACCACAAACAAGACGATGAGCAGACAAACAAACACAAAACATAAGTCAAATACAAACAAACAAACAAACGACAAAAAACAAACAAGCAAACACAATGAAATATATATAATGGTAACATATGAAATCCAGTAGCACTGGACCCATTCTAAAGAGGTGCCTAAACCAGAATGTATTGCGCTCTTCGCATTAAACAAGGGACGACATTTTTTGCAATAACAAAATTCTATAAAGTGAAAACCAAATGTGTTGAAAAACTCAATTTACTTAATTTCTATCTTCGAATACTTGAATGTTGTTTATCATTAATTATTTACTTATTTCTTGATGTTATTTCGTTTGTAAACAACAACACCTGCTCGCAATGTATCCTGGGTGAAACGTCTCTTTTAAAAAGGAATGGTAATCTAATGGATTCTTGTGACGCATACTGAAGTAAAAGGGTTTGAAGCTAGCATATGAAAGTACACAAACATGACTGAATAATGACATGAATTCACATACCAACACAGGTAGAAAGCTGATATAATAAATAATAATGACTGCAGTCATCATCTTGGTCAGCTGTTTTACTTCTTTGACTCCTTTTGCTTTCTTGAGTGAAGCAGTACTTGCACGTTTTTGTTCGAGGCTCATAGTTCTTGTTTTATTATCAATCATACTATCTGGGACGTCAATGTTTAGTTGTCCCGCGTTTTTTTCAATCATACTTTTCTGTCTTTGGATAAACCTGTTACCCGTAACTTTGATGATGACAAGGCAGACAAAGGCAGAAATCATCAGTAAAAACGCTGTCGTTAATAGAATGACGGATGTTGAAATTCCAAGAAAATAAAACTGATATAAGCATTGACCATTGTTGAAACTAGAATGACCAACTCCTATAACAGGTAGAAGACCAAGTAAAAATGACACGATCCATAAGATAGCTACAGCTATTTTAGCTTTGGGGATAGTGACTTTAACATGATACCATAGTGGGCAAACAATCAAATATGTTCTTTCCAATGCTATTAATGCTATAGTGAATCCTGCTGCAAAACGTAAAGTATTTAACGAGACGACAAATATATCACAAGCAACTTTTGACCATGGTTTATCCATGAAATACCTTGTAATTGCTAGGAATTGTAGTGAGAAAGTCCCAACAAGAACGTCTGCTAATGATAGAGAAAATATGAAGACATCAGTAGCCAGAATCTTGGTATGATATTTCATGGATATCAATACCATAAGATTGACTACTACAACTGTAATTACTACGGCCTCAAGGAGCAATCCAAATGCTGTATTACTTATTGACAACGAAGATGCTTCGGTCCCTGGCGCTGTTGTTGAACTGATGTTGAAATGTGAATAATTCGATGTTGGAAACGACATATTGTTGTGATCCAGCTATGCCTTCAATTTGTCCTTAGTTGCGGAAAAAAACGTCAGCTCTGATGATTTCGTTTTTCGTTTCTCTTTCATAAACATTCAAAACCTTCAACGCGTTTCCTGTGTTCTTTGAGTGAGTCTTGTAAAATCGCTCTTACGTGTCCCAGCTCAGTTGTTCAATCTCTGTTTTTCTCTCAATAATAGTTCAAAGGATGAACTATTATTCAAATTGTTTAGCTATATAACTAAAACGCGTATAGTTCCTGATGATGGGAAAATAACATTACTGTATTATCTCAACATGTTTAAATAAATCAATCAATGAAATGCATCTTTTGCAGTCATTCTTGCATATCCCACATCCCACTTGACGTCTTTGTTAGAAACTAGTCAACTATAAGAAGATATATTCAAATATCATCATTATTGATTTAAAACATTTGATGTTATTTTAAGAAATATTGTTTTTTAAAAAGGTTTTTGGTTGTTGTTAGCTGGAACTAATGATACTAAATAAAAAATATATAAATAATATATACTGATTAAATTCCAAGAGTGGTGCTTCTAAAAAATAAATTATAACTAAGTCAGAGATTGCAAAGAATATTTAGAATAATTTATCTATTTCGATGATTTACTATGTGTTGTCAAGCCGTAAGAATTATAAAGTGTAAATTTATAACATACACTAACACGTTACTTGAAAATGTTTAGACTATGTGTTTAATATATACTTGAACTATATCTAGTATTCAAACTAGTTTTCTAACAATGTCCTTGTGAATTTGTGATTATTGATATCATTCGTGACGTCGATGGCACGATCATGAATCAGTTCTTCTGGAGATTTCGCTGTATATATTTCACAACAATCCTCTTTGTTTTTAATCCAAGACTGAATTCCAACCGGGCAAATACAAAAATACCAAATCAAACCTGTTGGTTTGTCCAGCCTTACCAATGATTGTTTTACCACTTGTGTCAAATCAAATGATTACGTAGAAAAAGACGTCTTTGAGTGAAGGGTGATGCGGTTCATAATTCCACTAATTACGTAAAGTATTTTAGTTGATAACTTTGTTACCAATGCACCAATATTCTTTCGATATATATGCGCTTTCGTAGCCAACGTAATAACTATAAAAATTGCAATTTGAAATACTCGAATTAATTCATGTACTTAACTGATGTCCCGTTTTCATTCCGTGTGAATATAAGAGTTTGAATCGACATTCATTATCAGATCTTGGCCGGCTTGATAATAGAAAAAAAGTACATGAAATGCCTAGCCTGATTTCAATGCATTCAGGTCGGCTATCAAAGACCACGTGAGGGTATGGTATCTCTATTGTTTTATTGGCAGTTAAGGTTCTGGTGGATGCATTGATCAGTTGTGGTGTGATCAGGGACTAACAAAAGAAGTCCATATCAATCTTTGTTAACATGCTGACATTTCACATAACGATCCGTGGGGGAGGGGGCGTCTTTGAAAGGTAGGCGCTCGATGGACCCTAAAAGATACGCATACTATGCTGATTTCAGGCCCTGAAAATACGACCACATTTAATCAATTATTATTATTATTAATCAATTATTACTATTGATTTGATGAATGCACTCTTAGCTGCATCACTTTTTGTGAAGTTATATAACGTATCTGATCCTAAAAGGTACGGTGCCAGCCGAAGACCCTTAATTAAAGGTGCGCGAGGGTCTCGTTTTAATCTCGACCCAATAACGGTCCGTCAATTCCCCATACCTACTTTGCAATTAAGGTAATCCCGTAGAAATAAAACTGCCCGATGAATTTTTTTTATACTCGTTCAAACAAACAATTTTGAGAAACGCTTTCAGAAAATACAATAAAAAAGGGGGATCACCGACTTCTTTGTTTGTGCAACATGACGTCAAAGTTCATGCATTTTAGTGACTTGAGAACGTAAAGAAAAAACCTCAAAAATCGAAGAGAAACGGAACAAAAACACAGTAATTTGTTTTTTAAGAGCAAAATTCGTGTTTTGTTCAAATGTCTGCACTTTATTTTATTTAAAAAATATGAACAGATGTATAAAAAATATGTGATCTTGAAGAAATTGACGAAATACCAACGTGCGCACGAGCTGCTAATTCATTCGAAAGAGTCCTAAGCGAAAAGTATTTTGGAAATTTCTCAAAAGTTAGCCCGATGACCTATGCTCAATTTTAGATATATTTGATGTTATGTAATAAAAAATACTTTTATCAAATAAAAAACATAGGTCACCGTGCTAGTTTGCGAAATATTGCAAAAAATATCGTCATTTTATTGTCGAAAAACAGGTTTTCCGAGAGAGGATTGGGTTGAGTTTCAAAATTATCGCGTTTTCTCGCTCGAAAATGTCGCAATTCTTCGAATTTTTTATTCAAAGTAATTTACAAACATAATTTGACTAGATTACATGATAAAAGTCCTGAAACCAAAAAACTTGAAACATGCGCAGAACTATGCGCAGTGCAAAACTACGGAATTACCTTACCCCGCAAGGCTTTATTTTTCTTGAAGGGATGAGATGTACTTTACTGTAAACTATGAGTGTTCAAGCGAAATAAAACCCCAAACATTATAGGATCAATATTCATGTTGAGCCCCAGCCCACAGGCTGCGCGGCGGCCCGACCCATACAGAGTTTACTAAGAAGTGTGTCAAACCCAGCAAGTAAGTCGTACTTATCTTTGAAAGAAACAAACAAACAATGTAAGCTGGGATACAAAATTTGTAGATATACCTAAACGTAAATCTGGAGCCGCTACGCTTGCAAATTAAGATGATTATATAATCATGCATTTAAATACCGTCAACAATGCATTTCGGTCTTGGAATGCAGCATTCAGTGTGCGATATCCACAAACGTTATGCAGGGAATTTTTTTAAAAAAAATAGGTATATACGCACAAACGTATTCAATGGTGTATATATCCATACAATTACACCTTTTCTGTTGCCAAGCAACACTCCTTCTCGTACTCAGACCGTCTGGTCGGTGAGATTCCAAAGGAAATCCAATGCGAGAATGCAAAGGAAGCCCAACGAAGTCGCATGTGGAAGAGACGAAGATTCTACTTTGATTAGAAATTTTAACTGAGAATTAGGAATACCGCTACTATCATGGCTTCGTGATCACGATTGTTTATATCATTAATGAATTTGATCTATAGGATAGCCTAAATGTATACCTACCAAGCTTAAAGATTTCTCACGTGACAACAACAATCAAATTAATAGGCGATTTGTATTATGACGTTATTTCACTACGAAGACCAGCATTCTTTGCAAATTCTCTTTCATATTCAAATTTTCAATCCCTGTGGAGATTAGTAAAAGAATTTGTATTAATTGTGATACAAAAGAAAGTCGACAAAGCATTCTGGTATTGGTAGTACATTACGTCATCATAAAAATCCCCTATAGACATAACAAACACACATTTTCTAGCTATTTTTCAATTATAAGTCATCAACTATATTACACTCGTATTAACCTAGTACAGGGAAATCGTTGCATGTTTTCTGGTGTTCAGTTTTTTTATTTTGAGTTATTTGTACTATTTACGTGCTTTCTCATTCCTTTTAATATTCCATGTTTTATTTTTATGTGTATACAGTATGTATATAAATATTTCATCGCATGTTCATACACTCTACTTGATAGTATTACATTGCGTACTGATGGATTTCAGTCTATACGCACTTAACTCAAAGAGAAATCATACAAGTTTTCTGTATCTCAGTGGTAAGGACTAGATAATCAGAAGGTTGGGGTTCAATTCCCATCCTTGTGCTCAGAGTTTCTAGAGTAATTTTACTTTGTTTCTTTAATAGTTAATAGGTTGTATTTCCTTTGCGGCAGCGATTATATCGTCATAGCATGGCGAGGCACATCCAATGGAATCTTTGCAAGCTTTGCGTGGTTGAAAGGCCATTGCACATATGGTTAGATATTTAATATGAATTAACCAACCAACCAAACAAACAAACAAACAAACAAACAAACAACTTACAATAAAAATCAAGGACAAACAAACAAACAATCAAGAACAAACAAACAAGCAAATAAACAAACAAACAAACAACAAGCAATCAAAGACAAACTAACAAATAAGCAGACAGTATCTACGACAAGCAAACAAGCCCTTTCAGTTTGGGGTTGCTTTTTTATTTACTTTAAACACAGTATTATCACTATTTAAGCTCTTTTGCCGCTTTGTTTATGTCACTAAGTGTAAGGCACATCCCACATGTTTTGCGACACCAAGTGTAAGCAAGTGACGTTGACGAACAATGGCCTTTCATCTCAAAAAAGTTACAGTCACCAGGTTGATCTTGGCAATCTGAAGCATAAGATATGATGACAATTTTATTAACGTACGGATCTCAACGGTGTTGATAGTCAACTAAACCATCAAACAGCTTGAAGACTTATTAGAAAAAAAAAAAAAAAACAACATGAAATAACAACAAACTATATACTAACGAATAGTAGCTATTTAATAGGTATTTGTCACTATCACTCAACCAGAATACAATACCCAGACAAAAGAAATAGTAATGCTCTGGTTGAGTATAGATAGTGACAAGTAGTTGTAAAATAGCTACTATTTTTTAGCATTCAGTTTGTTTTTATTTCACGGTTTTCGTGCGTTTGCTTTATCAAGTCATGTTAGAAGCAGCATCCCCCTGAGACACGTATGTGCTGTCAGGTAGTAAATAAACTTTCTTAGAATTAATATCTTCAAACATGAAAATTACCTTCTTCGCATAGTCCACAGGTCTTTGCACAAAGAATATGGTTTCGAGAATCTCTACAAACATTTGGAAAACTACAAAAATCCGGAACATCTATATCTCTGCAATAACCTACAGTACAATACAATTCAATACTTTATTTAACGTGGGATACTACGCATTAAATTAGTTTACAGGTAGTCCACAAAGCAATATGAGTTAAGATACAATGCAATATTAAATAAACTAGTGAAATATCAATAATATAGAAATTTCCATCAATATATATGATTGTAGACAGACAGACGTCAGACAGACCGGCTTTTTTATTCGGTATCATGTATCACAAAGATTGCATGTATATTTGCCCGAAATAAATGTAGTGTATTTATACTTAACTTACAAAAGTTGTGAATGTTTTTATAATTAATGTTTTTCGATAAATCCATTGCTATTGTATGTTTAGGCTGCTCATGTATTAAAAAACACATATCGTGCGAATTATAAATTGTATGTGATCTTTTTGTGAAGCAGTTATGGACATATATGAATGTATATCATTAGTTAAATCCTGGATGGGGAGGGGGGGGGGGGGGGGGTTGACTCCGATCGAAATAAGACGGGGATGCTGGTCAGTATCCAGTTTGAAAATGACCCCTAAAAGGTACCAAAGTTCTATCCAGAAGGGCGTGGCAATATAGGATTTTTACCCCTAAAAAGGTACCAAATACGAACAATTGCATATTATAAATGGTCATTAAAATTGTTATAGCTTATTGGCAGAAAAACTCACTATGCCTTTAATCACAAGTTTTATTCGCACTAAAAATGACGAAGACTTACGGACCAACATAAACATTGCTATGCTGATTGTTTAGTAGCCTGTCTCAAAGATCGATTGCCATGCTAATTGATAAGTAAAAGCACTTTTGAACTACATATAGTATCTTTTCGTGAGTGGCAACTATAATTCACGCAAAATCGAATAATAACTCAGGTCCTACATAAAAAGGACGGTTCCCATACTTACATTTATTGCAGGTTTTTTTACAGGCATCGCCGTCTCCATATTCACACCAGCCGCCACGAAGTACTTCTTGGCACTCGTCTGCGCTATACTCATCTTCAGGGATGCACTGGTCTAAAAATAAACATGCCTCAGTAATTACCAACATTTATTTTCACACAACCACGAAAAGACAACTCTGCACTTTAGTTTGTAACTAAATTAGCGAAACTACAGTGAATAGCTAAATATATAGCGTACCATTTGCATCGTGTTTTTTCAACATACGAGATTGCACCACGGCAAACAGCAAGACAACACCCAAACACGCAATGCTGAGATTCTTCATGGCCGAGCTAGTAACAGAAAGAAGAAAAAAAATCAATTATAAGCAATGTAATTGTAAATAAAATCACAAATAATTTGTTCCATTTTCTATGTATGTGAGATTCTCATTGATACAATCATTAAAAACTTTGGAAAACCGTGATATTGAAATTGTATTTGTGTTTTGTTAGTTGTGGCTATAGTGCTTTACCAGTTTTATTAATTCCAAATACATACTAGTCATTTGGAATAATTACAAAAACAAGAGAGGAACAAACAGATAAATTTACAAATCCATCATGCAATGTGTTAGCTCAACTGATTTAGCAATTCAAAGCCAAGCTACTCTCTTACCTTACCACTTACTTCACTTACTGGAGATGAACTAAAATGTAATCAGTTCAAACTATTCTTATAATAGGTGATTTTTGAATAATTTCTAGACCATGTCTCTCTGACAAAAGCTTAAGACAGTTGACTTATAATTCCTCGAGCTCACAATGGAAGGTATCAAGTGGTGTTTTCTGGTATTGTCCTCTGGTGTACTCAGGCATTTCTAAGAACAATATCAAAACTTGATTTCCCATCGTACAGAAATCCCTTATTCATCATAGAAAAAGACAGTAAAGCACAGGAAAGTTGTAGATGAATCTCGAATAATGCATTCGTTGACAATTGCGTTTGTTCTTTTAATTTCTCAAACGATATGCCGGTTTAGAATCCAAATACCGATATTCGTGCACTAAAGATTATTTAGACGTCAAGTCCCAAGTGTATAGAAAAATGCATACATTTGACTCCAAAATCTTTGACTCGGACCACGGAACATGCACGAAAGATGCTAGCAAATAGTTCAGTTCATCAGTTCAGTGTATGTTGTTTATAGATTGTTTTAAAGCGAATTTTGTTTTGTACCACGGTATGTGGAAACGTAACTAAATATATGCCTGATAACTAGATGTTAGCTTTGGAAAACCCAGAGGATTTGAACGCATTAGGATTAGAGGTGTTTAGATGGAAGTCATGAACCGGTTATTATCGTCGTTTTGTGCCGCGTTGATTGCGTGCGATATGGAAGAGAAGAAAATGTCGATTGCCAATTATAAATATCAACCATGTACGTAAAGAGATCATGAATTTTTGTAAAAAGGGTACGTCTGTTTTGACATATATTGGTTGAAGTGTTGAATCATTCTGAAGTATCAGCAGCTTAATTAGTTTTTACTGACTGTCTTTGCCTCGGAATTTTGAAATTCTTAGGTGAAATACAAGGTTTTCAATTAGTATTGCATCAGTGAACCAGATCAAAGTCATAGAGCAATTAACAAAAATAGGATATCGCTTAATGCCCTCCTTTGTGACCTGCCTAAAGCCAGGACAAAATACCTTACCCTTGGAGTATGCTCAGACAAAGTATCATGCATATATGAATATATGAAAGGAGAAGCAAGGGTAACCAAGGTGTGAGAACGCTGGTCTGTCACCGCTGTGGTCCCTGGTGGTTCGATTTCCTGATGGTTTTTAGTTTGCTGTCACCCCAGACCTTTATACTAGCTTTTGAAAATGCTAAAGAAGGTAGCAGTCTTCTACTAGACTCCTGTTCACTGGTCCTTAAATGTGGGATTGAAATGTGTAGCAACTGTTCATACTCAATACATTTTTATTTTTTCAGTATATTGATAACAACTTTATATAAACATGGAGTTTTTGTAGCAGATCGTGTTTTATCAGGTATACGTCCTGAGAGTTTATTGAATGGCATTAATAATTCATGACCATTTTGTCCAATATCGATGAAACTAAACAACATGGCAAGATTTGAAAAAATCCTGATTACTTTTCAACATTACACGCGATGGTAAGTGGTTTAGGGTTTCACTTTTTCAAAGCGATTTTAAGTCAAAGACGAAAACAAAACAGTACATGTGGACAAAATTTTAAAACATATATAACTTATATTCCCATATTTGTGTAAAATAACGTCTGGTTGAGGTTGCCTGTAAAAACTACGTCAATAGCTTTGTTAGTTTTTGAGTAATAATTTTTTTGTGAAAAATGCATTTTTCGTCATTTGTTCTTCAAAAATGTCAAAACATATCAAAACATTTCCGTTCAAAAATCTTTATCTCAAAAACGGGCTCGGGGCCATATAGATTTCTATTTATTTTTCGATTAATTGATAAATTCTCTGTAAAATATCTTTCTAAGACAAAATCGTAAATCTTGGGATATAGAGCCGCCACGCTTGTAAATTAACATGATTATATAATTATGCATTTAAATACCGTCAACAATGCATTTCGGTCTTGGAATGCAGTATTCAGTGTGCGATATCCACAAAAGTCATGCGGGACGTTTTGTTTTTAAAAAATAGGTATATACGCACGAGCGTATTCAATGGTGTATGCTTCCATACAGTTACACCTTTTCTGTTGCCAAGCAACACTTCTTCTCGTACCCAGAACGCCTGATCGGTGAGATTCCAAAGGAAATCCAATGAGAAAATACAAAGGAAGCCCAACGAAGTGGCATGTGGAAGAGACGAAGATTCTACTTTGATTAGAAATTTTAACTGAGAATTAGGAATACCGCTACTATCATGGCTTCGTGGTCACGATTGTTTATATCATTAATGAATTTGATCTATAGGATAGCCTAAATGTATACCTACCAAGCTTAAAGATTTCTCACGTGACAACAACAATCAAATTAAGGCGATTTGCATTATGACGTCATTTCACTACGAAGAGCAGCATTCTTTGCAAATTTTCTTTCATATTCAAATTTTCAATCCCTGTGGAGATTAGTCAAAGAATTTGCACTACAATTGTGATACAAAAGAAAGTCGACAAAGCATCTGGTATTGGTAGTACATTACGTCATCATGCAAATCCCCTATGGACATAACAAACACACTTATTCTAGCTATTTGTCAATTATAAGTCATCAACTATATTACAATCGTATAAGCCTAGTACAGGGAAATCGTTGCATGTTTTCTGATATTCAGTTTTTAATTTTGAGTTATTTGTACTATTTACGTGCTTTCTCATTCCTTTTAATATTCCATGTTTTATTTTTATGTGTATACAGTATGTATATAAATATTTCATCGCATGTTCATACACTCTACTTGATAGTATTACATTGCGTACTGATGGATTTCAGTCTATACGCACTTAACTCAAAGAGAAATCATACATGTTTGCAGTATCTCAGTGGTAGAGACTAGATAATCAGACATGATCAGAAGGTTGGGGTTCAATTCCCATCCTGATACTCAGAGTTTCTAGAGTCATTTTACTTTGTTTCTTTAATAGTTAATAGGTTGTATTTCCTTTGCGGCAGCGATTATATCGTCACTGCATGGCGAGGCACATCCAATGGAATCTTTGCATGCACACCTTTCACATTTGAAGCTACTGCACATATGGTTAGATATTGAATATGAATTAACCAACCAACCAACCAACCAAACAAACAAACAACTTACAATAAAAATTAAGAACAAACAAACAAGCAAATAAACAAACAAACAAACAACAAGCAATCAAAGACAAACTGACAAATAAGCAGACAGTATCTAAGACAAGCAAACAAGCCCTTTCAGTTTGGGGTTACTTTTTTATTTACTTTAAAAACAGTATTATCACTATTTAAGCTCTTTTGCCGCTTTGTTTATGTCACTAAGTGTAAGGCACATCCCGCATGTTTTGGGACACCAAGTGTAAGCAAGTGACGTTGACGAACAATGGCCTCTCATCTCAAAAAAGTTACAGTCACCAGGTTGATCTTGGCAATCTGAAGCATAAGGGATGATGAC
The DNA here is from genome assembly GCA_918843875.1 of Diadumene lineata. Lineage (NCBI taxonomy): Eukaryota > Metazoa > Cnidaria > Anthozoa > Actiniaria > Diadumenidae > Diadumene > Diadumene lineata. The sequence continues at coordinate 35,268,215 of OU974069.1, forward strand.
AATTTTATTAACGTACGGATCTCAACGGTGTTGACAGTCGAACTAAACCATCAAACAGCTTGAAGAATTATTAGAAAAAAGAACATGAAATAACAACAAACTATATACTAACGAATAGTAGCTATTTAATAGGTATTTGTCACTATCACTCAACCAGAATACAATACCCAGACAAAAGAAATAGTAATGCTCTGGTTGAGTGATAGCTACTATTTTTTAGCATTTAGTTTGTTTTTATTTACGGTTTTCGTGCGTTTGCTTTATCAAGTCATGTTAGAAGCAGCATCCCCCTGAGACACGTATGTGCTGTCAGGTAGAACAAGGCATTATTTTACCTGCGCATGCGCTGAACTGCTGAGTCAAACAATTATATAGCGGGCTCCTCACAGGAATGACGCGCACAAAGCCTATATTGTCAAAATGGCGCTTGTTGTGTAATATTTTTTTTTACTATCGCTTGTTGTTCTTGCCTTCTTTTACAGATGTAAAAAATCAATGTACAATATAAACGTTTATTTCATTTCTTTAATATTTAATTCATTGACATTAACAAATAAACAACCATAAAATATTTATTCCAGTGATTTGAATCAGAAGTCATTGAATCAGTAGGCCAGAATGTCAGTGACAGGTCAATTTGAAGCCATGTTTTGGTCGCTTTGCCAAATTTTCCCAGTTGTTCTCACCTAATAACATAAAAGTGTACATAACATAGATAAGAGAACAAGTTATAACTTAATGGTTGATGTTCGAGAATTCATGTTATGACACAAAATTAAATATTCATGAACAACAATATTCAAGGTGAATTTAAACTTCGGACCATTGTAATGTCAGATCACCGATTTTGCAAAGAAATAAATGGAATTGTAGCACGCGAATTGGGAAGATAGAATTAATAGCTGCAAGGCTATAATGTTCTCTCGATTTGAAAATTGAACCGATATTCTGTCTGCCGCTAAAACCACCATCAATAATATTTCACTTGAAAACCCTAATTAGCCAAATTTTGCCAACAATAAGTTTCACATAACAATGATAAGGATGAACTTATGGTCTCATCAGTAGAAATAACTCAGTGGTTGTTACCCTCCAATAAGAGAATTTTCCCGTTTGATATAAGCTATAATTACTCCAGTGCACAATATCGAGAGATTTCAAACCAAAGCAAAATCCAATTCGGATAATCCGATTTCAAAACACATAATGAAATAAAAACATGTTTATCATACACTTACCTAAATTTATTGATTAGAACCATGACTTTTAGTAAAAGTGATGAAACAACAGCTCTTCTCAGGCAAAAACAAGCAACAAATGGCGAAGATTCTTCGCACATGTTCGCAGAATACTATTACTTTGACTCCGTTTAGCGAGGCATCATCAGTCTAAAATTGAACGACTGGAACTTAAGCAATAACCTTAAAGTTATTTAAAACTATACTGGACTTTTCTATGCTCCAAAATGTTCTAAAGGTGGAAAAAAATCCGTCGGCATACCAAGCAGTTATGAAAACCGACAGTGAACGCTATGAGGATGAGGGTCTCAAAAGGCAATTTCGCGCATGCGCAGGTAAAATAATGCCTTGTTGTCAGGTAGTAAATAAACTTTCTTAGAATTAATATCTTCAAGCATGAAAATTACCTTCTTCGCATAGTCCACAGGTCTTTGCACAAAGAATATGGTTTCGAGAATCTCTACAAACATTTGGAAAACTACAAAAATCCGGAACATCTATATCTCTGCAATAACCTACAGTACAATACAATTCAATACTTTATTTAACGTGGGATACTAGGCGTTAAATTAGTTTACAGGTAGTCCACAAATCAATATGAGTTAAGATACAATGTAATATTAAATAAACTAGTGAAATATCAATAACATAGAAATTTCCATCAATATATATGATTGTGGACAGACAGACGTCAGACAGACTTTTTTATTCGGTATCATGTATCACAAAGATTACATGGATATTTGCCCGAAATAAATGTAGTGTATTTATACTTAACTTACAAAAGTTGTGAATGTTTTTTATAATTAATGTTTTTCGATAAATACATTGCTATTGTATGTTTAGGCTGCTCATGTATTAAAAAACACGTATCGTGCGAATTATAAATTGTGTGTGATCTTTTTGTGAAGCAGTTATGGACATATATGAATGTATATCATTAGTTAAATCCTGGATGGGGAGGGGGGAGGGGTGACTCCGATCGAAATAAGACGGGGATGCTGGTCAGTATCCAGTTTGAAAATGACCCCTAAAATGTACCAAAGTTCTATCCAGAAGGGCGTGGCAATATAGGATTTTTACCCCTAAAAAGGTACCAAATACGAACAATTGCATATTATAAATGGTCATTAAAACTTGTTATAGCTTATTGGCAGAAAAACTCACTATGCCTTTAATCACAAGTTTTATTCGCACTAAAAATGACGAAGACTTACGGACCAACATAAACATTGCTATGCTGATTGTTTAGTAGCCTGTCTCAAAGATCGATTGCCATGCTAATTGATAAGTAAAAGCACTGTTGAACTACATATAGTATCTTTTCGTGAGTGGCAACTATAATTCACGCAAAATCGAATAATAATCAACTCAGGTCCTACATAAAAAGGACGGTTTCCATACTAACATTTATTGCAGGTTTTTTTACAGGCATCGCCGTCTCCATATTCACACCAGCCGCCACGAAGTACTTCTTGGCACTCGTCTGCGCTATACTCGTCTTCAGGGATGCACTGGTCTAAAAATAAACATGCCTCAGTAATTACCAACATTTATTTTCACACAACCACGAAAAGACAACTCTGCACTTTAGTTTGTAATTAAATGAGCGAAACTAGAGTGAATAGCTAAATATATAGCGTACCATTTGCATCGTGTTTTTTCAACATACGAGATTGCACCACGGCAAACAGCAAGACAACACCCAAACACGCAATGCTGAGATTCTTCATGGCCGAGCTGGTAACAGAAAGAAGAAAAAAAATCAATAATAAGCAATGTAATTGTAAATAAAATCACAAATAATTTGTTCCATTTTCTATGTATGTGAGATTCTCATTGATACAATCATTAAAAACTTTGGAAAACCGTGATATTGAAATTGTATTTGTGTTTTGTTAGTTGTGGCTATAGTGCTTTACCAGTTTTATTAATTCCAAATACATACTAGTCATTTGGAATAATTACAAAAACAAGAGAGGAACAAACAGATAAATTTACAAATCCATCATGCAATGTGTTAGCTCAACTGATGTAGCAATTCAAAGCCAAGCTACTCTCTTACCTTACCACTTACTTCACTTACTGGAGATGAACTAAAATGTAATCAGTTCAAACTATCCTTATAATAGGTGATTTTTGAATAATTTCTAGACCATGTCTCTCTGACAAAAGCTTAAGACAGTTGACTTATAATTCCTCGAGCTCACAATGGAAGGTATCAAGTGGTGTTTTCTGGTATTGTCCTCTGGTGTACTCAGGCATTTCTAAGAACAATATATCAAAACTTGATTTCCCATCGTACAGAAATCCCTTATTCATCATAGAAAAAGACAGTAAAGGACAGTAAAAGTTGTAGGTGAATCTCGAATAATGCATTCGTTGACAATTGCGTTTGTTCTTTTAATTTGTCAAACGATATGCCGGTTGAGAACCAAATACCGATATTCGTGAACTGATTATTTAGACGTCAAGTCCCAAGTGTATAGAAAAATGCATACATTTGACTCCAAAATCTTTGACTCGGACCACGGAACATGCACGAAAGATGCTAGCAAATAGTTCAGTTCATCAGTTCAGTGTATATTGTTTATAGATTGTTTTAAAGCGAATTTTGTTTTGTACCAGGGTATGTGGAAACGTAACTAAATATATGCCTGATAACTAGATGTTAGCTTTGGAAAACCCAGAGGATTTGAACGCACTAGGATTAGAGGTGTTTAGATGGAAGTCATGAACCGGTTATTATCGTCGTTTTGTGCCGCGGTGATTGCGTGCGATATGGAAGAGAAGAAAATGTCGATTGCCAATTATAAATATCAACCATGTACGTAAAGAGATCATGAATTTTTGTAAAAAGGTACGTCTGTTTTGACATATATTGGTTGAAGTGTTGAATCATTCTGAAGTATCAGCAGCTTAATTAGTTTTTACTGACTGTCTTTGCCTCGGAATTTTGAAATGTTTAGGTGAAATACAAGGTTTTCAATTAGTATTGCATCAGTGAACCAGATCAAAGTCATAGAGCAATTAACAAAAATAGGAAATCGTTTAATGCCCTCCTTTGTGACCTGCCTAAAGCCAGGACAAACTACTCTACCCTTGGGGTATGCTCCGACAAAGTATCATGCATATATGAATATATGAAAGGAGAAGCAATGGTAACCAAGGTGTGAGAGCGCGGGTCTGTCACCGCTGTGGTCCCTGGTGGTTCGATTCCCTGATGGTTTTTAGTTTGCTGTCATCCCAGACCTTTATTCTAGCTTTTGAAAACGATAGTAGTCTTCTACTAGACTCCTGTTCACTGGTCCTTAAATGTGGGATTAAAATGTGTAGCAACTGTTCATACTCAATACATTTTTATTTTTTCAGTATATTGATAACAACTTTATATAAACATGGAGTTTTTGTAGCAGATCGTGTTTTATCAGGTATACGTCCTGAGAGTTTATTGAATGGTATTAATAATTCATGACCATTTTGTCCAATATCGATGAAACTAAACAAAACGAAATTGAAGGTTGTTTGCATTTGGAAATTGGTCAACAATAATAAGTCTAAAGAAGAAGAGAAAAAAGGCACTGGAACAGTGTATCCCAAAGTCCACGTTGGTCTTTTAAAGTTTTTTATCCGAATGGAAAAAAAGAGTCTACAGAGATCCTTCGAAAGAGCAGCGTTCTTTTGAAGCTGACATTGCAAATATTGGGCTAAATATTCAATAATTGTACTTTTCGTTTGAGAGCTATCACAAAATAAATGTTCGGAATATTGAAATTAATGCTTTTTATATTTTATTCTTACTATCTTCAAACTTATATACCATTACACGTAGCATTATACATTAATATTGATAGATAATGCAACGTGTGCAATTATATAATGCTTCATGTTCATTTGTATTCCATTGTTTTTCTATTATACCCCATTAATCCCCTGGGCCACACTGAAAACCCTCCCCGGGCTTTATAGATTCAAGCGTACTTTATGTGGAAAAGAGTGCTTTCCTCGTGACCAGAAAGGAGACTCGGATTGGACAAAATGGTCATGAATTATGAATGATTTTTTTTTATAACCTGATTAAACACTACGGCTTGTTTACTAAATAGTACTCGGCTACAATCCGATTTAAAAACATCAAATTGATTGTTTCTGAAGTATTTACACCACCACCCTACAGGGCACCTAATATCACTTCTCCAAATTCCAACCCGGGATCCACACTTCCCGCCAATAGAATTTTTTAAACCTTTTTCTACATAAGGACTGACATATATGAAAGACAAAAATGTAATAAAAATAGGGGTCACCGCGCTTGTTTTGGAACTGTTGGGGTGGTAATAGGCCCATTTTTGCACCATTTCAACTAAAAGAAGTAGCATCAAATTTGTTGAAAGTAATATTCTTGCGAACAAATTTGAAAGTTTTTCACAAATCTGCTACGAGAGTCTACAAAATGCTTCCTTCGCTATAGTTCTCATGAATTTATTCCTTGGAAAAGACATCGAATGAGATAAGTCAGGGAGATTTAAATGAAGAACTTCATTAATTTGTGTATGCTTTACCACAAAAAAAGTCAAAATTACAATGTTTTGGTCTCATAGACCATATATTTTTAATTCCAAAATTTTAAAGCTGTTTTTTATGCCAAATATAAATTGGGTGTCACCGTGCTCATTTTGGAGCTATAAGCAAAAAACGCGCGGAAAATAAGATGATTTCAATGATTTGGACGCGCGGGAATAGGCACTAGCTGCTTTTGAGGCCCGTATGTAACGTTGTAATGTTATTTTTTAGCAAAAAGTTCAAGAATGAACATATTTTGGATCTAACGCACAATTTATTTTTAATCGCACGAGAAATTTTATTTGATTTCACATACGCAAGCAGGATGCGCAGTAGCAAGGGTCCCGAACTACCTTCAGGCCGCACTCTCTCATTACCATGAACTACCGCCATTTGCATACAAGTGTAGTTTTGAAAACTCAAGTATCTTGAATTGTGCCAATTACCATGATTTATGTTATTCTTATCAAGAAAGGGGGCTGGACATAACTAAAATGATTTATGATCTCATGGGCGTTTGCCAACAGCGCAAAGTAAGATATTTCAGGTGGAATACTCGAAATTCCTTAAACAAAAAAAGAAGATAAGTGTAATCTTGGATATTTATAAAACATTATTAATTTTTCACTATAATCTCTTAGATTAATAGATATAATCTCTTAGGTTTCTCTTAGAACTAGAGCTAGATACATACAGTGCGCACTTTTCCTCCTCATTAGTTCAATTTTGCATAACCTATAGAGAGACTGAGAGACTGAGTAAAACAAATTCAACAAAGATGTTGTACTGTCTTTGGCATCAAAGAATACGCACTTAAACTACTAAAAAGCTAAAATCTCTTTGTCAGATACAGTGATGTTCAACCACAAATAATTAATTGTACTCTGAGCTTTCGACCTGATTTAGGCCATCATTAAAGGCTTATAGAAAAACGCATCGGCTTCTCTGTGTAATTTGTTTCATTTGATGTTTAATACTTATAAAATTGGTAACATAATAAAAGATAAATAAAAGCAACACATGAGTTCTGTATCTATAGTGATGTTAACAAATATACATTTTATTTACATTTGGGCCTCAAAACTAAACTGAATTCTTATGTGTTAATACCTTAATTTTTTTTACATATTTTGCTTTTACAAGACTACTGGAATTTCACAATACAAGATTTTGTTATTAGAATAATTTATTTCCATACATTTTGTTAAATTTTACAATTCTGCGTTTCTGAATTGTTAGTATATTTTCTTTATGAAGTATTTTCATCTTGACACTAATCAAGGCTGGAGCTTCATTAAAAGGTGATCTTGCTTACTGCTTCGATTCCATTTGTCCATGAAACGCAGATAGTTACAGCCTAGAAAGTAAGGAAAACCACGGTGTTGATTATTAGTTTCACATGGATTTGGTTGATAGAAATTATATGTTATTTCAAGCACATCTTTGGGTCATGATAATGAACAATAAATGTTTATGGCCGGCCATTTGCACGGTTTGAGAAAAAACAATAAGTTCAAACTATAACTAGGCATTCATGCAAAATATTCAGGCGATTTTTCAATCCAAAAACATGGCGCACAAAGTGTAAATAACAATAGTTCTATAACACTAAAACAGTTTCCAGAGAACGTTTTGAAACGAACGGCATCGCGGAATCTTCATACCTGTAAGACAGAATTTTTACTTTACTTTCTATCATTTTAATATTTTACCCTAATTGAATACCATTTTTTACTGTGTATTTTCGTATCATTGCTTAAAGCAGTAGTATAACCCATCTGACTATTTTTGCTTGCTGCTGAAGAAAATCATTGAAATTGTGTTTAGGAAATTCAAAATGGCGCTTCATTCTAAACATAAATGCGACCATTGTGATGATAATTCTAATTAAGTTACCCAAATCAAGCTCCGCTTCACTTTCCAAACGTTTTTGTTTGAAAACATTGTTTTTATTTAATTGCAACGCTGCCTCAATTGCATCTATCCGACGTTAAAACTCCAAAAGAGTTGTCTTTATGTTCACGATCTGTCTCAGACACAAGTGCTTAAAACATAGCTTCTCTTTTGACTTCTTAACTAATGGCAATCAAACTCAGAGAAGTATAAGTCCTTATAAAAGGAGCAGTATTTAATGACTTCCATGAAAATTCTTCCACTAACAGTCTCATTCCTTGATAATTGAATCACAAGAAGAATACCCAAAGCGTCTTTCAAAACGAACAATATTGTTCTTGCAAATCATGCTTTTCTAGCTATTGTAGGATATGGACTATGAACTATCTAAAACAAGCAATACGCAACAAGTAACAAGGAGTTTTATTTCATTGAATGTGACAATCATGAATCGATGCTGGACAGTTGGTAATTGAACAACACAGAGTGAACGACGCTATGGTTTCAGTCAAATGGTTAAGGACTTAGATACAAGATATCGCAGGAAAAAATGTGTGATTCCCATACAATGGGTCTATTTTGGATTGTCGTTGGGAAAGTGGTACAAAATCCAACATTGGGTTCAAATTTACTCATGTTTCCCCCATTAATTGGGAACATTTCCTATGACATTCACATCTTTGGAGACTTTTACCTGTTTTTTACCTGTGATATTGATTTATGGATTGATTATCTTAATATACAGAAACTTCATGTTGCTCATTTGATCAACAATTATGTCATTTGTGAGGAAAACTAATTCAAACGTACAGTCAGATTGTAACTAAAGACTGGAAGATAATAACATGGTTGACTACAACTTGAAATGAGCGAGGTAAGAAGTCAGCTTCAACTGTACGCATATTTCATCCACATCCAGTAAAATTCCTTATTCCTTTTCTCTACACATTACCATCAACTAAATTTTAAGTTGAATTTTTCAAATTGTGTCGGTCTGGGTAGGATAAGCAAGCAAACAGATTCAAGCTCGGGAGAAGAAGAAGTTTTGAAAGACGTTTTTCCTCTTTCAGGTATATCTTTATTTTCTTTCAAGCTAAATGAACAAGTAATAGAAAGAGTAGAGACAAAAAGCATTTTCTTAAAACAACATTGAATAGAGTAGAGTTGTCCAAAATACGTTTTTCAGGTTTTAAACCACTAAACAAAATGGCGGACAGCACGCTCTACCAAGTGACTTTCAGAAATTGAATGTCAGTGGTTTTGCTACGCAAATCAAACTGTTTGTTGACTTTATTTGGTTTCTAAACGTTATTATTCTTTATATAAAACAAATCAACAGAATAGTATCTACACTTAGGTCATAATTAATTTTCGATTTGGGAAGCACCAGGCAAAATGAAGGGGATTTTCAGTGGACTTCAACATTATATTAATATCTCAATGGCTTTTCGACACAGATAACTGACTGTAAATGTGCCAAAAATGATCAGGTAAAAGAAATGTTTGTTTCATTTCGGGTTTGAAAACACCGTTTTTACATGATATAAGGAATGCCTATCCCCAAAATGCCGCTATTTTGCTATTGACGAATTGACTGAGGAGTCTATAAAACTAGTACAGGCTAGTTGATTAAAAAATAATAATTAAAAAAAAGTTAAAAACACTCTTACTTTTCAGTCACATATATATAACCACCTGGTGAGCTGAATATCTTGGATGGAATTAGCTCAGTAGGTTTTCAGATGTTTCATATGATTCATTTCGTCTTTCAATATATAACCGATTTATACAAGTGTAAAAATAAATTGAATTTATGAGATTTAGAAAGAAAACATCGAAGCTGCACTAGCGAGGTTATTATGTTGCGGAAAAAGGCTGAAGAATGGCTGGACCACACATCAGCGAACGAAGCGGAAATCATTATTTTGGTTATTATTTAAGTCTCTTCAAATTAATACTTTTCAAATTTGAATTACTGCAAAGCATTTCAGGAAAGGTTTAAATGCAGTTTTCTTTGAAATAAAAGTTTCACGATTGTGTGATGGTTTCATGTAGAAAGTTAGCGTTGTTGTTCACTGACAACTGATTTTCCCTCTCACTGAGTAAAACTAAGTAGTGTAACAAAAGACACTCGAATTTCTTGCCACTTAGTTTTTAGCAAATAATGAATACATCAATTTTAACTATTTGATCGGCAGATCGGTCGCAATAGTATTTAGATTGATTTCAATTTCAATTTCAAATTCCAGCACTGGCGAGTCGCGGGTCGTATAAAAAGTTCAAAATACATGAAAAAACACCACTGTCTATTATATGAAATGAAACAAGTTATCCATAGATAGATTTGAATTTCCATAAAAGCAATTAATAGTCTAAAAGAATAAGTTATCGCCCTACAGATGCACTTGGACATGTATCAATGTTTCCTTTTTGATAGTCCAAATGTATCGCGGCAGCCAGATATTTAGTATTTTCAATATTTGTTGTGAATTATCAACTCACTTGAAATTAAACGTGCTAGAGAATCAGCAGAAGTTGCATTTAATGGTGTTCATTTAGTCATTGGTTTTCAAGAAGGAATGCATAAAATGTAGACGATAAGAAAGCATGATTCAAGTCGGCTTTTTGCATATTGTAAAGGACCCACTGAACGAAAATACCATCATTTCCGTTAATAATCAATTGTTATTTTGCTAATCACAAATTTTACCTAAATAATCTTACCCCCAAAAAATGTAAAATATATCAAGATGTGGCTGGTTTTAATTCATAGTTTTTTGAATACTTACGGCAAACATTGATGCATCGATGCGGCTCTTGATCGGCTATGAATTGAAGGAGGAAAATCTTTAAGTTACGTCTGTCATCTCCCTACCGTCTTGACACATTTACTGGACACCAACATACTAACAGATAAAACTTTCATTACTGATGTGATTACACATCAAATATTAAGGCAAATACCAAGCTTCGACGAGAAAAACTTTTGAAAATCACACTCCTTACATACGAGTACTTAACTGATCAACATTCTCAAAGCAATGCGACCTTCGTTAAGTGTGTAGTGTAGCATTTTTACCTATCACATAGAATAATAAATGGGTTTATTTCAACGTTTTTTTATTTGTTCACATGTGTAGTTAGTTTCCTTGGGAAAAATGCAGTTTATAGACGGCAGGCCAGAAAGGTTTTCCGTCCAAAACTTTCAAATTTTGACCTGGCCATGCCAACGCCTTCAAGGCAGCCTTAAACTACATCAAAGCACAAGATACCAAGGTGTTGTTTGGAAGCAATTATAATGGAGCTCCAAATAATTTGATTTCAAATAAATACAAGTAAATTGTAAAAGAAAATTGACTTATCCGATTTTTTATTATAAATTGTATGATTTAATGTTGATGGCAGCCCTTCCCTTGTGGGTCATTGTCTTGTAGGACAGGAAAGAACTACACGTAGTCCTTTTCCAAAAAATAAACCAATTATTCAGGTTAACATGCATCCGCTGATTCAAAAAACACATTACTGAAAATGTGCTTAAAAAGAATGATATTTCTTAAAGAAACTAAAGAGTTTCGGGGCTGCCGCAAAATGGACCTAAGCTTCGTAGCTACGGCAAACAGCAAGACAACGCCTTCAGAAACAAACCGGCGATTCTGAGATTGTTAATGGCTGAATCTTTCTCGAAAATAATATAAATAAAGTAATCTACTTTCAAATAAAATTGCAAATAATTCTTCTTATCAGCTATGTAATGGTCTCATGGATAAAAGCAGCAAAAACTTTAGAAATCCTGATATTGATGTTTGACTTTTGTTAGTTGGGGCTGTAGTACGTTTGTCCAAAATGCATAGTAATCATTTGCATTAATTATAAAAAAAACAGGGAGGAACAAACAGATAAATTAACAAATCCCTCAAGCCATGTTAACTCAACTGAACTGGCAATTCTAACCAAAGTTACCGTAACTCGTCCTTACGAATTACTCCACTTACTGGAGATGTAGTAAAATGTAATCAACTCATTCAAACTACCGTTTGGATATGTTAATAATATGGTTACCTTTAATTAAATACGAACTATCATCAGTTTAGCAAACTGATGATAGTACATTAAAAAAAAATGAAGTATTATAAATCTTTATACATTTTGTGCTGCGGTAAAAAAAAAAAATATATTGATAATATATTAATACAATCTTTGTTTCGACTACGTATATATTAGATTATTAACCAAGCTTTCGCACTATGCTCCTTCACATAGTTAATTAAGTAAGTCCATCATAGAAAAACCTGTTTCAAACACTGATAAAAGAGAATACTTCCCAAAAGCTTGGTTAATTATCTATCATATACGTAGTAAAAACAAAGATTGTATTAATAAATATGAAACCTACGTACAACTGACAATTTACGTGAAATAATGATTATGTAGATCCGTGTTAGCACTGCTCTATTAATTTAACAGAGGCTTAATAAAATAATCCAAGCTTTTCTTGGATTTTATTGCTTTCGGAATCAGTGTTTTTTTGAATAATTTACTAGACCATGTCTCTCTGATAAAAGACAGTTGACTTATAATTCCTCAAGCTCACAATGAAGGTATCAAGTGGTGTTTTCTGGCATTGTCCTCTGGTGTACTCAGGCATTTCTAAGAACAATATCAAAACTTGATTTCCCATCGTACATAAATCTCTCATTCATCATAGAAAAAGACAGTAAAGCACAGGGGTCGGTTGTATACGAAGCCTCAATAAGGCTATCCACTGGTTAAAGTTATTCACTCTATAGAATTTCTTTAGAATTTATCCACTGGATAGCGATTAACCGGCGGATAGCGCTATCCAAGCTTCGTACAAAAAATCCGCAGGAAAGTTAGGGGTGATTGTTGAATAATGCATTCTTTGACAATTGCATTTGCTCTTTTAATTTCTCAAACGATATGCCGGTTTAGAACGCAATTAACGGCCGATATTAGTGCACTGAAGATTATTTAGACAAGTCCCAAGTGTATAGAAAAATGCATACATTTGATTCCAAAATCTTTGACTCGGACCACGGAACATGCACGAAAGATGCTAGCAAATAGTTCAGTTCAGTTTGTAGATTGTTGTTTCAGAAGGACAAGTGTACGATTAGATTTTAGCTCAACTTATTTATTTAGTAAAGACTCTTTATAAACCTTCGTTCAATAAAGTTACTACTACTTCTGGAGGACTAGATAGTGTAAATCGTCTAGAGAGAAACTTTAAAAGCCCAAATACAAATTATGATTGCTACAACAGCTACAACAAGAACTGCCCAAAAGATTAGAAAATAATTCACCAGTTTACATAGCAATGTGAAGTAGAATTAAAAGACTGTCTCCCTTAAAGATCTTATCACCCAATATGACCGATTTGAAAGAGGGAAAATTGTCAATTTATAACCAAAGTTATCAAATTTAAGTAAAAAGACTTAAACGTTTTTTAAAAACGCAAATCTGATCTTTACATATAACGTGGTTGAAGTACTGAATCATTCTGAAGTATCATTAGTTTTAGTATTTCAGTCTTTGCCTCGAAATTGTGAAATTATTCGGTAGAATACAAGGTTTTCAATTAGTATAACATCAATGAACCAAATCACAATCATAGAACAATTAACAAAACTAGGATATCACTTAATGTCCTCCTTTGTGAACTAAAGACTGGACAACTACCACAACAGTCGCGATGGAGTATTCCCCGAGAATATATCATGCATATATGTGAATTGGAATCTTGAAACAAAGAGTTTCCTTAATTGTGAAAAGCATAGTTATTTCCCTTGGAAATACCGGCAAAGAGTTATTCATGTATTATTGCCAGACTAATCACCGCACGCATTCACATATTTTGTAATTATATAAAATATAATTATTCAATTATATATCTACTAGTTAAAATATTGATGTGCTGTGTCCAATCTATTTTTTAATAAGGGAAACAATATCCGAAATGAACCATATCATAGGGGCTAGAGTACTCTCCTACTTATTTGCAATACGGATATGTGCTTTGCGAGTGAGTAAGATTTGTCTGTTATTTCTGATAGGATATCACTTCTTGACATTAATGTCAATTAAGGATAGACGGTAGGTTTTTTGTCTGGGTAAGACTTTTGACTAAGAAAGAGGTATGTTTTTTTTTAAGTCTGCTAGGCTACGCTTTCTGCTGATATTCTTGAATTGGTAATTATTTATTGAAAATTTAGGAACAGTCGATTCAATAAAGATATGAGCTTTAATGTGGGGAAGGTTTAGGGGTACACCCCAACTCAAGTCGATGTACATGTGGCACTTCTTGTTTGTTCATTTGCTGTTTCTGTTTCTCTTGGTTGACATTTGATATATTTGTTGTGCAGCTCTTATAAAGTGTATTGAACTAACATCTGAGTGCACTTTAAATAAACAAAAATAACTTTGAATAATATCAAGTCGCTCGGCTACAATCCGATTTTAAAAATATATAAGCTAATTACTTCTACTGAGGTATTTTACACCACCAACCCATAGGGCACCTAATATCAATTCTCCAAATACCAACCCTTTAATGATCCTTTAAGGCTGCACTCACTCATTACCATGAACTACCGCCATTTGCATACATGTGTAGTTTTGAAAACTCAAGTATCTTGAATTGTGTCAATTGCTATGATTTATGTTATTCTTATCAAGAAAGTGGGCTGGACAAAAGTAAAATGATTTATGGTCTCATGGACGTCGGCCAGCAGCCCAAAGTAAGATATACCCCGTGGAATATTCGAAATTCCTAAAATAAATAAAATAAATTAAAGGTAATATTAGATATTTATAAAGCATTGTTAACGTTTCATTTTAATTAAGCTGTTTTCCTAAAAACTCTCTGGACGCACTTTTCCTTCTCTTTAGTCTAATGTTTGCTATTTTTTTGCTAGCATAACCTATACAGAGACTGAGTAGAATAAAGTCAAACAAACAAAGGTGTTGTACTGCAGTCTTTTGCTTCAAAGAATACGCACTTAAACTACTACAAAGCTAAAATACTCTATGTAACGGTGATGTTCATTTTAATTTGGTTCACCAACCATGCAATTATGATTACTGTTTCTCATATTACATAACAGAAAACGCATCTGTTCCCTGTGTAATTTGCTTCATTTGATGTTCAATAATGATAAAGTTGGTAACAGAATAAATGATAAATAAAAACAACACATGAGTTATGTATCTGTACTGATGTTAAAATGTCAAGTATATATTACATATGTTACATACTGAATTCTGAGGTGTTAATACCTTATTTATATATTTGGCTTTTACATGACTACTGGAATTTCACAATGCAAGATTTTGTTATTAGAATAATTTCCTTCAATACATTTTGTTAAATTTTACAATTCTGCTTTTCTGAATTGTAAGTACATTGTCTTTATGAAATGTTTTCGTCTTGACACCAATCAAGGCTGGAGCCGCTTCAGTAAAAGATTCTCTTGCTTGATGTTTCGATTCCACCCTTTAACTTGGAAGATTCTGAGGTTTGAAATACATTCTCCAGGAAACGCTACTTGTTACAGCCTAGAAAGTAAGGAAAACCACGGTGTTGATTATTTGTTTAACATGGATTTGGTTGATAAAAATTATATGTTATTTCAAGCACATCTTTCGGCCCTGATAATGAACAGTAAATGTTTTTGTCCGGCCATTCGCACAGAGTTTGAGAAAAAACAATAAGTTCACACTATAACTAGGCATTCATGCAAAATATTCACATGACTTTTCAATCCAAAAACATGGCGCACAAAATACAGATAAAAAACTATAGCTTTATGACAATCAAACAGTTTTAAGAGAAGGTTTTAAAACGGCCGGCATCGCGGAATGTTCATACCTGTAAGACAGACTTTACCTTTACATTCTATCATTTTAATATTTTACTCTAGTTAAAAAACATTTTTTACTGTGTATTTTGGCATCATTATTTAAAACATGAATATTTTTGATTGCTACTGAACAAAATCATTGAAATTGTGTTTAGGAAATTCAAAATGGCGTGTCCTTCTAAACTTAAATCCGAACATTGTGATGATATTACTAATTAAGTTACCCAAATCAAGCTAAGCATCAATTTCCAAAAGTTTTTTTTCATTTTAAAACATTGTTTTTTTTTAAATTGCAACCATATCTATCTCGTAAAAACTCCAAAAGATTTGTCTTAATTGATATTCACAATCTGTCTCAGAGACAAGTGCTTAAAACATAACTTCTCTTTTGACTTCTTTAACGAAAGTCAATCTCAAACTGACCGAACGCACGCGTTACTAAATCCAATACACAAAATATATATATATTTGATGTAGACAAAAAAGTAAGTCCTTATAAAAGGAGCAGTATCGACTTCCATGAAAATGCTTCCACTAACAGTCTCATTCCTTGATAAT